>CM052713.1:31395857-31530215 GCA_028551405.1 Uromys caudimaculatus
AGAATTGAGGACCCAGAAATGAACCCACACACATATGGTCACTTGATTTTCGACAAAGGAGCTAAAACCACTCAGTGGAAAAAAGACAGCATTTTCAACAAATGGTGCTGGTTCAACTGGCGGTCTACATGTAGAAGAATGCAAATTGATCCATTCTTATCTCCTTGTACAAAGCTTAAGTCCAAGTGGATCAAGAACCTCCACATAAAACCAGCTACACTGAATCTAATAGAAGAGAAAGTGGGGAAAACTCTCGATCACCTGGGATTAAAGACTCTTATCAGAGATGTTGCCATTTTGATTGTGAAGATTCTGTGGTTTTGGTTAGCTGGGGCTGAAGAATCAGCTGTGGTTAACAAGATATCAGAACTACTAAAGCAAAACCTTTGCATTGCTGGAACTATTGATGCTGGTTAGCTGGAACTAAAAATTAATGGTGATTGAGAAAAGACCAGCATCATTGAGGTGAAATCTTCTGGAAGTGTTTTCTGAGAGCAAAAAGAGGCTGTGTTGCAGAGATAGCCAAGGTTGTACATTGTGCTGGGGCTGGACTTGGTAACTTGTAAGACTCACCCAGGTAGTACTGGTTTTGAAGGCATGAAGGAGTTATGAAGAGCAGCTGAGGCTTGGCACAGTGAAAGGCCGCAGAAGGCCATTGGTGAAGGTGCAGCCTCAGTTGCAATTGATGACCCAGGACTGAAGGGGTCTTGCAAAGGAGCTGAGGCTTGGCACAATGAAGAGAGCCTATGAGAGGCTGTTGGTGACCCTAGTTGCAGCAGAAGTCAGCAATGTTTGGAGATGGCAGTGCCATTAGTTGACCACCAAGAACAGCAGCAGCAATGGAGTACAGGCAGCTAGAACCCCAAAGATCGTGAGTGGATTCCAGACATTGGAAGGTTAGCATTTGATTTTGATTTTGATTGTGACTCTGTCATGACATTTTTCCCTTTTGAAGGAAGAAAGTATTTTAGTGGAGCCCACAGTTTACAGACTTTGAATTGTAAAAAGACTTTGAATTTTAAAAGAGATTGAATATTTTAAAGAGATTGATATTTTAATATGTAAGTACTTGTAAAGACTGTGGAACTTTTAAAGTTATTTAGATCTTGGGGACAAATAAGAAAGTAAGGGTTGAGGCTTAATAGTAATGTGTTTGTGTGTCAAGTTGACTGGCTGGTTTTGTGCATCAACTTGACATGAGCTGGAGTTATCACAGAGAAAGGAGCCTCCCTTGAGGAAATGCCTCCATGAAGATGCCATCCCCGGGCTGGTAGTCTTAGGCTCTATTAGAAAGCAATCTGAGTAAGCTAGGGGAAGCAAGCCAGTAACATCCCTCCATGGCCTCTGCATCAGCTCCTGCTTCCTGACCTGCTTGAGTTCCAGTCCTGACTTCCTTTGGGGATGAACAGCAATGTGGAAGTGTCAGCTGAATAAACCCTTTCCTTTCCAACTTTCTTCTTGGTCAAGTTGATTTGTGCAGGAATAGGAACTCAGACTAAGACACACGCAAACGATGGGTTTGTTCATGAATTCAAGAAATTGTATCATGAAATTTTGATGTTCTTCATTTCTCTCTCCTACTGTCCTGCCCTGTCTTTCTCCTCTGCTTCCCTTTCTTCTCCCATTTCAGTCTTTCTATCAATCATTATCCATTCCCTATCTTGGAGATCTCTTCTCATGTCATGATATCTTTTCTTGAGTTATAAGCTAGAGTTAACTTCACATTTAAAAATGATAGTATTGAAAGGCATGTTCTTTCAAATAAAAGATCTGGGTAGTTTCAGCTACATTTTTAGAAGTAACATGAATTTAGTGTTCTTTATGATGCTGCAGAATTAATGATACAGGCCAGCAATTTGATACAGAAAACACAAGGACTGCTAAGACCCAACAGTTAGGAAATGAGAATATTAAAATGAGATGGAAACTACAATACAGATTGCTCTAATAGAGACCATAGAGATTTGTATACAGAGGTCCATATATTTGATTATTTGACCTGCTATCTATCATGTACCATTATATCCTGTAAGAACTATGAGTTCTTAGAAAATTGGTACAATGGCTGGATCAGTGTTTCTCAACCTGTGGGTCATGACTCCTTTGGAGGTTGTATCACTCTTTCACAGGGTCCCTTAAGACCATCAGCAACAAAAAAAACCCCAAATATTTACATTATTCTTTATAGCAGTAGTGAAATTTCAGTTATAAAGTAACAAAAAAAATAAATTTATGATTGGAGCCACCACAGCCGGAAACTTTGTCTCAGCCTTAGGAAGGTTGAAAACTATTGGCCTAGATAATAATAAAAGAAATAACCTGTTTTTACTTTATCTAAAATAGTCATCTGATAATTTGTGAATCTATGAATATAGCAGGACTGAAGAATCCTGGGAATTTTCCTTCCCAACTGAACAAACCTTTCAGGAAATCCATTTTTTGTTCTCAGGAATGTCTGTGACATTTTTCAAATATGTTTCTGATGCATTCCTCCATAAAATCCTCATTTAAAAGTTTTGGTTTCTATGCACAACACCAGGACATGACTGTGTAGTTTTAGAAATAATAGTGACAGAAATTACTTAGAACTCATTATTTTCATGCTCTTTTGGGGACTCTGTATGAAAAATTTTAAGACATATGACAGTTTTGAAGCCATTCTAAGACTCAAGGACATTGTACCAGATGCCAAGTAAAAGGTTTACCACTATAATACTTTTGCATAAATGTAATAATCAAATTTCAACATGGCACTTATTTTTGAGGTAGATGAGAATTTTTTTTCATTTCTGAATATTCTTGCCAGATAAAGTTGAATTTTTCTGACAGACTCACTGAGTATACTTGGGCAGTCTCAGGGAAAAACATCAAGTCAGGCTGTTTGATTCTCTGAATTCCCAAGGATATATAGTCCAGGCAACACAGAATTACAAGGTTATGAGATTTGTAAGCAGGGATGACAAAGAGACCACTGAAAGGAAGACACCAGTTTTCCAAGTCTAGAAAAGTACAGATACTTTTCTAGTAAAGAATTCTATAGCTCAGACAACTGAAAATGCTCCAAGTTCCAAACTTTCATCTACTGGATGTCTGAAAATACAACTACACATTCAAGACATACTCAGAACATAGCTGGCTGGTGTAAGCTGTATCTTCAGTGATGGACAGTAAGCTATGTATAAGGTTCTCATCTATTAGGAATGAGTCATTTATGCCTTTCAAGGCTCTGTTTCTTTCCTCCACTTAAGGAAGTATTTCAGCATGCTGCTCCTTATATTTTTTTGTATACATCTAATATAAATGCAAAGATATGATGTACATCAATTTATTCACAGCATTCTATATTCATCGCATATGCATCCCAACTTTTTATCTAACTTCCTGGCAGTAAGCATTAAGTTGCTGTTCCTTAAGAAACTTCATCTAAGTGCGAGTTTTCCAATTTGACAGATGATGAAACTGAGGTATTCATAATTTCAGAATAAGTAAGATTATTACCAAGTGAGTTTGAAGTCATCTTTCATAGCATGGGATCATTCTTTGACTTACAAACTTTCAGCCTAAGATTAAATACGTTTAACTATTTTTCCTTAGCATAAAATGCAATAGATCTCTTTGTGACAATTTCCTGCATGCAAACACATATATGTATATGTGATTTATATGTATGTATGCATATATGTATATGCTTTGTTTTTGTTTGCTCTCACTGACCATTTCTGCCACCATTTCATTCTTCTTAGCCGATTCCCTTCTTCCCAAGCAAATCTTCCTCCCAGCTTCCATGTCACATATATTCTATTATACTTGTTGATTTTTCTGCTCAAAATCCTTCACACCTACTATGAATTGCTTTCTAAATGTGTGCCCCCTGTGCACGCATACACACTCAAAGGCACATATGTGTGCACACAAAGAACCCTGTGTTCTCAGTCAGTTGTCACAATCACTCTTGCTAACATCTCAATAAAATCCCATTGCCTATTTAAACCACGTTTTCTTTTACAAGTACGTATTGCAAGACCTCACAGTTGGCTTCATATTGGCTATTGTGAAGAGTGCACAATAGACATATGTATGTAAGCATTTCTGTGGTATGCTGATTTAAAATCTGTTTGGTGGAGTATATAGCCAAGAGTTTGATAGATAGGTAAATTGATAGTTCAATATTTTATTTTTAGGAACCTCTGAGCTGATTTCCATAGTAGCTTCACTAGATAAGAGTTCAATCAGTAGGGTATGAAACCTCTTCTTTTCCTACATTCTCCTCAGCATTTGATACCATTTTGATTGGGATGAGATGAGAATCCCAGTATAGTTTTAATTTGCATTTCCTGATGAGTAACGCGCATGAACGTGTTTCCAAATATTCATTGAAAACATTTGTATATCTAGTTTGAGAAATGTTTACTCATCTCATTAGCACATTTATTGATTGTATTATTTGGTTTTCTGGTGTTTAATTTTTTGAGATCTGTTCTTGATATTGATCCTCTATTAGAGGTGTGTTTGGTAAGGATTTATTTTCTAAGACTGTACATACTTCTGCAATCTGCCGATCTTTCTTTTTATCTTCATCAGCATGAATGCTAAATTTCATGCAATCCTGTTTATTAGTTATTAAGGTAATTTCCTGTATAAATACAGTCATTAAAAAAACCTGTTTACTTTTGTCCTTTGCCTATATCTTAGAAACTGCCCATGTTCTCTTCCAGCATTTTAAGAGTTTAGGTTTTACCTTAAAGTCTTAGATTCATTTTGAGTTGATTTTGTGAAGAGTGCAAAATATTGATCTAGTTTCATTTATGCAGGTGGATATCAAATTTTCATGGCACAATTTATTGAATTGGATGTTTTTTATAAAACTTGTTTAACAACTTTTCAAACTTTTGATAGCTACAGCTCTTTTTATTTATGTCTTCTCTATTTGATTTCATTGGATTATGTGCCCATATTTATTCAGTACCATGCTTTTAACTACAATGGCTCTAAAGTATAATTTGGGATTAGGAGTCATAATGACACCAGAACTGCTTTTGCAGCTAAGAACTATTTGGGTTGTTTGAGTTTGGGTATCACTTGTAGGAGTCTTTCCTTTGTCTGTGAGTAGTATCATTGAAATTATTATGGAGTTGTACTGAATGTGTAGGTTGATTTTGTTTTTAAGTAAAACCTTCTTCACGATCTTGAATCTTGATCCATGTCTCTTTAATCTTTAATTTCTTTCTTCAAAGTCTTATTTTATTTTTGTGAAGAGATACTTTATCTCCTTGCTCAAGTTTACTCCAAGGTATTTTATTTTTTTCAAACTGTAGCTGTTTTCAAATTCTTGTTAGTAAAATTCTATTCCTGATGTCTTTCTCAGCTAGCTTGATATTGTTGTGCAGGCAAAATTCTGAACTGCAAATGTTAATTTTGTGTTCTAAGATTTGATGAATGTTTTCTCAGATCAAATTATTTTCTTCTTTTTTTATAATAATTTTTGTAGATTTGTTTTTATTTTTTTATTTTTTGTGGGACTGTGTTGGTCCATGGTGTTGAGCACAAGGAAACAGGCCAGCTATCATGTATGAACAACTTTTTCTGTTCTTGATAGTGGATTTGATAGAATTATCTGTTTGGGGTTCCTGCCTTGACTTCCTCACAATGATGAACAGTCACCTGAAATTGAAAACTGAAATTAAACTATATTTCATGTAAATTCATTATTGTCTGGCTATTTTTACCATAGATAAAGAAAGGAACCTGGACTATTCTAGCTGAAATCTTTATATTGAGTAGGAGGGGAAAGAATAAGTACTCTTGCCTCGATCCCAACTTTAGATGAAGCATTCTGTTTTGTTTTTGTTGATTATAATATTGGCCATGAACTTCTCATACATAGTGTTTATTTCATTGATGTGTGTTCTTTTTATTACTACTTTTCATGATTTTATTATGAAAGCATATTGAATTTTGTCAAAGCACTTTAGCCATGATTGAGATGCTCATATAATTTCTGTCTTTATTCATGTAGCTTTGAGTTTTTTTCAACTCAGTTCCTTATACATCAAATGGATTCAAAGTCTTGGTCTCTTCAATGTGCCTTAGAATCCTAGGCTATTTTGAGCACAGTTTGTTTTTATTTATTTATTTTGTTTGCTTATTTGTTATTTGATTTTTCTTCCATCCCTAAAATACTTCCATCTATCTACTTCCATCTACTTGATACAATCTATTGATATCCCTATCCACTGTAAGGTTTTTTCTGGTGCCGTGAGCTTTGTATTACTAATATTTCATTTGTTCTTTTAATATCCTTGCTGAATTTTCTTGCATGTTTCTCTCTATTTTTCCTTTAAGTTACTGCTTTTTCATCCATTGTGCTTCCTTTTCCCTCTGTCTTTGATTGTACTCCCATACTCAAAATTAATTTTTTCTCAACATGTTTGAATTAATTGATCATTACTACTAGAAAACATGTCAAAACTTCTGTTCTTTTAGCTATTTTGGTAACTTTGAATGTGGTAGTTGAAGAATTATGATCTTTTGGAATGTTTCTGTAGCACTGATAATTTCATAATTCTTTTATTTCTCATGTAATTTGCATATCTGAGAGTTTAACCTTTTGAGTTTCTTGTGGGATCTTTTGAGCAACATATTTCTAAGAGCACAGTCCCTAGTCCTACTCAGATGAAGAAAACAAGGTTCTGGAACAACAGCAGCATTAAACCATAAAAGATATAGAAATATACATAAACAAAACCTTCTGTGGAAGAGGGGTATGGGTTGATTGTAGCAACGAGAGGAGTCAAAAACACCACCAGAAAACTCACAGAATCAATTAAAGTGGCTCACAGAAATTGAACCTGCAAAGGTCTGACTTAAAAGTAATAGCTGTATAGCTTGGTTTTCTTGAGGAACTCAAGTGAGTGGGATCTGTTTATGATGCTTTTGCCTGCTTTGAGGTCTTTTCTTCCTACTGGATTGCCTCATGCAGACTTAATATGTGAGGGTGTGCCTTGTCTTGTTGTAACTTGATATTGCAGTAATATTTAGTTGATTTCCCTGGGAGGCCTGCCGTTTTCTGAAGGGAAATGGAGAGAAAGTGGATGTCGGGAAGAGAGTAGGTTGTGGGGGAGGGATTGGGAGGAGAGGAGGGAGGGTAAATTACTACAGATATAGTATATGATAAAAGAATAAAAATATCTAAAAATCTGCCATCTACATCCTTACAGTATCTGGACCTCCTAATCTTAACATCTATCTCTATGTTTCTTATCTTGGGAAAGTGTTAGGTTAAATTCTGGCTCTGTGACTTATGGTTGTTCTCTGTTTTAAGCTCCTAAGAGCAGCTTATTGTACTTAGTATAGACACGTTTTTGCCTGTACACTGCCCTTTCAGATGTATAAAGCAATGAAGACACTAAGATTTCTATCCACTATTAATGCCTCTTGCAATGGAGTTGATAGCTCACTATAATCCACATCTGGACCTGAGGCTCTGCAGAGTTGGGGGCTTACCCTTGAAGTATGTCTACCATTTTCTTTACCTACAGAGCCTTACCTTATCTTATAAATGAGGGCTCCCCTTCAAACCTTCCAGCCAGGCAAGGGAATCTCATCAGTATTCCATCAATAACATCATGATTTTTCAAAATGTATTTCCTTTCTCTCTTTAGACTACAAATATTTCTCATTGTGACTCTTCTTCATCAGGTTACAAGGAGGTAGCTTCTTATGGGGAAAGTCCAAATTTCTTTCTTAAACTTTCTCATTTCCAGCACTGTATGTTACATTGGGCAGAATTTATATTTTCCACTGAATCATTTGATTTTTAGGATCATTTTCTTCTCAGGTCTTCTAAAACCTCATTTATTCCTTGTTGATTAAATAGATTTTTTTTCATTCAAGGTATTCTGTTTGTGAGATAGTTTTCATTACTATATGTATAATCCATTACCCTAGAATATTTATCCGTAGATAAATGTCTGTTATGACATTAGAAATCTAGACATTAGAAATTATGCTGTGATCGACTTTAAAATAATGATCAAGTATGAAATTTAATAACAAGTCACTTTATTTATTGTGTTTGCTCCTACTTTGTTGCAGTCTTTATCAATTCAACTATCTCACGCTCATTCAACAAGTAATTTGCAAAGCTGAATTTCAGACCATATGCATAATATTGTTTCTTAGGGACTCCCAATAGCAGAGCTCAGAACTCAGAGGGGACTCATAGATCTGTTTCTATGCACTGGTGATTTTCCTGGGCAATTACAGTTATACACTCTTACCCAGGAAGCTATATGCTACTTATTCTCTCTATTGTTGTTGGAGGGAGCTGTAAAACTATCATACAATCATTTCAAATATGAAATTTTTTCATTTGTAGTCATTTCTAGCATTCCCCATAACTTCCCATAAGAAAATATTTTTTGCTAAACTTACAAATAATTGATATCTTTCTCATCCTTCTTGAGTATATATTAACAAGCAACCTAAATAGATCCAGGAACCATTTAATTGAATATGATGGTAATATGTCAATACATATAATTGTAAAATAAACAACATGAAGAGAAATGTCCTATACTGATTTCTAAGAGGAAGATCTACTGGAAATATGAAAGATTTTTACAGATAAACTAGTCATATTTTAGTCCAGAGAGCTTTGAAGACCTCTTCTACTGGAAAGGTTTACTTAAAGTTTGATAGATTTCCAGTAAGAGCAGGATCATAAATGGATAACTTAGAACTGCTTTGGGTCTTATTTGAAGCGCCAGTGATATGGAGGAGTCTTCTTTAGAGATGAGAAGTGAATTTATTAGAACTCTAATGTCCTCTGAGACAACGGAGGAATCCTCCCTATTCAGATCCTTGCAGGGATCTCAGTATCCTGTGTTGAAAGTCATCTTACATGTATTCATGACAACTTCCTAGGAAAAGAAGACAAGGGTGAAGCAGCAAACATATAGAGTAATAGATACTAATGGACATTGTGTCTAAGTAGAGTTTATCTACTCTGCCTAAATGTCTTCAAATTGCATAAGCAATGTGAAACAAAGAAGCATGATGCTGGCCATACAAACGACATACAACAGCTAATTTTATCTTCAGGTTCTGATCTGAGACTCATGTTAAACAGCTTAGCATTTTGTCTATTGCCTAGAAGTAGTGATTGACCATATCTCTTTTGGGCATCAAGCAGAATATCACAACTCCTTTCTATAATCTCACAGATTGCATTTATAATTGTGTCACACTGAACTCATACTTGGTAATATATATTGAAATTCATAATCTCCCAGATCGCCATTTTGAGATATTCTTACTATTTCCTTCCCCTGTTATTTTATAGTAAAAGAAATTAGTGCTTTATCGGTGCCAAGTATGTTTTTAAAGTGCTTATTACCTCACTAATTTTACAGTCACACATGTGAACTTATACACAAGCACACACATACAGACATATAAACACACATACACACAAGCACACACATCACTGTCACATTACTGTCAAAAAACACTGATTCTAATATTTTTGTTATTATAAAACTTCAGGAGTTCAGAAAAGTCAAGAGGGCAATGATTTTGTTAACTAAAGATGAATAGTATTAAGACTAGCTGAAATTAATCGTAAATTTTACAAATATGTCACACCCTATCTCCTGGCACCCAACATAGTTGTGATCATAACTGCTTTAATCCTGTAAATGGCACCTCAGGATTCTTGGAGCAACAAACCCACTCTTCAGTTTTGACTTCAATTTTTTTGTCAGATTATATAGTTAGCATAGCAGGTTTGTGTGATTTACCTGACTGTACTGAAGAAAACCATTTGGAATTCTTGCAGTTTTCAAATAAAGTTGTCTTTTTCTTGGCAACGTGCTATTGTTTTTCTTATACTCCCTATCCCTTCCTTCTTCCCTTTGCTCTGAAAGACTCTTGAATATGATCTTAAGTGGCACTGTATTAAGAATTTCTCATTAGGTCAAATTGTTTCAATTATTGATTCAGTCTTGAGACTACCTTTATTATTTGTACATGTGATTTAAAAAGTTATTAATATCTATTTCCTAAACCATTACAGGGAACATCTGCCTTTTCTGCCACTGCAATCTGGTTCACAGTTGTCACCCCGCTGCTGAATCAAGCAGTGAGTTAATGATATAGCCTCTATGGCATGAATGAGGATGAAGTTGTTAAATATCAGACTTCAGAGTTTGAGGATAGACTCCAATGTTTGAGGAAATCACACACAGGACGTGGAAAAACTAGGTTTGAGTACAGCTTTATTCAAGTCTAGATTCTCTAATCTGTGCAAAAATCTCAAAGCCAAAGGGTCTGTCTGCAATGTTGCAGTATTAAAATAACTTTAGAAAACACAGATCCTAATTAGTCAACTTTCTTATTTATTGTCATGTGAATAAGATGGTTATTTTGGGGCTTATTTGGTTCATAACTGTTGCAGAGATGTTGACCTGTAGTAATCTCTTATGAGGGTAGAGAGCTCTGATATCTGTAATCATGTTGAGTCTTCTTATTCTAAATTAGAGTCTCATTATACTTCATTGTGATGCTTAAATATTCCCAAAGAGGCTGTTTATAAACTAATAAACTGTAATATGTAGAGCTTTTCATTTTTACTTATTAAAAGTTATAAGAAGATAAAAATAAGTAGAAACAGTAAATAATCGAAAAAATGTATAAAGAATGTTTGAAAAACATAAAGTAAGAATAGGAACAAACTGAGAGTAACCAAATACTGCCCCTAAGATTCCCCTAATTCCTAGCAGCCTATAAGCTATGACTACATACATGAACATGTTCTTTCCCCCAGAGATTCACTTCAATCAACCTGAGCATGTAGAGGTTGTCAGCTGCTTAGAGAAGAGCAAGTTTTATAAATGAACACATCTGGCCTCAAAATATTGTCTCATTCTTGTAATCAGTGTATGTACATATAAATCTTGAAGTTTTGTGAGCCTTCATTTCTCATCTGAAAATAACAATGAAAAGTGCATACATTTGCAAACATAAGGTTTTTGTAAATGTGTGGTCAGCTCTCCCCTTCTCTTAGAAAAGCAGCAAGACATCAACAAGGACTTATTCTTCTGCTCCAAAGAAATATGTTGTAGTTGATAGGATGAGGTTAGGATGAGGTGGTCTATTGTACACCCTAGGTTTACCCTTTGTACTTCCTGGAGGAAAAGTAGCCCAGTATATTTTCTCTTTAAAATATAATAATATACTTTTTGTGTGTTTATATAAAATATTTTAGAGGCTGAAAGCACTATTTGGGGTGTCAGAAGTTTAGTACAGCACATTACACATGATAAATGGGTGCTTTACAACTTGACAGTTACCTCAGTTTGGTGCTAGGGTGACAATAAGTTTATTCCTGTTTGATTTGCTTAAAGACTGAGTTTCCTAAAATGCTGAGGATTTGGTGAGTCACTGAACATAAATAGTCAAAAATCAAGGTGTGTACTTTTCAGGAAAAGCTGTTTGATACTGCCATCATTTATAAAGTTAGATAAAATATTGTCCCAGATAACATCTTCCATCTTCCCTCATAGAATATCATGGATTTAAATACTATCAATAAATTCTTGACATAAATAAATATATGTTAAAATGAGTGCTGTTGGGAAGCTCTCTTTCTAGACACAAAATTGTTTTCAAATAATAGAATACTTGTTCTATTTTTCCCTATGATTTACAGTTGAGTTGAAAGAGTATACAAACAATTTTTAGTGGGTAGATACCAATTACTTTCACCACCTTAATGGGTCAATTGTGACCTTTTGTGTTAAGAGCAGACCTCTAAGTGTAACCACAATATGACCTTGAGTAGAAACACATTGACATTCTTTATTCTGACCAGAAAGCAGCCCAGTTCTGGTATTTGTGGGAAGCTGATCTGTATGAACCACTAAAGAGCTTCCGCTTTGCATTATCACCGATTTTATGAAGCAGGAAGTCTCTTAATGTTAATTCTGTAATTTGAGCGTTAATATTGTGGTTTCACATCCTGTAAATTAAAGCTGTGTGATTACCAGAGAGTTGGCACATAAAACCTTCAACAGTGCATCCTAAGATGCAAATGTCTCAAAATATAGATGAGACAAATGGTCAGGCATGTCTGAAATCTGAGTCTCCTTATTTCCTGGAGTGAATGGTAACCCACTCCTCTCCTTTAGTTCTATCTCATTAGGCTTTTTTATTTTTTAGGCTTTCAGCTTAAACTCATTTAATTTACATTTGCCAACATATTTCCGCTAATTGCATAGAAGCTAACTATTAATGTAATTTCAGGGAATTGACAGCCCCCAAATAGCACACACCCATTGGCTGTATATAGTGAGAAAACTGTTTTCTCAATGCCTAGCAAATGTCCTATCGATCATAAGTTGAGCACATATTTGTTACTTTGATGATTTCAGATACAGGAGCCATGGTTCAAGCTACCTAGGAGACTTGAGAGTTGGTAAATGATGAGAATTCCTAAGGTAAATGCTCTGAAGACCTTCCTTTCTCTAGATTTGTAGATTCCTAAAGTAAATGCTCTGAAGATCTTCCTTTCTCTAGATTCATGGATAATTTTGGCCAAATTATTATAAATTAAGTCAAGAATGAGACTCTAAATGGCAATTATGAGTCAATTTTAAATACTTTCATAGTCTATCATTGTGTTTGTTTCTTCCTATATTGCATTATAAGGGTTAGATCGATTTGAATAGGTATATAGATGCAAACTCTGCATATTTAGGAGGTATGTTATGATATTTCAGTATAAGTATACATGTGGTTGCAAATCTGCGTATTCAGGGGCCAGGTTGTAATATTTCAATATAGGTATACATGTGGTTGCACGAAGTTTAAATCGAGCTAAGTAAATCTCTTCAGATATTTATTATCTCCCTTTTCTCTAGGAGTTGCAGAATATGCTATCTTTTCTAATTAAAAGAAATGAAAAGTTCAATATCTCTATGTATTGTTTAGGAATATTATTGATTTAAAGGGTGTGGCACTACCTTCACACATCTCTACTTAAGGAAAGATGGACTTATCTCCATAATAAAGAAGTTCTGTGGTGGGGCAGGGAGGCAGAGCAAGGATAGATGGTACTCACTTAGTATCTACTGTTTTCCACTAAGTCATTTTCCTTCTCATTGAGAAATGCAGCCCATATTAATCAGAACTAATCAGAATCAAGAGTAGTAAGTAACTGATATAAATGGGAGAAAGTATCAAAACCCATCTACTTCATAAAGTGACTAAGACGCTGAGGCCGAACTCTCACATTTCGAGTAACTCATGCTATGTTTCAGGATTCTTCATCAGTCACAATATCATAGCTCTTTCTTCTCTCCTTACATCTTTCAATCTTAGGACCTAGCTTAACATTGTTCTTGCATTGCTTTTAGTGAGGTTCTCAGAAAAGTATCTTAGATATTATAGGGGAATATTTCCTGTGTGAGATTTGATGTTTCATTATGCACAGCAATGATCTTTAAGTCACACTGTTTCACAACTTGATTCTTACCCAAAGTAGAATACATTGATTTGTTTTTCACTTTACTAAATACTAGAGAGCTTCATAATGTTAGGCTTTGTTATTAATTGAAAAATTAATGTAATCACCATTTATGGAACTATTGGAGACTGATTACTTCTAAATTGAATGTAACCTAGTAAGAGTGTTTGAAGAAGGAAAGAGTTACAAGTTACGCATAGAGAGAAATGTGTGTGGGTGACATTGGCCCTCTAGTGTTTAAGAGCATTACGAATTCTTTTGGGTGAAAGAAGCAGCATTCAGAATAGCAGTCAGCACATAGGAACCTAAAAGAGGTTTTTGAGATATGTTTTTATAACAAAAAAAATAGGTATTTCAATATATAAATTCTGGCAAGAAGGATTGACTTTCACAATTCACTTATAAAAGTGACTTAGCCAGTATGACCTCCAAAATCACTCTTATAATAAGAGCAAGTTAGATTTTCTCCTTCTAACATGGTCCTGAGTTAAAGAGAACTAAAAATGTCAACTTGGACAGTTAACTCTTGAAGATAGAAGAGAATTACTGACTTACTATGCAGAGTAAAAAAAAAATCAAAAGATTTGAGTTGATCATTTCCTTCAAAACTTAAGCTACAAGCCATGTTTTTGTGTTTTATTTTAACATCTATATAAATAGATACTATTACAAGCCTGAGCATGGGGTCCCGAATGGAGGGGTTGGAGAAGTGATTGAAGGAGCTGAGGGGGTTTGCAGCCCCATGGAGGGAACAACAGAGACAACTGGCCAGACCCCCTCGAGCTCCCAGAGACTGGACCCCCAACCAAAGAATACACATGGAGGAACCCATGGTGCTGGCCACATGTGTGACAGAGGATGGCTTTGTTGGCCATCAGTGGGAGGAGAGGCCCTTGGGCCTGAGGGTGTTAGATGCCCCAGTGTAGGGGAATGCCATGAAGGGAAGACAGGATTGCATGGGTGGGTGGGTGAGCACCCTCATAGAGGAGGGGAGATGGGATAGCGGGGTTTCAAAGGGCAGACCTGGAAAGAGGAAAACATTTGAAATGTAAATAAAGTAAATATCCAAATAATAATAATAATAATAATAATAATAATAATAATGCTTTAAATATTAATTGATAGGATTTTCAGGAGGGTCATTCTGAGTAGTAGACTATGAGTATTTATTTAGAAAAAGATTAAGCTCTAGGCTCTGTTGTGATAATTTATACCCTAGTTATAGAAAGAAGATAATACTTGACTCTCACTTGGAGAATAATAAAAGCAATATGTTATTAAAAATTCCTGTGTTTGTTTTATATTTATATATATATATATGCATATATATATATATATTTCTTTGTTCCTCTGTGGAAACTTTGAGAAAGGAGGAGGATTGAATTATGAATATTTTGAAAGTTAGATAGTTAGGGTTGCTACTTACCTGGGTGTAAAGTCTCACTTTCCTATGTACCATGAATACAAAAAATATTTTTCAATATTTTGTCAGTTTTCGTGAGTAACTACATGACACACAGTACAGTACTTTGGTTTAGGTCTTGAAAATGTTGATGAATTTCATGCCAAATATCAAATTTATCACACAGAACTTTCATGAAGGAAATGGTGGAGGACTGGGTTCAGTTTATTTTTCATCATCTGTTATATCTGGGAATTGATCTTTTGGCTAAATGCCAGATAACATATCTTCCCTTTCTATGATTTACATTTTTCTCAAAATATGAATACATAGAAAATATCTGTTAAAGGGTTCAAAGCTTAAATAGTCCTGTTCTAAGAGAGAAAACTGAGTAACATGTACACAGAGAAGGTAGTGGTCCCCCAAGCACGGGAGGCTTCCAACATCCTGTTATTCTCTATGCATCCAGAATTTCTACAGAACATAAAGTCAAAGGAGAATCCTGAACTCAGCATTAACAGAATCAAAATAAGTAGAAGTTCCTATTATTTATGACCCCTAACTTGCTTCCAGACCTCTGGGTGTATTCTCTAGCTATTTACAACTTTTTACTTCATTTTAATACCCACTGTTGACTTAGTTGAACAATGGAAAAAGCCACAATTATTATGATGTTTAGTTGAAGCTTACATAAGCTAGTATTTTAAAAAGACATAACACACACACACACACACACACACACACACACACACACACACACACACACACACACACCCCTTGCGAAAGGGAGCAAGGAAGAGAATGGAAGTCCTGTGTCCTGTGAAATGTGAAAATTTTAATGTCTCACTTTTTCAATCATAATGTCAGGAAAATGCTTGTAAATCTTTCATCTTTCTTTTCTAAAAAGACAAGGTGCATATGTCCTCTCTGCACCCATATGCATAAATCCTCCACGTATAGCACTTAAGATATGTTCAGTACTGTGTGTTAAACATGCAATGCAACTCTGCCCATTCTCTTGAGGGCTTTATATGGAACAGAGAACACAGCAGGAAACTAGGCACAGCAAGAGAACAGACAAGGAAGATGCCACTCCACTGGCTGCAGCAAGTAGGTTTACTATGGTGAGGGAGTGTTGGAGAATGAAGTAACAATAGTTAGAAGTGAGGTTCATAGGCTGTGAAGCTGCTATGCAGGTATGGGAGGCCCACGCCCAGGTTTGCCAGAGGTCTATGCAGCAGAAAGACCCATTTTACCGTTTTTCAATAGCTGTGAAATTAGCCCTCACTGGGATATGGTGGCGTCTCCTGCTATCCAAAAGGAAAATGAACTGATCCTGAAAAGTGGCAGGTGGAACCCTTCACTGTGCTGAGAAGACCTCTGATGGTTCCCTGAAGCCCTGGCAGGAGGCTGGCTGGGGCTGGCCCGACTAGTTTAACTTTCATTCCTTTCTAATCACAAAATGAAATGGAGTTTTCCTCAAAGTGACAGCTAAATCTCTGCCCCTCCCCACCTGCTGCACCAGTGCCTCTGAATTCTGTAATCCCTCTGCCCTCCTTTCTTCCTTGTGGTTAGCAAATGCCAAGGAATGTTGGAGTGACAAGCAAGTTCTTTGCGCCTGACACCTCTGCTGGAAGACTTGATAAACTGCAAATACCATCACAGTCATTTTTCAGGTGTAGACTCAAAAAGATACCCAGTGAGTAGCTGGCTCTGGGAGGTAAAATGTTCCCACCTCCTCCCCTCTCAGCTAACATCTCTACAGATGTGACCTGTATCTCAGGGCTGGTTTAAAGAATGCTTTGGCAGAATGATCTTTATATCTTTAAATTAAGTGACATGAAATCATGTGTTCTGTCTTTTCTCCATGAACAGCTTCCTTCACCTGCTGAGGAGACAGTGAGAAGGAACTAAAGCTCAGCTTCTAGGACAACTCTCAGTTTCTCACCTTATCTGGTAGCTTTTCAGAATGCAGAGACCACATGAGTGACTACAATTTTGCATACTATTTACACCCTACCACTTAGTTTTTACATGAACCTCCTCTGCTGGGGAAAGTCAGGAGGCTCTATTCCTTCCTCCCCATTAAGCATACTGTCATCCAAGTTTTCATTGTGCTGAGATGGATATTGGAAGGTGCCCTCTCCTTTCTTCTCCCTCCTACCCCCTCTCCACCCCCCTCCCTAGGGAACAGTATTAGTATTCTACGATACACCCTTAAGCAAAACCTGAGAAAGGAATTAATCTGTCACTAGGAATGGATGCACTGGACAGTGATTTATGCAGATGAAGTACTCAAAGTGATGGTGCTCATTCTGTCTACAACACTTCTCAGAGGCATCACACAAACTTGCATTTAAATTGCATTGCAGATGGGTAACTGGACATTGTCCAGTGCTGGCCTACGCTGGTTCTAGCCACGAAATATCCCAGCAGAAGGTCAGCCACATGGCTTATGCACCTGGGTCGTATTCTAGAATCTCCATATATAACGCCCTACCTACACTCAGGCGGTCTGTGGAAGATACAACCCTACTTAATTTGCTTTGAAAAAAAGTCTGGTCTCAGAATCTCCCCTCAGCCCAGTTTGCCCTTGGTCCTCTTTTTCAAAGCCCTCTATGTTTTGATATTCTGGTCATAACCAGGGAAAGGTTCATTTGAGCTGGCATTTCTTCTGCTGCCTAGTGTCTGCAGTGATTTCTGGCAGTGACGCTGGGAGTCTCCCTAGAGAGCTTATTTTCCTGAAAGTCCCCATGTAGTTCCACATTCATAAGTGGGCTGGATAAGGTTCTATGAGTCAGCTTTACTTGGGAACACTAATCTGAATCACACTTTGAAATCCCTTAAAGTTCATTCAATCAGGAAAGAAACTCCAAAGCAAATAGTCTCTCAGGTCTGGCTCCCAAGGTGCTGTCTCCTAATTCAGTACTCTATGCTACTCTAAACTGGCCATCATCAGGGCAAACATGACCCCCCCCCCAAACCTGAATCCAGAATGGTTTCTAAAGACATTCCTCTTGCTATCATAGCTGTGATTTCTGCTATTTTTCCTACCTCCTTTACTATCTACAGATTCTTCTGGGATTTATCTCCACTATGAGAGGAGGAAGATTGGGATCTGTTGGGGGCACTTTTCTCTGACTTGAATTATTTGTCATTTTGATGCTCATTTGAAAAGATGCTTTTCAAATACTTAAATATATGTGTGTTCACATACCAGTTTCTCTGGATGAATTGCAGATGGCACAATGGCTGTTTTATTCTTCTCAGTCTTGAGACCTCTCTTCTGAACTGGTTTCCAAAAGGAATATAGTCATAGAAATGGCAGATAGAAAAAAGCATGGACTCTTAACTCTGGAAATAACACTTCTGATCTTATGCCTCCAAAGATCCTAAGCCTGGGTCTTGGTTTCTTCATCAATTGTCCCTGGAAGCTCTGAACAGAATGCAAATGACAGACAGGAACCAAGACACACGTTTTATTAATTCAAATATTCCGTGTACTCCCCACAGAAAGATGCAAGTGTTATAACATACAGTAAAGTAAGTAAGGTCATCCCTAGTCTTCCAAATTCTAGTTAAGGAAAATTAAAGCTGTGGGTTGGCAAACTCCCACTTTACTGATAGAGGATCAGGAAAACGTATGTGGGTTTAGCTCTTCCTGTAGTGAAAGATTTTGAAAAGCAGAATGGTAAAGTGTCCAAAACCAATTATTCTATGATAGGTGTTCCCATGATAAAGAGCCTAGAAGAAAAGTAAGCATTTATTTTGGAAAAGTACAGACCTGAATCAGGAGTCACTAAGTAGAGGAACCTTAAGATGTCATTTCATTCGATGGCTTGTATTTTAATTACTTAAAATATATGTGCTGAATGCTGCTCGTGTGCCTGCTTGCTCCTTGCTAGACACTGTTTTCTTCAGAAAATAAAGTCTTAATGCTTCTGAGGATTTAAAAAAAAAAAAGGCCTGAATTTTTGTATTGTGATAGGGTATTGCATGTGACATTACAAGCCTGTAAGACAGGGAATGAGTGTGGTGATTTGAACATGAACAACACCATAGGTTCACAGATGTGAATGCTTGGTTATTACAGAGTGAGGTGAGTTAGGGATTAGGAGGTGTGGTCTTGGGGATTTAAATGTGTCCCTGTTATAAGAAGCCTGTCACTGGTGGGTGGGCTTTGTGGTTTCAGTTGCTTAAGCCTGGCCTAGTGTCTTCTCTCTTCCTGCTACTTGCTAATCCAGATGCAGAACTCTCCAGCACAGTATCTGCCTGTAAGCTCCCATGCATCCTGCTGTGGCTGTGATGATAATGGGCTAGACCTCTGAAACTGTAAGCCAGCCTCAATTAAATGAAAATTTATAAGGAAAAAAAAAAGTCAGGAGACACTAACAAATTATAAGAAGATGTAGCGCACAATATGAGGATCATGGACTGAGAAAGATATATCCTGGTCTTGACTGGAAGTGGAACCAGGGACATCAAAGGCACAACAAATCCCTTAGCACTCTGAGAAAAGGCAGAGCCATACTCTCTCATCATGTCACAGCAAGTCCAGAAAGGACATCCCTGATTAATCTCTTGCCATAGCATTAAAAGGGGTTAGTTTAGGGCAAGGTAATGGAGGTACTGTGGCCTCCATTATTAGAGGGACACATTTTGAGCAGAAAATTACAGATTGCTCTCCTAAAAGTGACATATTAGCCAGAAGCAGTGTTTCTTCCTGGAAGTCAATACATAAACAAATAAGTGCCTTAGATGAATTAATCTTTAAAAGTATTTACCTAGTGCAGGATACTATGCTAAATGACAGTGTATTGTGGTGGGGGCAATGTATGCAAATTACACTGGTATTACCAGCTTCACTCTCACCAATCCTAATTTCTCATTTGTATTCAATAAGCCAAGAAATTGTTAGGTGGTATGTGTCTGATCTCCATACAAAAATATAGAGACTTTGGCTTATATACTCAAGGGAATTACCATGTCCCAATAGACAAGAGATATATGCAGTATGAAGCTGTAAAACAACTCAAAAGATTATCCAATTTGGTGGTGGATGACAGGGCATAGCCTATAGTGGCAAGAATGCTGGGAAGATTGTCGTTACCTGTAGAAGCAAAGAAATTAAGAATGAAGTTTCAGAGGATAGCTGACAGAGAATCCATATACTCTTAGCCCATTCTCTATTTTAAGTCTGTTATTTACTCTTCCACTCCTCTACTGTTACA
This sequence comes from Uromys caudimaculatus, assembly GCA_028551405.1. NCBI lineage: Eukaryota > Metazoa > Chordata > Mammalia > Rodentia > Muridae > Uromys > Uromys caudimaculatus. The sequence goes on from CM052713.1 coordinate 31,416,016, forward strand.
AAAGTTTGTTCATAGTATTTTCAAAACAGTCTGAGACTTTGTAAGCCTTTCCTAAAAATCATAAACATTTTTTCTTAGCTGAGTATAATTCCTATGAAGATAGGTTGTCTCCCAGTCTAAGTCACTTAACACCCCTTACTGTCTACTGCATAGAACCTGGCAAAGGATATTGAATGATTTGCTATTGTTTAATTCTAGAAAATGGTAGTTGTGCCATAAGGTATGTTTTAGGTGAATTTAAAACAAAACAAAACAAAGAATTAATCAAAACACCTGAACTTTGGGAAGGTAGGTTTGGTCTTGACAAATCTTGGAAGGGCTGGCACTATGACATGGATGCTAGAGAAGTTTGCTACTTTTCTCCAGAATTGGTGTGGAGTCCACAGGGAAGACTGTAGTTCAGGAGAATACTCTGGCAAATGTGGCCCTCTGCTAGACCCCTCGCCTTAGATGCTGGGGTTTGCATTTTGAATGGGCTATCCACCTAAGTAGGAATTGCTGATGGCTATGTCCTACCATACTCTGTTTATCCTTTGCCACATTATTTCAGTCATGGAACTCACGACACCTGACTCTCCTGAAAAGTTTTAACTTATGAGAATTTCTATCTTGATAATAAGAACATGTCTGTACTTTGAGATGCCTTTTGACTAGGCAACTCTAAACACTTCACTCAGTATTCTCACCCACATCAAGGAAGACTCAGAATTCCATCTAAGCAACGTGCAAGTCCCAGGATCTCTCTAACACTTGAAGTCTTACATACGCTTCTTGGTTTTTCTTCTATTGTCTGAGATGCTACAAGCTGAGAATATACTCAGAGACTCTCAAGAAGAGGGTTGTTCTGATATTTATAGGAAGTGGCATATTTTTGTGAAATAACCTGTCCACTATTCGAAGCACCTAGCTTTTCATCAGCAAAAGCTGTCTATTACTGTGATCACCAACATTTCCCTATACATACCTTAACACTACCAGTAAAGGCTTCAGATCCATTTTTAGGACTCTGGTCTAGACTCAATGGGATAACTGACATACAATGTTTATATTATGTCTCTGTTATTTTCAGTTGTTGAAGCCAGTGATGGGAACTACCCCACCCCATCCTTGGGTGGCTTGTTTCTATGGGATCAGAGAGAATGGCTTATACCATAAACCTTCTTCTCAGACAATGCAGAAAGTCATTGTGAAGATCCATGCCAGTAGATACAGACGGGGAGGAAAGCCAGGCTTGTCATACTGATTTACCTATTCTGCATTGTCTTCAGTGTCTCCTTTACTGTGTTCAATCTGATGTGCTAACCCCTATGCACAGTGCTTGTTTTCTGCCACATCTATATTATCCTGGATTTATTCTATTCTTGGAAATGTTAAAACCTCAAAACTCCTGTGGGAAGATGCAGAACCAGAGAGATTTGTTCAATTAACTGGCACAGTTTAAAATGCTTCAAAAGGCTTGACAATATTAGTGTTATCATTACCATTGATGTTTATTTTATTACTTGTTGGGATGTAGATTAAAACACTGTAGCAGCTTGATGTTATGAGAAGACAGATTCTAAAGACTTGGAGTCTGGGCTTCCAGATGCTATCACCAACTAGTTGGCTGACATTAGATGAATTACTTCCCTTTTTGGGCTTTGGTTCCCTCATTGAAATAACCAAATAGGCCAGACCTTTAGAAATGCAAGTATATAACATCTACAAATCTAAGTGTTAAATAACACAGCAAAGTTATGCAGAACATTAAAGAGAAAGAAAGAAAAAGAGCAAAGGAAGAAGAGAGGGAGTGAGGGAGCAGAGGTAGAGAAGACAGAGGGAAGAAAGGGAGAAAAAGGTCTAAGCTATTGACACCATTTGTGTACCCTTTCCTTCCTTCCTTCCTCCCTTCCTTCCTTCCTTCCTTCCTTCCTTCCTTCCTTCCTTCCTTCCTTCCTTCCTTCCTTCCTTTCTTCCTTCCTTCCTTCCTTCTTCTTTATGTCCCCACGGTGTCAGTATAGCTGTGATTGCCCTATGGCCTTCCTGAAACTACATCATATGGGAATGGCGAATACTTGAACAAAGGCTGCTATTGCAATGGCGTGTTGTACAGCAAGTGTAAGACACACTTCTTGTCCTATCTCATCATTACCTATAATTGAAGTTGTCAGAAAGATTGTTTTATCCATCCTTCAATTGCCCTCAGCGAGCATTTTATATATTGTGCACAAAGGACTAAAACATGAGTTAAGATAAAATTTCTTTCTTCAGACAGATCACAATCTAGAAACTGGAATAATCATGTGGCATTGGTAGTGCCTGGCCTGAACAATGTAGAATTGGATTTGAGTACCATTGCTGGACAGAAGAGTGAGGATTGCCACAACTGTGGTTAGTGAAGTCAGAGAGGGTTATACAGGGTAGGTAAGATGCTGATAATGTACAGTGAGCCTTTAACTCATTTGAAATGGATACTTATCTGCCTTTTTGATTTCTAAGATGATATCACCCAGAGCATCCAATCTTGAAGCCACTAATAAAACTTCTTTTTAAGATTCTTGTCATAGCTGCTTAATAATTGATTAGGATACTATCACTTATACCTGATCAAGACCATCTTCTCTTCATGTATATCCTGAGGAAAGTATGATTCTCTAAGCATTATATAATTGAATGAATATAGGGTGTTCCAAAAGATTTACCCATATAATATAGACAGTAAGAATAACCACACCGCTCCTTAAGGCAGAGTATGGGGTGAGAGTTGTCCTTCTATGACAATACCTAAGCAGCTTGATAGTTATGGAAAAGAAAAACAGGTCTAAAGTATTCCTCATAATTTCATGCTCCATTTCAGAAGTTTATAAAACTTCCTGAATCTTACTGTCAGTCTTTTACCTGAAGAGAGCTCACAAGGAAGAGAGCTGTGACATGCCTCCAACTCCTCTTCCCCAGATCTGAGAATGAAGCCTGTCCCTGTGGCTACCATATTCTGTCTTCCCCCACACACTTGCCTCTGCCCTTAAGCAACCTGCTGTCCCTCAGCCCAGCCATCTGCTCTTAGCAATGAGCGAGCAGCGTGGTAGCCATAAATCCTGGCAGACGTTGCAGTCTGGCAGTGTGAATGACAGTGTGCAGTATGGAGTCTTTGGCAATGGATGAAACTGTGGCTACAAATTCAAGCACTGTAAACCAGATGACGGAAGAGAATGAAGTGCCTGGCTTTTTTCTTAACCACCAGGTGATATTTCTTGAAACAACTATGCATCTCTGTCAGGGACTATTGAGCTGCTGAACTACTATGCTTATCCTCTTCAAAAAATGAGGGTAGAAGAATTTGTCTCCTTCAGCCCTTTACGGCATTCTTCATAGTTACCTCAAAGCAGTTGGTTGTTTCACCCAAAGTCATATTTATACAGCCTTGTGAAAATAGTGGAGTGGTTTTTTTTCTTGAAACAGGGAGGGGAAGAGCTTTATTATTAATTGACTCCAACATCACTTCAATCAAAACTTTCAATTTAGTTGTTTATGAGTTTCAACTACTCTCAGGGAGAAATAACAAAATGCCAATTACTTTCAGATCAATTTTACTTTTGTGAACTTAGTAACTAGGTAAAATCGAATGCCGGCCATGCTCAGTAAGGACACCAGGCTTTCCCTGGTGTGTATAGTTAAGATATACTATAAAACTGCCAATAATAAGTCATGCTATACTAGAATCAGATTTGTGCTTAGAAAAACACTTCATAAGTTTACATTTTTATTTGTTTTATTTTATGTTTTAATTTATATGCATGTATGCAGGTATGTATGTGTATGTTTTATGTAATTAATGAATACACGTGTGTGTGTGTGTGTGTGTGTGTGTGTGTGTGTGTGTGTGTGTGTGTGTGTGTGTGTGTGTTTCAGTCCTTGTGTCTTGGTATAGCTGCATCAATGCACAGTACACATGTGGAGCATAGAAAACAATTTTCATGGATGGAAGCTTACCTTTAACCCTGTTGGAAGCAGGTTATCTCCTCTACCTTGTAAGCCAGGTGAGCTGGCCTAAGACCATATTTTACTCCCAAAGGCTTTATACCTGTTCCCATTGCACCATGGGCTCTTTCTATCCAGCCTTGCCCAATGTAAGTGCAGCTTTGTCCAATATTAAATAGACAACAAAATAAATCATAACCATTTTATGTGCTAGAAGTGGAAGATCACATATGCATACATAAAAATACCTCTGTAAAATTCAAGTTACTACATTCATACAACTATATTTGTTATTTGGCATTCATTCTGTAAGCAAATATTTATAATATACTCTGAATTTTAAGTTTTTAAAGAATCATTAGTTAATATTTTAGCCAAAATTTACACCAAAGTTAATGAAAAAAAAAAAAAAACTCAGTCAGTACTTTACAATTGTAATTAGTTGTACCTTTTATAATTGTGTATGTATGTATCTCTCATATATATTAAAAGTTTCAACATGCTCTAGATTAAATTTGACATTTTCGAAACATTCCCCTGAGATTTATTTAGATATTTGTAATGTTGCTTGTTTGAATTTTATTTGGATCTCTGTGATAACCTGTCTTGACAAAAAGGGAGGGCTGGTTCACTGTAGGTTATAAGTTCAGGTTACCATCATAGCAGCGTAGTCACTGTGTCAAGAGCTTGACACCAATACTGCTCTCACAATCACAGTCAGGAGCAGAGAGGACAAGTCTTGATGACTTCTTTTCTTAGCACACTTTCTCTGCTATCCAAACTTAGGGAATGTTGCCACCCAGTTTTAGACTGGGTCTTCCCACATCAATTAAGGCAATCAAGACAGTCCCCTCCAGACAGGCCCTCAGGCTACCCTGATCTAAATAAAATTCCTCACTAAGACTCTCTTCCCAGGAGCTTCTTGATTATGCCAGTTTGATAGTTGGAACTGACCACCATAGCAATAATATAGTAGTTCCTTCATTAAGTAGAGGAAGTTCACTGCAAAAACCAAACTCAACTTCAGTCACTTACAATATTGATTAATAAGCTAAGGCATTTTAAATTCTATTATAGTAGCTTAATTAAACTCACATTAGGCATAAAATGTCTGGCAGATACCAGCGACCAACATGGATAGCAATTAAGAAAAAAACCTAAGGCCACGTATCCTAGAATTGCTTCTGTTTTGAATGCTCATAGATTTTAGTGTTCTGGTTTATCAAAAAGAAACACTAATAATTTGTGCACCTTGAGGAACCATTCAGAGTATATAAAGAATGGATAAAAATTCATTCAGATTGTATAAAGAATGGATGAAAATATGTTCTTTCCAAGTGTTCTTTTCAAGTTATATAGAAAAAATATTATAACTGTATTTTACCATAGATACACATCATACATATTACATGAAACAAAATGTGTGAGTTAGTTCATACCCTACCATCTAGCTTTGAACTCTTTACTTAACCAAAAAATAAGTAATGAGTATTTTGTCAATACCTTCAAAGCTGCCCTCCAAAGGAGAATTCATGTAACTGCGAAATAATAATTATAATGAGGTGCTCACACCAAGTTATTAGAGTAATGACATGGTAAAATATGTAATAGCCTCAGATATTAAACATCCAGAGTGTTTACTTTTTATTATTAATTACAAGGGCTGCATTGTTTTCAATAAGAAAGCCAGGAGGCAAACAAGATTTTCAGTGTTAAGGTACAAGCAATTTAACAAATTCCTAAGGAAAATTGACACATAAATAATGAACCAGAGTGCTACAATGGTAATATCGGCCCTCATCACAAGCTACGTGCTTCTTTCTGTTTCTCGAGCACTTTGCACTTGTTTCTACTTCAGCAGTGACTGGAGTCTTTCCTGAAGGCGTGTTTACCATTTTCCCATGGCCACTTTATTATAAGTACTTTGAGAGCTTGCAGCTTTTGTAGGGTGGCTGCTTCCTAATAGGGAAGCTACTGACTTAACAATCCCTAGTTATGTAATTATTTGTTCTTTGATGAGGTCACGTGTGCGTTTAATCTGAATTTTTTTTCCAACTAAATTTCTAGGTCCTTCCCTCCTCTTTCAGTGACTGTCCCTTCTGCTTCCTGGTCACGTTCTTTTCCCTGGTGATCTTGTCTGTGTGATCTTTGCTGTCTGGATGTTTGAAGTCTTACAGGAAAGCATTCCTGTGTGGTGAGAGCAGACTGTTTCCTCTCTCCCAGCTTTCTCCTTTTCAGTGTTTGCACTCAGTCTCCCGCCTTTTTCTGCTCATCATGTTCTGCACAGAGTTGCTGAGATGTGAAATGAAATCTATGGCAATTTATTACTGTATATGAAAGACTCCGTGGCATGGATGGGCTGACTTGCCTTCTATCCTGGGTGAGATCTGGAAGGATTGGCAGAAGGATTAATTTAGGGCTGCTTTGGCTGACACTGGTCACCTCTAAATGGATAATCATTTATCAGTAAATTACTTTTCCTGAGACAGATAAATTCTGATCAACGCATTCACTCCCATTCTCTCCACCCCTTCCCTTTCTTTCCCTGACTCTTTTACCTTGTTCTTTCTTCCTCTCCATTCTCCCCAATACCACCCAACTCTTTCTCTTTGACCCTTAGCCATTTGCTCATGTTGTTTTAACTTTCTCATTTCCCCATAATGTACACGTGCACATTCTGCATGCATGAGCCTTCCTAAGTTAGCATTAGCAGAGACAAACAAATGTTCATTGAAAGACTGTTTTTACTTACAAAGTTAAAATTAAAATCGAATATAAATGGCATCAAGGTGTGATGTCGTTATAATGTCTATCATTAGCAGTGGATAGGTGCTGGGAAAAGAGAGAAACCCAAAGTGTTATTACAATCAACACATGGTTAGAACATTGTTGGTCCTATAGCATTCTTGACCGAGGACAACAACAAAAACACAAACAGGAGACTAGATCTTGGCTGTCATCATTCTACTGTGTGCTTTGCACAGGTCTCTCTGCCCACAGAATGATCAACCCCCTCTCAAGTCGGCCTGAGAAATGCAGGGTATGCTATCAGGAAGGCAGGCTTGATTGACTTACTAAGAGCACTGAGAAGGAAAAGATAGCAAAGATTCCCAGGGCTTTTGTAAGTCTGAAATGAAACGCTAAGCTTCGGGCTTAGAGAGGGAGGAGAAAGGGAGCAGATGAAAATGTGTGTGCAAAAGTACAAGTCCCAAGATTGGGGTGAGTTTATTATGCAGGCATGGTATTAACCCTTGGATGGCAGAAATGAATGTCAGCTGGTGATTAACTCACATCGCTACTTTAATTTGGGGTGATGCATTGATGGTCTTTGAATCTTAAGAAAGTCTGTGTTGATAATCCCTGAACAAAACACCTTATTCCTATACCATAGGCATAATGTTTCCATCTCAAAGAATTAATTGGTCTTCCACTTCTACTTTTTCCTTGTTATTGTATATCATGAAGGGAAAGAAAAAAAAAACCACCACTGAACAAAATGTTAGTTAATAATGTATGGCTGAGCTTTTGGAATAAGAAGCTGATTTGACGTCTGAGGATGCACTGCGAAGGCTAGGCTGGAAATTTGACAGCTTGGGTATTGAGAATGTCTGTAGTGCATTAGCAGGGACTGCAGAGACTAGGGTGCCGACCTCAACAAGGGAAAGATAAACGCCATTCTTGGCTTTCCTCTTATTGCTTTAGGCATTTAATATGCTTTTGCATTCAAGGTGAGAGTAAGCACCTATTAAATGTCTATCTAGTCCCCAAAAGCTTTTTAGCTGCTTGCATAAGTAGAGACACTGAGTTATAAATAATCCCAAAAGGACATTGGTCCCTCAGTTTACATGAGCTTCTCAATTTAATTAATGAATGAAAGGAGCTCTATGAATGAAATCAGATCGTTAAAGGAAATGTCCTAGCCCACACTGCACCTGACACTGTCTTACAACCATCATTGCAGTCCCTGGGACAGACTAGGGAGTGATTGAATCAACAGCGCACTCTCTGATAACAGTGGCTCACCTTTTAGCTCACGAACATGCTAGAGAACAGAGTGGTCCACATACTCTAAGAATCCGATCATCTGTGGAGATGCACAGTGGAAGGAAATAAAGCAAAATGGTCGTCCCTTCCTGAATGAAAGCAGCGCTGTGGAGGCTGATTTCGGGGACAAACGGAGCTTTTGTCAGGGCTCCCCAAGCAAATGCGTATGCTGCAAGGCGACTGGTAGTCTCTCAATGTGTTTAGTGTTCAATTTTACATCCCAGCCATCGCCTTTTTCTTCACTGTAGGCATCTGCACTGAGTACATTCTTTAACACTCTCCCCCTGGGCCTGCCTACTCTCTCTTTTTTTCCATCAATATCCTCTCTAATACCCACTGTCAGAGCCACTAAAATCTGCGAGGTTTGTTTCTTGACAAATGTCCCATTTTCACAGGCAGTTGAACCGAACTGCAGCTTGTGCTCCGCTCAAACATGTCAATAAACATTATTGCAAAGACGTAGAAGCAATAATGGGAATGTATAAAACTCACCTTTATTGCTTCTTGCCATGAATTTACACGGTGCTCTAAGCAGCTTTCACTCCCTTCAGAAGAAGCGGCAGGGACTTGCTCCTGAGTTGTGGGGGGGCCAGTAATACTGCTTAGGTTGCAGCCTTCCCCAGAGACTGGAAGTGGAAGGTGACAATGCCCTCCAACTTAAATTTATGCATGTTATTTCATGCTATAATGGTCTTTCATAAGTATTGCTACTTGCTACAGGTGGGAAAGGGTCTAACGAACTGGAATGACCAATGTCACAGAACTGCAGTTCTCTTGAGAATAAAGGTCCCAAGAGTGGTGATATCGAAGTCCAGCTTTCTGCTGCTATAAATATGCTGAAGTACATTATATGGAGTGAAAATAAAACAAACTGACAATCACAGCAGTGGAAAAAACGGCTTCTCTCAAGTCCATTCCACTCAGAAACGACACACATAGGGCCAGTATTTGAGTTAGTGCTTCAGGTGAGATAAATCTGTGGTAGATAGAAAATGCAAAGTGACTCTTTGGAGATAGTGTCAGGATGAGGTTTGTGCTTGTCCCTAGGGGTGGAAGGGATTACTATATTTTGTGGGGAAAACCAAAGAAGGACTTCAAGTGGGTTTATAGCCCCCCCCCCCAAAAAAAGATTGTACAGATAAAGGAGGGGTCGTGAAATAGCCCCATCTCTGGTGTAGTTCTAAAACTGCAGGTGATCAAGTCAAGGCAGTGGTCCAGTGAGAATCAGTGTAAATCACTCCTAAACCTTTCTAGCTCTGTGTGTTTGTGTATACGTGTATTGTACTATATTGTTCAGTATTGTTGGTGCTTCCTTCACTAATGGGACTTTGTTGTATATTAAAGCTGATTTCTAGTCTCCTGCTGCCACTTTTTATGTTTATTCTTCCCCTTTCACTTTCCAGAGCTAACAATAGTATTTAACTTTGGTCAGTTTTATTTATCACATTTTAAGGTACCAAATGATTTTGTGGTATTTTGTAGTGACAGTAAATTAAGACCTTTATGTTTTATACAACTGAGTCCATGTAATTTGATGTTTGAGTTTGAATTTAAAATGGTAAGTAATAAGGGAATAAATAATTTGTGTTTTGTAGTGAAATGAAAATATTATTCAAGTGTAAATATGACAATAGTGTATTAACCTTATTGATAATTTTATGTCATACTTTCCAGTGTGATTTTCAACAATTGTCCTGTGAATCAATATGCTCTGATGCCCATTTTTCACCAAATATTCTTTTAGATTCTAGAGTGTCTAATGAAACTAGAACAGGGACTAATCTTTTCTCTTTCCATCTTGTAATCCATTAATTACATTTTTAAATCACAGTAAATGAACATTCAGACAGGGAAGGAAGAGATCAATCACAAGAACATTTTGCTTGAAGTCCCTTTATTTTGTATTCAAGACAGGGTTAGATAATAATCTGATGATCCTGGCTTGTTTTGTCTCAGATATCCCGAATAGCTTCTTTTGTCAACATGGCCTTAGCAATGTGAAATACATTTTACATCCCTGAAAGAGGAGAACAATGTTGACACTGTCCTAAAGGAGATACAAGCACAAACTCACTTGTCCAATCAACACAGTGATCTGAGTCCTACCCTTCTTATCTTGATTGTTCCCACTGGTTATAGCCAGTGAGCATTTTCTTTCAGTTACTTGTATGAACCCTCTACTTGCTTGTAAAGTTTCAATAGAGCAAGTTAGTGCACACAGACATCTTTTCTTTCTACTCTAGGAGAATATGAGTACTATGTTGGAGAGAGCTGTCAGGACTATAATGGGGAAACACCCTGGAAGTTGGAAACAGGAAGGGGAAAGTAGTATACAAGAAGATGAGTAGAAGATAAATGTAAATGGGAGATCCTAGGGCAGTTACTCCAGGAAAAAAATGCCTAGAGAGAAGAGGAACTGAATGAAGATTGGTATGGACAAACCATTGGGAGATCTGAGAATTACTGACTCTGAAGAGATATCTGGTCCAGATTACAGGAAGGTCAATGAGAAAATTTTGTAGAGAATGTTGACTTAGTTTTTGGTTGTTAGAGATTATGAATAATTTTAATCAAGGTATCATATTTTACATTTTTATTTCTATAAATGTTTCATACATATATTGTACATTTTTATAACAAGCCCACAACATGATTTCTTTGTATCATCGCCTTCTGGGGTCTTTCAATTCGTCATTCGCTTGTTTTTAAACACTTCAGCATGCTGATAAAACACTCAGTGAGCTCAATAGCCAGAGTTAAATCCTGCAGTGGGCTCCTAGAGAAGAAAAGCTAAGTGGATTTCACACTGCTCTGGCCTTAAATTTGTTCTGATAGTGGCAATGAGTAAGACATGCCTTCCTCTGCCATTGACAATGATATTGAAAATCCTGGGAGATAGTGTCTAAGAGGGAGAGAGGGAGAGCAAGAGTGAAAGAGCAAGCTTAGGTGGGTTGAGTTTGTCAAGTGTGATAAGATGAGGCTACGACTGTGGCAAGATTTGGGGAGATCAGAGCCTTGAAGGAGAGAATGATGATGTGCTAGTGTGTATGTGAGTGTAATGGAAAGCCCTTGTGCGGCTCTTAAAATACATCATTTATAAACTCAATATCCCGCCTATGGTTTGCAATTTCACATTAGGACTACTGTGAGGCAAATGTGATTATATTTCATGTTACCTAAGCTGTTAGAGGCACAGAGAGGAACTTAAGAGTGCCAACCTGGAGCTCTGTCTTTCATATGAAGACTTTGTCAGCTCACAAGAGGAAATTGGATAGAAAATAGAGGGAAAGGGGTATAAATAAAGAGAAATTTCTTTAGTGTCTAGATTATAATAGTCTCAACTTTTCAAAATCACCCTTGCGATCTTGGTGACACTTTTCTTTATGTTCTTAATATGCATATTTGTCTATTTGTCTTTGGCTCTATCGGAGTTTATTTCATTCATAGTGATTAACCTATCAAGTCTTACAACATAAAAATAATGCTGGAATAGGAACTTTGTATCATGTTAAGACAGTTCTTGATTTGGATCAATTAAATGCCAAGGTTTTACATAAAATGCTCAAATATGGAGATCTGCTAGTAAATTTGGCATTTCCCATTTTATTTCCATTCTATAATTATTCTACATTTTTTTCCAGAGATTAGTCTTCTAAAACCAAAGTAGCCATTAGCTCTAATGCTGATAATACTGATGGGTACTGGAGAAGAATATAGTACATATAGCACTAAGTGCAAAAATAAATGTTTCATTTTCAGCTTGTGCAGAGAGAGAGAGAGAGAGAGAGAGAGAGAGAGAGAAAGAGCAAGAGAGAGAGAGAGAACAGATTCTGAGAAAGCAGTGCAATGGAAAAGAAATGGTTTTCTTTAAAGAATTATAGGTGGCAATATTGCTACATAGAGAAATGAACTTATTAGTATGCAAACTTATTTCCTTTGGTCACCATGTATAGCATTAATGACTCATAGAACATTGAGAAATCAAGTTTGTAATACTCAAGAGCTCCAACCAAGCAGGCTAGCCGTCATATGGTAGAAAGCTCTGTGCTCAGTGAGAGTAGTGGGAAAGTAATCCTCTATCAAAGCCAGCAATAAACACTTTGAGCTACAGTAATGACTGTCCTAGAAAGACTTCAACACTGGCACAAAGTGACTCAAACATGATAGGAATAACCAATCACTTTATGCTTGGGTTAAAGTCTTGCCCCACACAATAAAACACATATTTGGCACTATTACTAAGCTAAGTGCCTTTGGCTAGACAAATCATAGGCTCTAGGGGAGATCTGGCTACTATTATTCTAATATAGTGTTAAAATAACTACTTATAACTTATCATAATACCCATAGGAATAATATTTTTCTAATCACATATCAGAAAAGCTTCTATTTACAGTAGATGGTAAATACCATAGAGACCCAGAACTGGACGAAGTGAAGATAATAAGAGACTATAGAATATTTGCCTAATGGGACACATGTATCATAAGGTCTCTCCACCAAAACTCAGGGAACTTTGTGAAAAGGGGGACAGAAGAGGTATAAGAGGAAGAGGTGATGAATAACTACCAGGAAACTGTGTCTTCTGGACACTGCATGGCAGTAGCAAATGTCAACTCATAGTGCTTAAGACGACATACAGAAAACATATACAAGCTCAGATCAAGCTAACACCTAGCATGGAGATAGGAGATGTAAAAGGAGCTACTGGCAATGGATACCATCTTAAAGAAGAGAAGTTAATTGTCTTTAAGTATGTAGGTCCTACTAAGTCAACCGGATTTCAGTAGATGGCGGCATATCAAAGAGTATATGGTAAGCACAAATTGAACTTGATAAGCTAAGGAAAAAGAAAACACTAAGTGGAGTGGAGTTTGAAGGAGGTGGATCTCGGGGGAGCTGAGAAGGGTGTGAATATGATCAAATGTACTTTGTAGGAAATTCTCACCAAACTGAAGTCTTTAAAGTCACTTTGGACCTTCTTGCCTGTATGATGCACTAGAGAGAATCAGACTATCATGATAATTTTAAAATAAATTTCATTGGTCTAGAGAGAGAGAGAGAGAGAGATAACCTCTCCCCTAATACTATTTGGTCTTAAAAGGATAAATGGACTTTAAATGCCCAGATAATTGAGAACATTTTTACTTTTCTAATTGCTACTTTGCTTATGTTCAGTTTTATTTTATTTTTTAGTTTCCTGGTAAAAGTTGGAGTAGAAAATCTGAAAACATTATATCCCATACCTGTTCAGGTTTTTTTTTTTTTTTTTATTAAGTATGTGGATAAAATTGAAATGGCCGTAACTTAGAGCTAGCTTTCTGTCCCTATAGTGTTCTGGGAACAAGATGTTCTGGTTACAGGTGATAAAATATGGCCATGACTCTTAAAAGTGAGGGAAAACCTGGGTGAATAGCTGGTCATGTCACATGACTAAGGAGAAAGACCAAGCTTGGATTTCCTGAGATGGCTTCACATGAGGAAAAAGTATATTGGAACACTGTAAGCATGATACATCTAATTCAGCTCAGAGGTGACATTTACTTTAGAGATGAAGAGTTTCTAGGAGATCATAGGTGAATTCTCTAAAGCAAGGCACCTTTTCAGTAGAAAAGCAGAAACTCACTGGAAGAGCAAATTTGAACCACTAACTCTTTATGTAAAGCTCTTCTAAGCCTTGAAGCTGTGCTTGCAATGGGGCAACGGGATGCCTGCACTGCATGTCGGCTTTCAGTGTAGTAGCTGTGCTGTTCTCTGTGTGCATCCTCCATGGCTGCTGCCATGAGCCTTGCCCCACAGCACTTGGCAGTGTGTATGCAACTCACACACTGCTTGAAGCCTCTTTGTTGGTTGGGAAGCTGCTATTTCCTCAGAGATCATTGTGCACATTTGGCACCGTTCAGAACAGATCTCTTCACATTCACCCATTGCTCTCCTGTAATGCTGAAATGTATTACCTTTGCCAGTTGGTGAGCTTCTGTCAAACTCATGCTGTAGATATCTTCCATCTCATGTTCCTCTAGACATTCTGATTCTGCCTTTGGAGCCACTGTGACTGATCCAACGACTAGCTTGCCTTGCTGCCAGAGGGATGGCCTGACCTGATTTACATGTTTTTCATTGAGCTATCCCCTGCTTGGCTGGCAATATATTGCCTGTGCCAGTGGGCAGATTTCTTCCAAGGGGCTACTGCCACCTTGGGCTCTATTCTCTACTTCCACTAGCTTTTTCATGGCTCCTGCCATCCTATTTGGCAAGGCTTATCCCTAACATTCAATTGTTCCCATATTGTGGATAGAATTCGCCTTGTACACTGCCTCCTACTATCGACTGCTTTGTCTGACTCTGGTGCCAATGCCTCTTGCTGGTGATATGTATGTTCTTCAAACTTCATTAGTATCAATTTGATGGATTCATGGAAGTTGTAATACTAAAAGTGTTACCTGGACATTTACTATTTGGGAGGCTGTTAAAATGAGACTTTCAACATTGTGCAGCTGTTAATAAATAATGGTGTTAGAAATAAAATGTTTATCTCCAACCGCCAATCCTGCTGACATCAATGAGGAATCTACTAATTGCCAGATTCTAATCTCACTTTACTAAAACTTGCTATTTAGGAAGACTCTTGAGGACCCTTAGCCTTGTCACCTCAAGGGAGTCTTGAAAGAATTTGGTCCATCTTTGTCACTTTAGACATGACAATTTCACAGTTTTTTAGACAAATGAGATTCTAATTTCTAATGACCCAAGAAAGAATCTCTAGGGAAGCTCTAGGGAATTCATGCTAGTATTTAACCACTTCTCTGCTAGAAATATGTCAAAGCCAAGATAATATCACCTACTTAACATGTCCTAAAAATGCACACTACAGTTGGTCCTTTCAGAAGATCTAAGTAACATATTTTTTTTTCTTTAAAATGACTCAAGAAAAAATGAATACTAAATGTTGACATGTCATTATTTTATTGAGAGCTCCATGCCATTACATTTTTTTCTTTTAAGGATTTAGGTGATTCATTCTCCAATGTATTGCATGGAGCCTGATGAGAAAGTCAAAACAAAAATGACTGATTGCCTTTGAAAACTTCTAGGTTTGGGGCTGGAGAACTGGTTTAGCTCTTGGGGACAAGTCTTGCTTACTGGGAACCTAAGTTCTGTACCTAGTACCTATGACCGGGGTCTCCCAAGTTTCAAGGGAACTAATACCTTCTTCTGTCCTCTGCCATCACCAACATGGAAATGCACATACATGCAAAATGACACATACATGTTCATAAATAGATAAAATTTAATAATTAAATTATAATAAAGGCAGAACTATCAGCATCAGCTTGATGAGGCAGGTAAAATGATGGTCCCTATACTGTGCGTATCTTACTTTTCTCACAGACATCATCTGGCATCCTAGTTCTGCACACATTCTAGTAGCTCTGTATGGTTGTCCTCATATTCTAGCTCAAAGGTAGCCTCTTCTTTATTCTACTGTGTTCCAACACTAGCTGTCTAGAGTCCTTGAATACTAGATGATATTTTCTGTGTCATCTCTCAAGTGCTGCTGCTTTTGCTACAAAACCTTTCCATCACTCTTTAGGAGTTACCTTCCTCTTATTTTGCAGAGACAGACTGAAGCATCATCCTTGGTAGGACCCAATGTTACCACCCATTCTCTTATTTTCCTGTTGTGCTATCCACTGCCCAATTCTAAAACATTGTAGCATCATTAAATTGACCCCTGAACATTGGATTATATATTTTTCCTCTTGTTTAACAAAGTTATGAGCTCCATTAGCATAAAGATTTCATTGCTCATCTCCAACGGTAGGCATTCAGTAAATTCTTACAGAATTAATCTTAAATAGAATAATAAGTATGTTGGCTGTGAAAAGAGGAAGCCTGGAGGGTTTCTGGCATTTCCTTAGTATTGGAACAGTACTATCTAAGAATCTGTTCCTACATTTGTTTTCTCTTCTTCCTGGCCATGCAGAAAAATAGAGAAGGCCCAAGCCAAGTTTCAGCTGCCAAGATCTGAAACAGCATGCTTGTCCTAGAGATGATCACCGCTTCACACATCCAAGGCTATAGTTAATTTAGTGCTACTTAAACTGACATCCTGTTTCCCGTGCATGTCAGAGCAAGCTAAGGAGCTGCAAAAAGAGTAAGATAAAATAGGATCAGTGGAGAACGAATACAGAAAGCTGAACCAGGCATGGTGCTTCCTTTCCTTTTTTTTTTTTTACATACTATGCAATTTCCTTTGTAAGGCTGCTTATAGAAGCTTTACCTTAGCCCCATTCCTTGTTGTCAACTGAAGAGATACAGGCCTTTAAATTAATCTTGGCATTTTTTTGTTACTGTAAATATGACAGGTCTGAAACGAACTTTTATGACTTTATTATATTCACAAAATCCTTCCGTGGATCATTTACTACTCTAGTTACCTGATTTACAATGAGAAACTGGCCTCCATTCCAGCATGGGAAACAATGACACATGGATAGTCCTACAATAAGCAGCTTGTTAATTTTATTAAATGCTATACATTGTCACATTCTAAGAGTGGCTATAGCTGAATTTAGGACGATGGTCAGGAAGAAGTCTCAAATACGAGTGCAATTTGTTAACAATGGAGATAAGAGTTAGTAGATACTAGGTAGGGGAAAAATCATGAAAAGAGACCTAATAATATGGAGGCAATTGTTTTATTCAAAGAAATAATGAGTTCTATATTCCTGGATTGTGATAAAAGAAAGAGTGGTATTTCAGGGAGACTCTTCCACTTTTCAGCCTTCATGGCACACATCCCTGTTCCCCTGAAGCTCATCTTCCTGGTCCCCAGTGCCCAGTTGTAAAAGGCAGAAGATTTTTCCTTCCTTCGCAGTTGTTTATTGCTTCTGAAATTATGATAACTAAAAATAAGTCTTACATATTTAATATCATTTTAAGGACAATTAAAATATAGAATATCTGTACTAAAGAAATTATTATTTGAACGTATAAAAAATAGCACATGTTTACTGTGGAAAACCAGAAATTCAAAAAAAAGCAAGACTGAGGAGATACTTTTCCTCTTTCTTCGATTCCACCCATTGCAAGAAAGGCATCAGAAAACTTCAATTAGCATTATTTCATCATAGATGTAATAAGTGCAAAAAATACAAACAGGTAAACATATCCATAAAATGGTAAATATTTTTAAAAATCTGTAATTTATTTTTGACAATTAAAGTTTTATTATATAAATTAATTGTACTTCCAGAATCACTTGCACATCATAACTTATATTTTCTCAACATTTTATTTTTAAAGCCTAAACTAAAAAATACAGATATACTTATCACATATTTTATAACGTATAGCTTACATGTTAATTTATAACATTTTAATCTATCCATCTCATTTAAGAGATTTCGCAGTTGTAACATTTCTACTGAGTTGCCCTATATTCTTCATGTATCCTGGCTACCATTGCTTTGTCATACATATGGTGTGTGTGTGTGTGTGTGTGTGTGTGTGTGTTCTCTCCAATTCTGTAGTTTAAACTTTGTTGTCTTAAAGATGCCTTAATGAAAATAGTTTTCGCAGTTGGATTAATACTAACTTACCATCCTACTTTTCTCAAGGATTATTCCTTTCCATATCCTTTTTAAAAACGTATCTGTATATTCCTAAATATAGACATTCATATTTATTCCAGCCAAAACAAACTGGTTATTTTCTGTCCAGTGTTTCAACCTGCCAAATTATTTTGCCTCTCACTTCCATCTTCTGCTCTATTTGATATTGCCTTCAGCATTGTGACACCTGCAAATTAGTCAAGTTATTGAATGTTGAGCAGGAAAGAAACTTTTTCAATTGTAATTAGTATCAAAGATCACATTTTGCTATCTATTTTCTTAGGATATAATAGGAGACAAAGCCAAATTGCCTGCCCAAATCAGCAACACAGGAGACTTTTATGACAGTGGCTGCTATAGTACCTTGGAGTCCTATTTCTGGGGTCTGACATTACTTTATTGATTGAGCTATTGACACCTATGTTTACTGCATTCTTTTACAAATAGATTTTTCTTTTTTGGAGTTGTCTCCTTCCCCATAGTGTCAGACCAATTACAGTAAATATCGTTTCTCAGTGTTACCATCATGTGCCCATCGATACAGAAACATTCATTAATTTATTGTGAATACTTGAATAACAAATAACTAAAAAGCTTCAAGTTACTAAATAGTATCAAAAATTTCCCCCAAATTAACATTCACTTTGGCGTAAACTGTGTGCAATTTACTACTTTACTTTAACTGATATATGAGACATGTTGTCCCTTTTGTTATTTGATTAAATATTTTCACATTTTCATCATTTCCTGGAGTATACAGAAAGTGAATATTATGTGAATGAATTGCTTTAGTAACTGAAGTACAATTCACCTAAATATGTCTTGAATTAATTTGAAGGACAAAGTTTATTGAACTCAACATGAACAGGTACTGGAGGCTTATAGAAGTGGGAAGATTAGAACAGGAGGAGGAGGATTAAGACAAGGAGAAGGAAGAGAAAAGGAAAGAGCTGTTGTGGAAGATGGGAATGGAAAGAGACAGTGTACATCTATACAATTAATCTACTTCCTAGAAATATATAAATCATATTTCAGACATATAGATCAAACATAGAAGACCTATGGTTAAACCCACGCATGTATGGATACACATTTTTTTTTAAAATATTACTGGAAAAATAGTTTATCCAATAAATGGTATTGGTAGAACTAGATATCTACCTGCAGAAAAATAAAATTTGATCCATCTTTCACCCTGCATGAATGCCATTTGAAGAATTAATTTGAAATAAATCTACTGAAAATGCTAATGGAAAACCTAGCTACAACTCTTAGGTATGTGATCATTGGCAAACAATTTCTGAAAAGAACTCCAATATCACAGGAATCAGCTCCATAAGTTGACAACTATGCCTGTATACAGTTAAAATATCTCTATACCGAAGAATAAATTATCAATAAAGAGAGAATATATCCCACACAATGGAAGAAAATGTTCACCTGCTGTAATTAAGAAAAGGGATTAATATCTAGAATACATAAAGAAATGTAAAAGTTGTACACAGAATCCCGAACTGCTTATCAATAAATGGACAATGAGTTGAATAGTTATCAAAAGGAGTACAAATGGCCAGTAAATATTTTGAAAGTGTTCAAAATCTTTAGCCATTAGAGAAATGAAAATTAAAACTACTTTCAAACTCCATCTCACCCTAGTCAGAATGGTTACCATCAAGGAAACAAATGACAATGAACGCTGAAGGAGATGCATGGACAAAGGGAAGCTTATTCCCCCTTGGTGGGGACACAAACTAGTGCATTCACTATGGAAATGAGTGCTGAGGCTTCTTGGAACATCAAGAACAGACTTACCCACTCTTATCCAGATAAACACTCTTGGATATATATACTATATAGACTCTGCATCCTATTACAAAAATATTTATATATCCATATTTATTGCTGCTATTTACAAACATTGAGAAAACTGAATCATCCAAGGTGTTCACCACTTGCTAGAATCTGGAAGAAAAGAGATGGGCTTCTAGGCATACTTGTTGGGTATTACATTCATTGAAGTCAGAAAACCTACGCACTGTTGATGACACATTCCTGAACTGGGATTCTTGAGTATATAAACAAATTATTCAACCACTAAGTGGTTTAACTGATATACAATTCTAAAAAGAAAAATACACATGAGCAATAAATACTCGAAAACATGTTCAACAACTTTAGCCATTAGGGAAACATGAGGCAAAACTTCAAGAAGTTAGAGTGGCCATCAAGATGTAAGGAAAAAGGAATTCCACCCACTGCTGGTGAAAGTGAGAGTTTGTACACCCACTACGAAGATCAGGACGGAAAACAGATCTAGCATATAACTTATGTCTATCACTACGGCATTGCGCACTTGAAGGGCCTCCAGTCAAAACATGAGAGATATTTGTATATTTTGTTTACTGATGCACTCTTGGCAATAGTCAAGAAATGTAACCATCAGAAACAAACAGATAAAGAAACTGTGTCATATGTACACAAGGGAAATCCAGATAGCCCTGAAGAAAAATGAAATAATTTCATTTGTGGGAAATGGATGGAACTGGAAATAATTATGTCAAGCAAAATAAACCAGACTAAGAAGGACAAAAAAAAAAAAGTGTCCATCAGCAGAATAACTGATAATGAAAATGTATATGCAGAGTCCGGTTTTATTCACAAATAAAAAAAAACCAAAATTATGAAATTTGCAGGAAAATGGATGAAACTAGAAAATATATTAAGTGAGACATTACATGCTCTGAAAGACAAATATTACACATTCTCTCTCATAAAGAGACTGGTAGTTTTGACATATAAACTATATGTGTTCAAACCATACTAAGGATAAGTAGAATTCAGGAAACTACTAAAGGCTTCCCAAACTGGGGAAGACAAAAATGAGCAATGAAGCTTTACAAAATGAGTGTGTGGAGGGCAAATAAAATAAAACAAAACATGAGACAGGAAAGAGGAATGACTGGCAGTGTGATAGAAGAAAGTAGCAGGGGAAGAGAGTGAAGGGTGAGCAGTGTATGGGAGGGTCACAACTGAACTGAGCACACAGGGGAAGAGAGTGAAGGGTGAGCGGTGTATGGGAGGGTCACAACTGAACTGAGCACACAAGGGAAGAGAGTGAAGGGTGAGCAGTGTATGGGAGAGTCACAACTGAACTGAGCATACAGCTTGTTCTTGTCTTTCAATCCTTAGAACTTTCAATAATATGTGATTTACACTATATTCAATTTTGTAAATAAGAGTAAATGAATCCAGGAGTTGGCTCAGCGGTTAAGAGCACCAACTGCTCTTCCAGAGGTCCGGAGTTCAGTTCCCAGAAAACACATGGTGACTCACAACCATTTGTAATGAGATCTTATGCCCTTTCCTGGTATGTCTGAAGAGAGTGACAGTGTACTCACACATGTATAATAAATAAATAAATCTTTAAAAAAAAACAATTCTATTTTTTAAAAAAGAGTATATGAATCCACATGTGTGTTGGTTACTTTTTGTGGTGCCCTGACAACATTTTTGACAAAACAGCCTAAGAAAACTATGGAAAGGTAAATGTATCTGGGCTGTAGTTAGAATACAACTAATTGGACAGAGGAGGAATTCGGCAATTGGTGCATGAGGTAACAGATCACACTGCATCTAGAATCAGGAAGCAGAAAGGTGAGTGTTGGCACTTAGCTATTGCTTCTTTTTATTTCAGCCCAGAATGTCTAGTGGTGGCTAGCACTATACAAATTAGTGTGAGTTGTTGCTGTTTCAAACCATCTGGAAGGACCTTATAGGTATGACTAGAAGTATGTCTCCTAGGTGATTCTGAAGATTAAGCATCATGGTATGTAATGGTTTAAAGTGATTTTCTTCTATTTTTTTCTTGACATGGGTAGGTTACTAGTTATCCATTGACAGGTGAACCCAGACATTCATATTCAGAGTGATACTTACCACCTGACTTGCTATATTATTTTCTATCTCTCTACAATAGATGTGTTTAAATGTAAAAAATACCATAGTCTCTCATAGTTTATGAGTATTATGACTAATAATCTATGAGCAAACAAAAGGTTAACCTCTAAAAAGACAGATCAATAACAGTCACTTTACACTAAGTAACCCTATATCAAAATAAGAGTTTCACTCTTAAATGAATAATTGCAACCATGTTAAATCTATAATGAATAGTTAATTCTATGTTGCTATATCCTAATGTACTACTCTTGAAATTTTCTGTGCAGTTTCAATTTTTGAAGAAATAGTGAAGTAAATAGATTTATTTGATATAGAAAAATGACAAAGGCATTCTAGGTGATGGAAAGTTCCCAGGGAAAGGTTCATGAGTAGGAAAGATATTAGAAGCAAGCGGAATTATTCATCTTCTACTATAGTTTCTGAAAAGATAACACAAAGGACCTACTGGTCTGCAAAGGGGCAGGATAAGAATTTTGTGCTTATTTTAAAAAACAAAATTTAAATGTTACAAATTCTCAATTGAGTACCTCAGTAATAAAACATAGTCTTTGTGGTCTATCAGTGTATACACAGGTAAATGTGGAAAGGAGGAAGAAAGGCAACTGTGATAGCAAAAGAAAGGTGAAATAAAGCAAATGAAGCAGATAAGTGACAGGATGTAGCACATTGTGGAAATGCAGAGGGAAAAGGGACAGGTAATTACATCTTGGCATAGGATCAGGAAGAATCTCAAAGTTATCTGAAAGTTAACTACAGGAGAGGTACGAAAGATGGCCCTGATTAAAATGAATTGATATGGGAAAATGAGTCAGTAGTTATCAATAAGATGACACTGAGGAGGTATTAAATTACAATAAGCTAAGTGTTCAGTAGACTTAAGAGAGGCCAGTGGTAGAGAAAAGGAATAGGGGATTATTTGTTTATATATACACAATACAAATAAATGTCCTGAACGTTTTTTAGAGAAAACAGTAAAAATGTATGGGAAGCAGAGATGATGCCCTCCACAGAGTACGTCAAAGAGGTTTTCAAGAAGGGCAGAAGTACCAAGAAGTTGGGGGGGGGGGGGAGTGGAAAGGGCAGGTGTCATGCAACAAATGCATAACCCCATGGAAGAGGCTGGTCAGAAATACGGTAGGACACTTGTAAGGAGGAGCGAAAGTCATAGCATGTGGCCAGAAGCTAGTCATGTACTTTTATGAATAAGGAAGCAGGGACACCCAGATGGTCTACAGGAAGCCCACTCTTGGATGATCTCAAGCCAATTGGTGAGCTACTCCCTAATGCATGTATAAGGATATGTTCACCAGGCAAGGGAAAACTGAGGTTACGATAGTGACTTATATAAAGCAGTGTGAAATAAAACATTGCCTGATAAAACTGCATTTCCTTTGTTATAAAATTAAGGAAAACACTGAGGATGACTAGCAGATGTTTTGTTAGAAAACACACCCAACAAACTAAAAAGACACAGTCTTTGTAGTCTCACTTTTTCCGTTACTTGGAGTTTGGAAATAGAGACCTCAATGTTTGCATGTTTGTTGAGCCTGCTTTCTAGCACACTAACTTGGTTATTTTCACATAGGAGCTACCTTCCATGGAAATAAGATCTTGCCAGGAAATGTGAAAACTTACTCCATTTGAGTTGCCAAAGGATGCTCATATTAATACAAAGCTGCTTAGTACCGACACTTTCTAAGCCTGGCTTCTGGTCTAGGACCTGCCAGTCACTTTTCTTAAGATTTGATAAAGACTAAAGAATTGAGCATTTCTGGAAGAGTTTAGTGTCATAGTTATATCAGGGGGAAACAGGACTTTCTTTCCTATGTTTGTTCACTAAATTTCTGGCATGATGTTATCCTGTTTCTCCTTCCTGAGATATCTTGAGGTTTGTAGCTATTAAAATACAGGCTTATTCATCACGGCAAAGAAGGTGTCTTTTCTTTTCAGAGACTCAGAAGAAAGCAGTTAGTCTAAGATCCTTTCACTTTCTAATATCTGAGACATTGCAAGTCCTTGTCTGTGTAGTTGAAATTATAATGTCAATATTAATAGCGCCCTAAATAGATAAAACTCTTTTTTTATACCTTATTCCAGAGACTATTCTAATGTTTTAATAGACCATACAGCTCTCTCTTCCAGTAAATGTATAAAAGGAGTTCTACACTTGGCTGTAGTGTAACATTGAGGATTTTGATCTTCCAGAGAGCTTAAATAATCCCCTCATGTAGTAAAGTCTTACCTACAGATGTAAACTGACAATCTCATGCCATAGCTACTATAATTTATTGTTAGGGTCCATTTCAGGATTATGAACGCATCCTTAATAGCATAAGATTATCTTTTACACTAATTCAGCTGTTCAGCTTTGGACCTCCTCAAATTATTTCTAGAACTTTGTTTTCAAGATCTCATACATGTATGAAACATGTTCAGTTATGGTAAATTAATGTTTTGTGAGATGAGATATATTTGCAGATTATCAACAGGAACCACAAATAATACTGGGCTCTGACTAGATGGAATTCTATCAGAATGCTCTAAAAATGTGTTTGGCCATGGAGGATGATGCTTGAAATAGCACCATTGTCTCATAAAGTGATAACCTTGATATGGGGAGGGTGATCCTATGTACTTGTCAAGGTGACAGGGAAACCAGGTATTCTGCCCTATCACTCTCAGCCTTATTTCTTTGAGACAACTCTTCTCATTGAACCTAAAGCTATAATGGTGGTCAGCAAGCCCCCAATAATACTCATAGCACTGGGGTGACAGTCACTTGTACAACTGGGATCTGACCTAAGTCCTTTTTTAAAAAAAAATATAGCCAGTTCTCTACCTCCTGGGCCATCTCTATTGATCCTGAATGGACAGTTTTAAAAGCATAGTGATGGTATCAGTTAAGTTTTCCTTCAAAAAGTAGATTCTATTGAACTTCTTTTTAACAAAGAAATGTAATCTATTCAGGATCACTTACTAACATTTTTAGGTACAATTACTTGAATCACTATGTGTTAATACAGCTCAAAGAGGAAGCTTGCAGCACTTACTATATGGCAGCTGAAGATGAAAATCACCTCTTTTCTCAGAAAAGAAGCTTCTGGGAAGAAAGAAAATCCCAACCAGGTATTTCAGACTGATTCCAAATTACTGATGAGAAGGCAAGAGGACAAGGATATCTTCAATTCATAAAGACGAAGTCTGACATTTCTTCACCCAAAAGATGAATCATCTTTTAGTCTCACCTGCAACGTAGACTACTTGTTTACTAGCCATTCACTTCCCTTCTCAGTATTCTGTCTGTGTAGTCACCACTGACACATAAAAAAGAGAGGGAGAGAAAGAGAATGAGTTGGCAGAGAGTCAATATATTTCAGTGTTTTATTACTACGGAACTCTAGTAGCATTTAGTTGGTGAGTCTGAGCAGAAAATGAGTATTTCTAAAGTGACTCAGTTATCAGGGGAAATGATTAAAGGCACAACAAAAAAAATCCATGGATTAATTAACAGGTCAATGGTAGTTGAGTAGTGATTACTAAATTACATGGCTTGAATACAAGAGAAGGAATTAATCTCTGACGATTTTCTACCTTGGATGACTTTAGTCGTTAGAATTCCATCTAGATCAGTGAGAAGAGATTCCCATTGATTGGCTGATGTATAATGAGATCAGAAAAGACAGTCCCTGGATTTCCTTCAATTCTACACGTTCAAGACTTAATCTGGTTTTCTGTCAGTGATACATCCTTCTTCCTGGAGTTACTGACAGTGAGATTTGAAGACTTGATTAATAATAAATAAAGCAGGCAGTGCTAACCATACTGTGGGAAAAGAGAAAAATCAGGGTCAGCAAAAAAGACAAGTACTTGATTCCAGTGGGGCATACAGATTCTGGGAGAGAAGGGCAAGTCATAATGTATTCTTTGGAAGCGTTACAAGTTTCAAAAGCAAGGGAACCTTCAAATGCATCAAAAGCTTCACTGTGTCATTGATGGTTTGAACATATATTCATGAAAAGGCACTGTAGTAATTTGTCTGTGAATATGTTTATATATATATGTACACAGCATACATTTTACATGCATTTTATATGTACATACCTTATGCGTATATATATGTCTTTGTGTCTGTGAATGCACAAATGTGTGGATTTAGCTGGGTGGATAGAAATGACACACAAGAGTAAGTTAACTATGAGGTTGTGTGCTAAAAAATAATGCTAAGGTTAAGCCTTTTAAGCATTAACAGCTCAAAGGGGTGATACAGGTGAAGTGAATACCAAGTAGGCATGATCAGGGTAAGCCTCTGAGAAGATGGCATTTCAGCTGAGATGTAAACATAAAAGATCAAGAAACTTAACTTATACTAGTACCTAGAGAATACTGAATTTAACAGCTGTTTCAAACTCCTGCAGTGGCCTGTGGTGGAGGATTAAACACAAAGGAAGAGTGCTACATGGCTGATGCAAAGTGGGCAACTGAAGTATTAAGAAGTAGAAAATTCTACCAGGGAGGTCAAAATTAATGTCTAAAGACCAAATGCAGAAAAGTAAGCCAGTATCTGGCACCTCCTCAACTCAGTACCAAACAATAAGAAATTTGTGATGGTGTCTGTGAAAAAACAGTGTGGTGACACCATAACTGTGGGACTTAGCAAGATGAAGACACATATTTGGGAACTTTTCATATAAATACAATGAACAATAACTAACGAAAGCATTGATACATGGAAGACTCCATTCTAGGATTGAGAAGTGAGTAGATGGTGCAGATATGCACAAAATACAACTATAAGAATGTTGAACATCAGCTCAACATCTAAGAAGGCTCTGCGTAGAGCATTTTATCTCCTTTGCAATGACTTTTATGCCCATTAAATATTTTCATACTTATTAATAGTTTAACAACTTAGATAGATATGAAACAGGACTAGTCAGCATCTACTTATAGACGATAGAATTAAAGACCTCAGGAAGCTAATAAGGAGGAAATGAATTATTCTCTGGCTAAAATTTAATAGAGTAGAAAGAAGATGGAAGACACTAATAGCTCTGCACTTGGTGTTGCTGCTTCCCCATTTGCTGAAGGGAAAAACAGATTTGTGTACAAAGGATGTATACTGGAATTGCCATTTGCTACAGAGTCCTAAAATTTCAGCTGGCTGAGAAAGGCCCCTTGAGAACCCTTATAGAATCTACACAGTGGAGCACCTGGAGCCTCTGTTAGGACTTGTATGTATGCATGCTCATTCACAGTTGTAATTTATTTAAAAAAACATCAAATTGATGAACATTTGTAATATATGTGTGTGTATGTGTGTGTATGTATCTATGTATGTATACACATACACATACATATATATTTCAGAAATACATATGAAGCTTTGTCATATTCAATTTTGAAAAGTTTGTTTTCTCATCTTAATAAGGTGTAGATCCAAAAGGAAATTGGAAAGTCTACTATAGCTGTGATCTAAGTCACTGTCCCTATTTACAAATCCATTAGCATGATTGTTTCTCTGAGTCTTTCAGGCCTACCAGCTTGGTGTTTCTCATTGAATACAGGCAGGCTCTATAACAAAACATAAGCAAGTTACCATCTGTGTAAAAGGAAAGGTGAGATGCCTTACATAACCACTTCCAATGAAAACTCCACAGCAAGTAATCATGTGAGGACAAATGCCAGTTTCTTGAATCAACTGATTTCTGTGACTGCAAATGATGAATGCTCACGTCCATGACATATGATTTGAAACACTATAGACCAAGAAGTGTCAAAACTTAGTGAGAGCAGATTCTTGTTCATTTTCCCTTTCCCTGTAAAACTGGCTTCTTTCTAGGGAAAGAAAGAACCTAATACCGTCTCCAGACTAAATGACAGGAAAGAATTCTTTTCATTGTCTAAAAGAACCATACTGAACATTATACAACACAGTGAACATCACCATGGAAGCATGTGGACATCAACATTTTAGTATACTTATAACATAAACGTATTCCATAAGTTCAAAAATTAGCTTCAACTTTCTACCTTAAAATCTTATTGTCTTTCTTTCTTCTTTGGTTGCTTCAAGTAAAAACTTTATTCCAAGGGCTAAATATTGTGATGAAGAGAGAAAATCATCTTGGGCTACCAAGCCAGGGAAATGCCTCTCCAGAGCCAGTGGGAACAATGTAGTCATCACCTGCTTTTCAGCCAGGGGCACTATGGCCACTCTGAAAGCTGCAGTCTCTTATAGCAATCACAGGATCAAAGCAAGACATGTGACATACAGCATTATAGAACTGACTTAAAATATTTGGAGAGAATGTCTTGACCATGGAATGCCTGGCAGCCCTTGGTGCATAAGCAGCATATTAGGCATCTCAACACCCAGAGAGCTTTGAAAATCTCCCTAATCTTAGCCTTTAGATGACAGCATCACATGCTTTCTTCCCCATCATTCTATGATCAGTAGTGGGAGCTGGGCCACACCCAGAATGTGTGAGAGCTTTGACTTCTTGAGGTCCACGTTCCCCAAATCCCTGTTTTCCAAGCAATTTCGTGCTTGTCTCAACACTTTCATTACATGATATTAGAACTTTTAATAAACCTAACTAAGATGTGTTCACCAATCATATTTGAAAGACTTTTCTGGGCAATGGCTTCCTGACCTCCCGGTGTGAAGAAAATTGGTGAACACCCCATGTGTTCCTCCCTACAAACCAAAATAAAAAAATTAATGCTGGCTATCTCACTATACTCCACTAATTTTATATATATATATACATATATATATATGTATATATATATATGTATATATGTATGTATATATTTATAATTTTTATATAGTTATATATACATATACGTGTGTGTGTATGTGTGTGTGTGTGTGTGTGTGTGTGTGTGTGTGTGTGTGTGTGTGTGTGTGAAATTTGCTTAGAGATCAGGGTAATTGTGGGTATCACTAGGATATAGAATACTTTATAAAAAAAACAATGTGAGATACTTGTCCACACCTCTCTGCTAATGAAGTTTAAAGCCTTTCCAGCCTGAACAGACCTGAAAAATCCCTTCTTCAACTGCTGTGAAACTTTAAATATTGAAATCCAATTGTGAAGTCCATAACTGCTGTGAAGTAGAGGCTACAATAAGACTAAGCACAGATGATTTCTCTGTCTTTATCACTTGGGGAAGGGGGTACAGAATTTTGTCTCCTCATCCTTTGAAGTAATACTCAGCAAAAATATGGAAGTCACACTGAGCAAAAATGTGGAAGCCATCTGACATATAACCAATAATCATTAATTTAAATGATTAACATTCTAGTGTTGGCCTTGGGTTTTTCTTTCCTACCAGTTTATCTAATAAATTTATCTTATTAATTTTAATTTTTCTATGAGTTATAAAGAAGATAGGCAGCAAATACTCACATGTGACATTCACAAACAAGCAGCAGTGTGAATATTATAAAGACTTTGCATTAGGCATATTGCATGAGTTAATAGCACTAATAAGTTTGGTATTTCCAAGAAATGCATTTCCTGGAACTTAGTCAAAGATGTTCCTTTTTCTGCTTATTCTCCTGTGATAAATTATGGTTCTTAAAGGAAATGGTGTTTTCTTGAAAACTTGACACACTGCCTTATCATCAGCAGAATTCTTTGTCCTCATCACTGATACTATTTGGTTGAAAGTAAATCACATTGTACAACTTGGTGGATTTCATTTCTAAAATTCAATAATATTTAAAAGTGTCTCTTATGCATGGGACATTATGGTATAATAGGTAGACACTAGACTTAGAAAATGAGTAAGACATTCTCCAAGATTTGTGACTCACACACAAGTGGTTCCTCTTAGTACAAAAACAATAAGCTAATAAGAACCCTTAATCAAATTCATCTCAGGAGACTTCTTGCATCATTCATTCTATGGGAGTCTCCAAAGAATGGCAGAGTTTGGTCTGTCAATTGATATTTATTCAGATGATATGCTGAAAAATAATAAGCATGATGGTCTATTTAATTGCCCATCTCTTGAGCAACTTTTCTTTTTCATTTTGTATTAATGTCAATTCCTGAAGGCAAATTGCTTTTTAATACAGTTTCTTTAAATGGATCTTATGAGTACATTAGTGAAGTTGATTTTTTTCGTAGACAGGCATATGGGTTACATATGGATATGTATATGAATATATTTACAAGGACTTGCTCTAATGGAAACACCCCTTTGATCTTGATTTTCTTAGAAAATTCTCTTGGTGTTATTAAATAACACCAGATATTCAGTGTAGAATCTATGCAATGACATTGCTTTCTAAAAATTTGCCATGTTTTTCTAATCCTTTTGAGAATCATGGCGCTAGGTGGACATTGCTTTCACATAGTCCACGTGTGGAAAAAACTTTACAACTTGCAGTTCAACAGGACTTTCCACTTTCAAAGCTGATTTGCTATCATAGCTTACATTGGCTTCCATCAATAATTCTTTTTATTGATTGTACAACTAGGTACATTTGCATACTTGTATGTGGTTCCCTGGTTAGACACCTTAATATTTATTTTGTTGTTTCTTTTCTATACAACTCAAAATTAAATCAGTTTCATCTGTAAAATAATCTTCCCCACATCTCTTTAGTTATCTATTCCCTGTCATGGTGAAACTTAAAACTATCTGTCTTACTAATGATATTTATTTTCCATGATTCTACCTCCATATCTCCCAACTTTATTTATTTCTTCATTGCTGAAAGACAGGATACTCTTCTTTAATACCAAACAGACTCTGATGATAAAAATCACATCCTGATCAGTGATACTTCTCCAAAAAAGTTTCAAATTTCTAAACCTTTTTTCTTTCAATGTATTTATTCTCAGGATACCAATTATACAAAAATGCCTGCTGGTTGTATTGAGTGATATAAAATTATTCCATCAATAGGTTTTGAAAATCAAAAGTAGTAAATTGTTACTGTTAAATAAGCTAGGTAAACACTAGGTATATAGTTCATGGTTAGAATGTTGGCATGGCATGCATGAGTCCTTGGGCTCAAGACACATGAAAGCAAACTAAACCAAATATAAGTTATCAACATAAGAACAACTAAACTAATAACAACAACAATAATACATAGATTGATTTTTTCTACTTTTCTTCACAAAATTTTCATTTTTCCTAGATAAAACTTCTCTCATTCTTTGAGTACAAGTTTGTAACTTCATTTTTGGAAACCTCATCAGATTATGTAAACCTCCAAAGTGACCTCAATCCAACTCTCATGTTTTCTAACTCTTATGCAAAGAGAGCTAAATATACAATATTACAATTCTCTCACCTTTGTTTTAAGACAATACATACATTTTAGAGGCCATCGTACAGGTTTATTTTAGTCACAACTGCATCTCAAATGTCTAGTAGTGTCGACCATACAGTATGCCTTTATTGAATAGTACTTGAATAAAACATTAAACACCTAAGTGAAAATGATTCAATATGCATTTGTTTCTGTCCTCTCAATTGGTGATCTCAATGAATCATAATTATTTTCTTTTCCTATAGTTATACGTAAGGTTATCATGAGGGAGAAACAGAAGCTCTCATAGCACTGTGTGTACCATTGAAATTTCTCTGTGTGCCTGTTATTGTTCCTTAAGAATAAAAACATGAAATTATGATGTCGGTGGGCCAAATGTGAACATTTCTATTTGCATACAAGGAAAACAGGGCTTATGTAATGAGATTATTTGTTAGAAAAGAACACACACAATTTCAAGAATAATTTCTTCAGGATTTGAATTGTTTATTTACTTTACCTCCTGATCACAGTCCCCCATTCTTCTCCTCCCAGTCCCACCCTCTCATGCCCCCCTGCATTACATCCTACCCCTTTTGTCAGAGATGAGTAAGCCCCTCATGGGTACCAACCCACATGGGGACATCAAGTTACAGCAGGACTAAGCATATCCTCTACCACTGAGGCAAGACAAGTAACCCAAAGTTGTGGAAGGGATCCAAAGGCAAGCAACAAGAGTCACAGACAGATACCAGTAAAGTTGTTAGAGGCCCCACATGAAGACCAAGTTGCATATCTCCTACAAATGTGTTGGGAGACTAGGTCCAGCACACACATGCTCTTTGGTCGGTAAATATCTTTTAAAAATCTGATGATGTGTTTTCTTGCGATTGACATGTACAAGTTCTTTCTAAGTATTATATAACAGATTTTTTGTTTAACATATAGTTTGCAAAATAGTGTTCATCAATATGTAAACTGTTTTTTACATTCTGATGGTTATGATAGCTGAGAAAACACTGGCCAGCCTATTCCAGTTAAAGTTTTTTTCAGAAAAAAAACTATAAGCTAATATTTATAGTTAACAAAACTTATTCAAATATCATTAATAAAACATTGAAAATGAAACTCAACAATGTATCAAAAGATTAACTACAACAAGTAAAAGTGTGATTTATTTCTGGCATATACAACTAGTTTATCATATATATGTCAATGTAAGGTATATTGCTTTAAGAGAGAGGAAGAGAAAGCACACATGATTATATCAATTGATTCACAAACATCAAATTATTGGCAATATTCAACATACTTTCTTAAGAGAAACTGCTGACAGTTTAATTATATAAGGAAACTCACTGAAGATAATAAAGACCAATTTTGAAAAATCTATAACTAGTAGTATAATGAATGAGAAGACACTGTTAGCCCAGTCTGGTCATGCCAAATTATACAATACAAGAAACACTATAAGAAGCAAGAAAATGAAACAAAACTTAACCAAATCAGAGATAAACAAGTGATATTATCTCTATTTGCAAATTAAACAACACTGTATATATAAAACTGGAGGAATCTATTAGATGGTTAGATATAGAAAATGAAAGTCTAACTAATGACCTTACAAAATGGAAACAAAGAAAACATTCCTATTCATAGTAGTATAAATGATATACTATTGTTAGAAATAATATTTACCACGGTGAAAAGAATTTATATATTGGAAATTATAAAATACAGATTTAAGGAAAACATTAAATAAATGGAAACATATTCCTTTTTCATGAATTAAAATATTGCTAAGATGCCTTGGGTTTCTGGATCAATATGTAGATTTTATAACAAAAAATTTCCCAGTTTCCTTAGATGAAAATACTTTAAGTCCTAAATTCTGTGAATCCACACCAGACTCTGATTAGCTAAACCAGTTCTGATGGAGTCAGTGGAATAAGCAAAATCTATACCAAGCTGGGAACATAATACTTCCTGATTCATAACAAAACCATAATAATTAAAATGGTACAGAATAAAAGCAGAAGAATAGGAAAGTAGAGAATAATAAAAGTCAAAAAAATAAATCCAAGAATACAGACAACTAATATTTGACAAGAACATCAGGTAGTCAGACTCCATTGTAAACAGTTGGTTTAAATCCATAGTGCTTGCAAAGGCTATTTTCATGTGCCGAAAGGAATAAAATTGACCATTGTTTCCCCTAAGATACAGATTACAATTAACACATTCATTTATTCATTAAATAAAATTTCTCATGTCTTAGGTCATGCTATGGAAATTGCAAACACAACAGGAATGAAGAGCAGACTGTTAGGACGCTCATGTTCTAGCAGAGAGAGGGAGTTAAGTAAATGGCTACCTGGGAGCAGGGTCACAATTTCAGTTTTAAACCCATATGTGAAAAGTAGACACACAAAGAAAACACTTAGTGTGGAATAATAATAAAAAAAAATGTGTCTTGCAAACTTTTTTCAGAATAGGTTTGAGAAGATCACATAATAGAGAAAAATATCACTAACCAGAACATTAATGTTGGAAAGAAAGAACTGAGCCCAAAACAACACTGAATGACACAGCGGATCGTGGTAGAATGGGGAGAAGGAAAGGGTACGTCTCTGAAGTTTCTGAGGCTCAGAACAGCAGGGTTTTCTCCCCTGGAGAGTTTTCCCAGGAAGTAGGTTGACTCCAGCCCAGCAGGAACTAACCTTTATATTCCCTTTGGGAAATGATGTTTAGGCAATTCCCACCCGGGAAACCAATAAACAAGCTATAATCAGAGGTGGACCTTATCCTTCATCAGTCTGAGGATAACATCTTCTCCATTATGTCATGGTCTCTTTGATAGTAATGCTGAGATGCTGACCTGTTTTCCTTCAAAATAAGGGAGGCACAAATATAATTCTTGAAATATAAACATAATATAACACTATAACTGCTATATGATTATATTAATCTTTTCTCTCTTTTTTTTTCTTCTAGGTAAGTGAAACCAAATTTTACCACCCACAGCAATGATTAATTCACTGTTTCAGGATACAGAGACTGAATGCACCTAAAGGTAACATTCCAGTATCTTCTACGCCTTCTGCTAAATAACAAAGAAAAATAACCTGTGGTTAAGAAATGTTTAATGGTTGTATATCTAAAGAATATCTGTTGCACTTTTATTTAAGATAAGTGAAACTATTCAAATCTTGTTTCCCCCCCCCCCCCCAACAAAAGCACTAAGCGAATGTGAACTTTAAAGCAATGTTAAGACTGAATGTCCACATACAATCTTCCATCCTCAGGGTGGGTTTTCCCTTACTTGATTGACATCGAATATGTTTAGAAGATTATTCAAGACTTCCATTTTTATCATTTGAAGAAAAACTTCTCACTATCTTCTCAAAAAGTAGATTTAAAACTGTGAACTTTTCATGACTTGTGTGTTCTGGAACCTAGGGTATTAAAATGGATGGCTTCATTCTTTATGCATCCAATTTACTTGGAGGTTGGTGTTTCAATCTTGAAGAAAATGAGTTTCTCAAAGTGCAACATGGAGTATGATTTAGTTGGCAACGTGAGGGGTAATGGGAGAAGAGCAAAAAGAACACTCAGAGTTATTAAATATCCAAGCAGTCACTGCTCCTCCAAAACTGGTGGTTAATCTTCTTAGTTACTGTCCAAGACTTGGCTACCCTCTTAGCCTTTTGCATTTAACTGTTCTTCAATTCCTTGCTCTGCTTTCCAAATTCAGTTTTCTGTTCTACGCAGAAATCAATATGGCTGGTTTGGGCTGTTTGCATTTACCATGGGCATCTCAGATGTTCCAATGAGCTGACTTGTATGTCACTCGTTTGTAATTTGGTACAGGCACCCCTGCCTTTGACAGAGAGGTGACACACCTCCTTATTCATAATAATTATCCTCACTGATGAAGCTCATCAAGCCAGCCCCTCTGCTCACCTGATGAGAACAGATTTTTCTGAGGTGCTGCTGATTCCCTGTTTGAGTTTCTGTCATCAATACCCATGTGTGAAATTATTAATTACAGAGCACAATAGAATGTTCTCACAGCAAAAGCGTGAACAGCTTTCCTTGAAGGTCACAGTTGGAACTTGCCTTCTGTGATACATTATTATAAACCAAACACTTCATTTTGCTTCATTGTTAATTGACTGTCTCATCCAGTGATTTACCATTGTGTGTCATGTGTGTCTTGGTATATACAGAAAAGTTAAAATGGACAGCACTGCTGTGCATGGTGTAGCTTTTAATTTCAGAAATGGAAATGCCCCACGTGTCTCTGTCTTGAGGGGGTAAGAGATAAATGAATGCAGATGTAGTTGGATAGAGTAACTATCAGATTTTAAATTGTGTCACTTCTCCAGCAGCACCATGCCTCTTTGTGCAAGTAATGTTTATATGTCGGGTGGAAAAAGCACAAACCTTGGCGTCATAAAT
Organism: Uromys caudimaculatus; assembly: GCA_028551405.1. Taxonomy (NCBI): domain Eukaryota; kingdom Metazoa; phylum Chordata; class Mammalia; order Rodentia; family Muridae; genus Uromys; species Uromys caudimaculatus. The sequence goes on from CM052713.1 coordinate 31,451,329, forward strand.
CTGTCCTTTAGCAGGTTGTGAAATTGAGCCAGGAACTTACTTCTGTTTACTCTAAATTGTTTCTTACACATATAAAATGTTATCATGATAATTACTTGCTGAAGTTATATTGAGTGTGCTGAGATGTATGTTCTACACATATTCATAGGTCGGAGAGACCAATAAAAATATGTATTGCTCCAGGAAAAATTTCATGTAGTGATATGTATGAATTTTCCAATGAATAGATAATTAATGATGGCTGATCTGGAAAAGAGGGATGAGGAGGAGGGAGGAGCAATCAGGGGAGAGGCTATGACATAAAGTTCTGGTTTCTTAAGATAAACCTCAGAATTCCTTTTAAGCATTGCTTGTGTTGTTGTTTTGCCATTTCTAAGTAAAGGTGGACAATCTCCTCACAAACAATTGCCTTTGCCAAACTTCTGGTATCAGTTACCATCTTAATGATCAAAGACAAAATGTACTTGTTTTGTTATGTGTTCATTGTGATTTCTCATTGGAAAATATCCGATTTCGCATCAAAAATAGCCACACTTAGTGTCCCAAAAGAGCAGTTTCTGAGGTGGATCACTGGAGAACTAACGTCTGTCCTTTGCTTCCTCTACTTCTGTGTCCTGTGCACTAACTGCTCTCTTCACCTGTGTGCTTTCATTGTATCTTCACAACAAATGTTTGTCATAGGCGGTATATTTTATTTTTCAGAAGGGAGAATTAATAGCTCTTTTGCTATCAATTTTTGCATTTTGCCTCAAATACTTGGTTTCTAAGGCTCTGCTCTAACCTGAGTATTTGCCTTCTATTTCATGATCTGACATCTCATTACTCTTGAGTCACGTACTTGATGATAACATTTTACACTATAATTACCATTACTACTGGGTTAAATACCTCCCAAGCATTCCATTCCATATTAAGTATCTACGTTATTCATTTCCTCTCTTCCTTCCTTCCTTTCCTCTTTCTTTCCTTCCTTCCTTCCTTCCTTCCTTCCTTCCTTCCTTCCTTCCTTCCTTCCTTCTTTCTTTCTTTCTTTCTTTCTTTCTTTCTTTCTTTCTTTCTTTCTTTCTTTCTTTCTTCCTTTCTTTCTTTTCTATTTTTTTTACAGTCAAGTCATTACCAACCTCCTTGTCTGCCCTCCCACAGTTCCTCATCTCATTCCTTCTTCCCCTGACTCCAAGAGAATGTACTCTCCCCCTCCCCCCCGACAGACCTTCCTACTTTCTGGGGCCTCACATCTCTCAAGGGTTAGGCAAGTCTTCTTCCACTGAGGCCAGACCAGGCAGTCCTCTGCTGTATACATGTCATGGGCCTCAGACCAGCACATGTATGCTGCCTGGTTGGAGGCTCAGTGGCTGTGATATCTCAGAGGTCCAGGTTAGTTGAGACTGCTGGTCTTCCTCCTCAGCTTCTTCTTCCTTTCCCTAATTCAACCACAGGGGTCTCCAATTTCAGTCTAATGGTTGGGTATAAGTATCTGTGTCTATCCCAATCAGCAGCTTCTTGGGCCTCTCAGAGGACAGTCATGCTATGCTCTTGTCTGTAAGCACACCATAGTATCAGTAATAGTGTCAAGTATTTCAATTAAGTCCTACAATTACAACTCAAAGACACAACATTGTACTTAAAATAACGATGCTCCAAGAGGCTACCCTAGTATTTGAGAATCACTAAGTAGTTAAGAATGTACATCTACTGCTATTCTAGCCGACTGAGTTCAGTTCCTAGCTCCTATAACAGAAACTCATATCAGACAGCACAAAATAGTTTATGGTTTCAGCTCTACCTTTAAGAAATCTTGGAGCTTCCAAGGAAATGCGCATGCACGCGCACACACACACACACACACACACACACATGCACACATGCATTTTTAAAAATACGATTCTATAAATCTGTAAATATGACAGAGATAAAATAAGTGGGCTAGCTGATATAAAGTCAGGTCTTTCATGTGACTCAAGACGACTTCATCATCAAGCATGTCACACTAGACATCTATAGTCCTTAAACAATGTGCCTTCTAAATAACTATATTGATAAGTGTGCTATGATGACCTGCATATTTCAATGAAGAGCTCTGTAGAAGGTCACCCAGGTTGCTATGCTGTCCCTTACAACACAGCTCTGTGGCAGTATCCAGGTCTATGAATACAAGACAGCAACAGAAACAGAGACTACACCTCCTAGAGTTGCTGGCCACTCAATTATGCAGAGAAATCTTCCCCTACAAATCATATACTGCTGCTCATTCCATATAACCAGGAATATCGAGCATGTCTTTGCTGAGTTATAGCTGTAAGTTGGGTGAATCTCCAGTATCAAATAATCTGTCTTGTATAGAAATCCTGAATGACTGAGTAGCAGAGACTGCTTCAAAAATACTTCTATATTCAATATCACCCAAGAGAATTTCTAAATCCTCACCCTCTTCATTCTTTTGATTATATTTTCAAAGAGTCTGAATTTGAATTTATGAAACATGCTTCTCCCAAATATGATTCTTTAGTTAATGCCTGCACACCTCTGAGTGCTATCCTCTGGGTACAAGTCTTTGATACTTCTTAATATCTTGCTATTTCCTTTCACATCTGTTGGAATGTCTGTACAGTCATTTCTCAAAATGGATTCTGATCAAGTCATGGACAGTGAGTTGTAAATGTCTCACATGTGTAGGCAAGGGGAGAAGACAGGGGTCATTTCACTGGAAGGTAGAGATGAGAACAAGACTGCCTAATGAGGTGGGAAGCATTCTTTTACTAGACAGTTTCCCTTGGGGCCAACTATGTGGGTTTCTGTTACACATTCATTTCAAGTAAGACAGCAGGAATCTAGTGATAATGATCTGATTTCAGACAGTACATGCGTGATGGAATCATCTGCTTTGAGCTAACTGTGTTGATTGCTTTTAGTAAAATATGTGGCAGGCTAGGAACATGTCTTAGAATACTTTATACTTTCTTATTTAAATTTGATCTATTTTTCCCAATTCTATTAGATCTTCAGGTGTAGGTGGAAATGGGGACAAAACAAAACACATAATAAGGAACTGAGTGCAGATGTTGTCATTGTTCTAAGACCAAAAACAAAACCTCCAACAAATAATATGGCTTAAAAGTATTTTTATAAGTATAGAGCTGTGACACATATGTACTACTTTTGTGGATTTTATCCTTTTTTCCCAGTAATGGAGAGGGAAAGATAATTTGTAGATTCCTATTTGAATAACCACAGGAGGAAATGCTTCTAAATCTTGACCTGTTTAATATGTGACACTTCTAAGGAATGTAGGAGGAGAGGGAAAAATTTTTAATGGCCACATGTCTCCATGAATAGAGTAATAACCATGAGAATGCTTGTGGAAATTTTTCTGTTCATCTTTTCTACGCATTAAGCTTACTTTTGATTGTCATTTTATATATAGATACATATATGTATATAGATAAATTCTTCTATTCAATCATTAGAATGTGATCTTCATATTCAGAGTATATATCTTTTATTGATACCTTACTAATGAAGTCTATAAACTCTATTAAAGTTGTATCTTTTGACTAGTAATCCAGGAGTGCATATAATATTTCCGGCATTATCTATCTAAGACGATTCAAATTCATTTAGTGAATACATTCCATCTCCGGTGATACTGGTATTGTGGTTCTTCCTTAGTTGAAGATGGTCTTCCCCCTAACCTCAAGATAGGTTGCATGGTAGTGACTTGAGATGATATTCACATATGTAATACAGTTAGATAGCTGTTGTTCAAAAAAAAATTAACTTATGGAAATCATTCAAAGTATTCTCTAGAAAACAGTAAATTCTCAAAAATTATTACTTTGTAATTGGGCTCTAAATAAAATTCTGAAAGAAATTCTAACACACTTTCTGGGATTCTCTTCTGATTGTATCACTAACATCATGGTCATCCTGTAGGAAAAGTATTTTCTCTGGGAACCTTTCTGCTCATGACAGTAGAGATGGCTCTATAGATAAATTCAGGAACTTTGCTTCTGAGAGGCGCCACAATTTTACCATTCATATTTCTTCCTGAAGGAAAAGAAATATTTTTGACTTGAGTTTTTAAGCTATACTGTTTAACTACTGGTCAGTGCAATTAATCAAGTGTTTCCATAATCTAGTTACTCTCTTGGACTTGTAGAATTTCAAATAAGTAAGGCTAGAATTGTAAATTACTTTTGCATTCCCAAGCTAAGTAATATGTGTAAAAGCAAGTAGGAAAAAAATAAAGGGATTAGTTACACTGCAGAAGGAGAAGCACAGCATCTGCAGCTCAGAACTGCTTCAATTACTTGGCTATTTTAGATTTAGTGATTTAATTTGAATAATGATAATCATAACTGCACATCAAAATAAAATCTTGGACATGTGAGAAACTCAGCCCATCTGAACCTAAATCTCAGTTTTGTTGCTTCATATATCATAGTCAATAAGTGAGCAGTTAGCATACATTTGAACACTTTACTCATATGCAAGACTGTCTCAGTTCTATATCTGGATACTCATAAAGCTCTCCCTCTTAAACCTGTGTTGTTATTTCCCAGTAGTCCCCACCCCAGATTGTTCTAGTCCTCTATGGAATCATCAATCTTACCTTTAGATACTGCAACATTTCTCCCTACTTTTCTGACTATACTGCCTCATTCACCCAATGAGTTAACTAATTCTATCGATTCTCAATGTGTGCACTAATTAGCTCTTAATTTTACTTGTGATCTCAAGAACAAATAATCCAAATTCCCTAACTTGCAGAGGAGCATCGTCTTAACATTTTATGGGGCATGGGTTTCAGATGGTGTTTTGTGTTACCTGGCAGCATTTCAGTTGAATTTGAATAGGACAAGAATATTGCAAGAAAAATATCTTTAGAATTCTTTTTCGGAAAGGTATATGACTCTACTTCTTTTGCATCTCATGTAATCGCTTTTATTCTGCTTAGTTATTTTTATTCTTTGGAGAAATTTCTTGTCTGAGGATTCCATAGCTTGAACATTGATTTTAAGTTATTAAAAGGAAACTTGATAAGAGGAGAAAATAATGAAAAAAAAGTTAGGGAAAAACAAGAGAAATGGAGAAGGAAAGGAAGACATAAGAAATGAAAAAAATGTCTGAAATGTGTTTATAAGGCTGGCACAGTGTATTATTAAGGAATGAAAAAAATCTCCTTGACAGAGTGACTTTAAGTCTTTACACCTGTTAAATATGGTCCTGAGGGCTTTAAATATAAAACATGTTCTATCCTAAAACATAGTGGCATAGGTTTGGCTGTCATTATGTCTGTAATTGAAACAAGTGTATATCCCCCTTATGTGTTCCTACAAAATGAAATAATGAAAGATCAAGTAACTTACTCAAAATGTTCATCTAAGGCATGAGGAGCTAGGAGCTTGATCCTACTATACACTGTCCTAGAACAGAGGTTCCCAATCTGTGAATTGCAACACCTTTGAGGAATGAATGACCCCTTTACAGGAGTTCCCTAAGACCATCTTGCATATAAGCTGTCAACATTATGATTCATAGCAGTAGCAAAATTATAGTTATGAAGTAGCAATAAAATAATTTTATAGTTAAGGATGTATACAGATGTAGAAAGAAGAACTTGTCTGCTTTCATTTATGTATACTCCTATAGGGACTTAATGGAGGTACCATTCATTCCTCCTAACATCTTGGAAAGATAGATCTTACTGGTGTCTTCCAGAGGATTTATGGTCTAGAAGATATATAAGGCATTCACATATGTACTAAGCACAGATAGTCCTCCAAAGGATTTTAATATCACTTAGCCATCTATCACTAGGTATAAACTATGTAATACAATCTGATACACAGGTTCCACAGCACAGTGAACAGTTTGGTGAGGATGAGTTATGTATTTTGTTAAACGGTTTAGATGCAAAACACTGACAACAAGCAGGTAAAAAAGTTCATAAAGAAAAGGTTAAAAACTGTTTATTTGCTTAGCTGAGTTGCCTAAATGAGAGGAACTGCAGTTACATGATGGGAAATATCCAACTTCCTTGAACCATAAGAACAAAGTACGTATCATATTTGACACGCCCATCTACTTACCTTCCCTGTATACTACACTGTGGGATTGTCAAGTCTTTTCTTCATCTTCCAGTTTTATCTTGGGAAATGTGGTGAGATGTTACATGATAATCCCAGAACTTTAAAAAACAGGTCCTTCTTTCTATTTCTTTCTTTTTACCTAAGTCCTTTAGTTTGATTAAAATTGTTGCAAAATCTTATTTTCCTAACTCTCCTGAAAAGGGAGTGCCTTAGCTACATCTAAAGCTTTTCTTGGTCAGTTTTGCATTGAACTTTTAACTCCCCTTGAAGCTTCTGCATCAGACATACTTCCAGGGGCTCTTGTGCTCTTTTTTCCTGGACCCCTAAGTGCAGGAGGTAAATTTGATTTTCTGCTGTCCTCATGAAGTTCACATCAGGTCTGTATGTCTATGAATCTACTCCTAATTAAATTTTCTATGCTAGACATTTCCACAACTCTTTGAAGACACATTTCACATAAAATTGGCGAACTCCTTGTGAGTTGCCAAGTTCTTATCTTTGAAATAATTTCAATAAAATATTCTAATGACTTATTGCTCCAATTATGTGAACGAAAGAGAACTTTCATTATTAAAATATAGAAGTGGCCCAATCCTAACATAAAGCTGAGCCCTTTACATTGAAACAGATTTACCTTCAGGAACATATTTCAAGGTTGTTTTTCTTTATCACTGTGGTCCAGGATTTGGGAAATGCTAATATACTTATGGGTATGCTGAATATGTATAGCTTTGTTTAATCAATTATAGAATACCCCTTAGCAAAGGCCATTGCTTAGGAACCCGTGCTTGCACCTGACTCAGTCATATTGTCTGTACAGCTTGGAGCAATGGAAGCAGTCATTGATCATGAGTGTTTAGAAGCACTCTGTGCCCTTATGTTTCAGTGTTTCTTTCTCGTGGCTTAGGGATGTGTAGTATCTCCTGTGTTTTACTTCAATCACATTGTTCCTGCATCTCTTATGTTTATCTCAAAAATGCTTCAGCTCTTGACTAGGTTTTGAGTTCACAGAGAACAACTGAGTGTCTCCTTTGTCCCTAATTTATTAAACTCACCTCCAGATGCTTTCATGCCCTTTGTACTTACTGTGTGTGTATGACTCACAGCTGAGGGGGGACTCAATTAGCACTAGGAACCTTTTGATCAGAGAAACTCTTACTGTGCTTAGGCCTTTGCAATTCTAGACCTGTGCTTATTTCCCAAGGAATCCTTTTGAGTAGATAGACACTTCACCAATGCACAGATGGTGCGGCTACCTATGGGAATTCCCACTATTTATCTAGTTTCTAAAACTCAGAATGCATTTTGTGTCTAGATACTTTTAGGGGAACAAATCACAGAGAACCTAGAGTATACCCTGGGTATGGGATGAAACTATCTTAGCTTGATATTTGCTTGTCAATATTGTTTCGATATTAGCCTATTTTTGTTTGATGTTATTTATTCCTTTACTATCTTTTACCCTTTTCAATCATTCCCTCAGCTGCCCTGTTTCTGTGAAGTCCTTGGTGTCTATTATTTCAAACCCAAGAATTCAGGTTTCAGACACCTTCACTGAAGCTATAGCTGGCCATAGTTCCTTCCTCATCACCCCACCCCTTCTCCATTTGCTATGGTTTTACTTGTTGCTATTAAAAAGAAAAAATCATCCCCTACAGATATGTGTTGATTCTCCCCAGTAGATGTAAACTTTCGAACTAGGAGTACTTAACTGATATGATTCTATTCTGAGACTATTACATAGTCTCTGCCACTAGATAGGTCATCAATTAGATGATTAATGAGATGCGTTTATCAGATGAAGATAGCATTGCAGCCCATTCTCCATCAGAATAACTCATCGCCTTATAAGACACTACATACTCTCATTATCACAACCTACAGGGAACTATTTAAAAGAACTATAAAGTAGTCAATACTTGTGTGTTAGTACGTTGACCTGATATGATCTGTTTTCCCCATTTCAGCCATGGCCTGTATTAACAGTGGGGAGGGTATAAGGATCTCAGGTTGTTTACCTGTAATGAACCTTGATGCAGTTCACCTTTGCCGTCAGCAGGGGGCTCAGAAAATCTTTTACCCACTGCAATGTCTTCTTAAAATGTATGCATTGATTGCTTTATTGTGAAAAGAATAGGAAACATATTCAAGAGTTTATTAAAGATACTTAATTAAAGCACTCATCTGTTTGAATTGAATTATATACCTTTGTATATAAGCATTGATATCTAAAGTGCAATGGTTACCTAGAATTAGGTAGGTGAATGAGCAGCATCCTCCGGAGCACCAGAATACCAAGTGTGGAGATGGAACTGAATAACTTATCTTTCCACAATTAGAGTCCACAAAATTGAAGATCTTAACATATTTACCATCTTTAAACAAATTTGAGGAATTACATGAAACTAATCGAACTGGTACAAAAACCGCCTGCTTCTCTTTAGCTTGTGTCTTCTTAAATTATTCAGCTACTCACTTGGAATGCAGCCGGCTGTATTTCTTTTGTAGAAAACAACTTTGGATCTTTTTCGTTCACCAGAAAGAGGACCCGCTTCTGCTCCTCATAATCATAGTCTCTATTTCTGAATGGGTAGTAGAGATGTCCCTGGCAGTATTTATACAGCCCTTTTTCTACTCCCCAAGGGTGTTGATATTGCCAATATTTCCTTGGTCTTTTATCTGGGAAAAAGAAACAAGTTCCTGCTTGATTCCTCTCTTCTGACTCTACCAGTGTATCCTGTATCTAATTGGCCATCATTGCTGATACCCTTTCACATCCAGTATTTTTATCTACTTTAATACAAAGGTGCCAATAACCATGACAAAAGCTGGCATTTCCAAAGGCCGAGGGTTTGTTGTTGTTGTTGGTGGTGGTGGTATTGATGATGATGTTGCTGCTGCTGCTATTGTATTTTTCTTGTACACTTGACAAGATCTGTGATCATGCATTCTCCTAAACTGAGAATTGCTTGCTGATGATGGCATCCCCTGTTTTATTCAATCAACCTTCAGACAGATGGAGGGGTACACAGAGAAGTGAACTGATGGTTGTCTGGCTAACCACAAAGGTACCTGAAAGAGTGAACATATTTGTGTAAACTTATACCGTATATGAAATACATATGGATGCATGTATTTATGCTACATGTCCACAACTACACAGCATTGTTATGAGCTATGTGTCTGAGTAGATACTTACATACATACATATGCAGTTAATTTGTCTTTCTATAGAGTGAATGCAGGAATATTATGAACTTGTTCTTATCATTATATTCAGAGACTGTTTCTGCATTGATCATTGAGCTGGATAAAGAATGTAAAAGCTCCACTTCTACAACTTCATATTTTAAGCAAGATTATGAACCTAAAATCATAAAATGACATGGAGATTCACAATGAAATATAACTATGTGAAAACACATTATGATGAGGCAGATGGTAATATGCCAAGGTGGAAAAGTGAGATTTTATAAAAGTATTTTACATAATATTATAATTTTGTCTTTCCCTCTTCTTTTTTCTCCCTCCCATGTGTCTTGCCTCTTTTCCTTTACACACACACACACGCACACACACACACACACACACACACACACACATATTGTAATTCAAAACTGCTCAGTCTATATCATGTTACTTATATGTGTAGATTTTCAGGGCTGATCATGTGGTATTGGATAACTTGTGTGCTCTTCCCTGGGGAAGACAGTTTCTATGGCTTTCACATTCCTCAGTTGCCTGCGGTTCTTTGCCTAAGTTTGAATCAGTGAGCTTTCATCTTCCCACATGAGCAGCCCTGTTGGTGTTGTCCTCGTTCAGGTCATGTTTAGGCCGACATATTGGTAAGAGTTCATGGGTATAGCTCAAGACATTTCTGGGAGACATAATCTCCTTATTCTTGGGTTTTACATTCTTTCTGGCCCTCTTCCACAATGTGAAGTGAGATTCTTAAGGCAGCCCTCTTACTGAAAGTGTCATGAATTCTAATGTAAAGACATAGGTCCATTAGAGGTTGTATGAGGAAGACACCATGGTGGGAAGAAGGAGAAAGAAACATAGAGTGGATCAAAGCATGACTATTCTATGTTTTCTCTTCTTTGTACAGAGCTGACTTTAGACTAGTGTCTGCCTCATGTTTTAAGACTCAGTGAGTCACAGAGCAAGAATTGAAACAGTATGGCCAAATTCACTCATTCAACTGCTGACCAAAATCTAATGATGCGATGTGCCATTCTGTACAGCTTTGGGAATGTTCTTTGTTGTGTCCAAAGCCCTAATGCTATCTCTCCTTCTTTCCTTTTACTCTCTGCCCATTCTCACTCCTAAGGTCTTGTTTTGTCTTTGTTCCTCAAAATAACTTTACTTAGATAAGTTTTATCACAACTCTTATTAATCATAGAATCTTAAATTTTCGTATTATTTATACATTATTTAGGCAACTGGCTCTTGTTTCCCAGGAAATTGAAAATCTGTAAATGTTAATCTCTTTCTTACTAGATGTCCATAGGCTAGACTGGTACTTGACACAAGGTACTTAGTAAATACTATTTTGCCTCAGGTGTAGTATAATTATGAAGAGATCCAAACTCGGAAACTGTTTTGCAGAATGTATAAGGAAAATCTATATAGAAAGACCCTATTCATATCTTGAAGTAAAATAACTCAAAGTACTTAGGCAGAAACATGCTGCAAGTAAAATTACGGGTAATATGTAGATAAATATTTTCAATATAATTGGATACAAGTATTTTCTGGTTCATGACTCCATATTTCCCAGAGCTGTAAGGACTGAAAAAGAGACACAAGTAAAAAATGATGCCTCTGGGATATTGAAACTGATATTAGAAGGTATTAGAATGATTTTTGTCTTATAAGTGTAACATACTTATCTTTATAATATTTTTACTAATGTACGAAATCTGTCATCATTGACAGGAACACTGAAATCATGAATATTTATTAATCATTCAACAAGGAGTTGTACAGTGTGGTCTAGAAGCAGCATCCTTGTCTGTATGTAAATGTGAAAACTATAACAAATGACATTTGTATGGGTGACAAGGTGAATTTTTATGAGCCAACCAATGTTCATCAACAGTTAACACGTCAGTGAATTATGCCTATGCTTGGACTTCTGGTTTTAGTCACAGTGTTATTTGGCTATTCATGCTATTGTATCCACCAGAGCTATTGGACGTAGAGGCAAATACAGATGTAAATTGAACATGTGTTTTGTTATTTGTTTCCAATAAAATAATAATTCTTGTAGTACAATAATAAAATATTTCCTTATTTCTGTCCCTTTATGATAGAGGGGTAAGCTTTTCTAAAGCAGGAACTGGTATCTTCTACAATCTCTTTATAGCACGTCCATCATAGACTCTCTCACGCACAGATGCTGACTGTATCAGCATTCAGGGTTCCTTGATGTAGCTGTGGTTAGGAAGCTTCAGCATAAACTTTAGATTTACAATTCGCTTCGATCACACAAACATGCCCACTGATATAGTATGAAACATCTTATAAGTCAGAAGTAGTCAAATCTTAGACTGGTTTCTGGTTTCCGGATATTCTTCACCATCTAATTTAAATGACATCAGAGGCAAAGGAGAGTAGGATTGCCCGTGCATTAAAGATTACATAATCTCCAGTAGGAATCCTTACAAGCATGAAGCTGAAAAGGTACTTTGAGCTTCTCTGTGCCTCAATTAACTTCCCTATAAAATAGAGGCAAACATGGATATTGTATAATGGTTTTAAGTGTGAAAATATTAACAAAGTGGCTATCACACACTCAACAAATATTATCATTAGTTACTTTATTCCAAAATAGAAAACAATGCCCTTTAAATTGCATGTGTAAAATTGTTAATAGATAATGCATTTTCTTCTTGTGGTTAATATGTTAATATCTATGTCTTCTTGATAAATATGGGAATAACATAGAATTATGACCAAATGTCAGAGATGAATTTAGTTAGACCAGCAAAAGGATCTTGCCTTTCCGGGATGGAAAGCACTGTATAATTTGTGTGCAGAATTTTATTACACATTACATCACAAAAAAGTCAGAAGATATAAGGCTGCTCACTTACCTTGACGAGAATAGTTAATTGTTTTACAAACAAAACACCTCATAGACATATCAACCACTATGCTTTTTATTTGGCTCTAAGAAGTCTAGAATTCTGCTCTATTACAGACAACCAAACAGGTACCCAAGGAAACAATTAGATAGGGTATCTTGAAGTTTTATTTGGCTCATTAAATTGTCATAATAATATAAACTTAAAAATGAAAAATCAAACAACTACTATTTTTATTTTAATATTTTTTATTTTTAATATTATAATTATAATTAAATTACCGTCTCCCTCTTCTTTTGTCCCTCTCCCACTCCATATATTCCTCCAAGTTCACTTTCAAATCGATGCCCTCTTTTTTCATTAATTGCTGTTCAAATGAATATGTGCCTCTTCCCATTTTTAAAAAGTATTTGTTTTCTACCTTCTTCTGCTGAACCTAGCAATACTATGTTTTTACTGTGTCTCTATTGTTAACATCTGATCAAGAACTTTCTTCCATATTGCTACTTACTCATATATATTATTTCCATTGAGTATATGTAGTCATAATTCTCTTCAACAGCCCATCATGTCAGACATATAAACCATTTCTTTCTTATTTTTATAAGCAGCATTATAAAACTCTTCTCTGAAAAATCTACATCTATTCGTGAATTTGTTTCAATATGCTTCTTACACAAGAAACTTCTGTGTGTGTGGAATTACTTGTCAGGGGAGTTAAAGTTCTTCTTCTTATAAAGTATAGTGCCAGGTTGTGAGTAGCAATTCACAAATGTGCTCAATTTAAGAGTTTGATTTCCTTAACTGTTATTTCAGTTGTCACTTATTTATCATTTTTCTGCATTGTAAATTGGTATCTCTGTATAATATCAACCTCACACTGAGATCCCAGACATCAATTTTCAGCAATATTCTCTTTTATCATAGGAGTTAATATTTTCTCCCAAATCTTTGTTCACTTACTTATTACTATTTTGACTTTATTTTAATATGGGCAGGATTATATAGTATAAAAACTAATTGTTGTATATTTCCTGTCTTCCATTTTTCTACTCCATTTTTTCTTGATTCTAAATGAAACTGAATATACAAGAATGGCTGAATCCTTTGTTTCTTTGGAGGCTGTAGAAACTGTGTATGTGCCTCTGTTCATACTCAGCCTTACATATGCTGTGACATGTCTTTCCTTGCCTTAAAAGAAGTAAAGTTCATGGTACATTCATATCTTCCCTTTTGAATAAAATGCTAAATAGTATTCCTGAAATCATTGGTTAATTACATTTCCCCAGCATGTTGTTTTGTGATGGTTGTTTCTTATATAGGACTAACTTATGAATAATCAGATCACTTTCATAAATGTCCTAAAACCAGAATTTACCCTATATAAGACAATGATGACTGGACATCATTGCCCTAGGGTATTGATTGAATGCTTCTCCATGGCATCTTCTCTATGGCAGGTTGTTAACATTTGAATGTTTTATAGAAGTGGATTTTCTAAAAAGATGTTGTTGAGTGCATTGGAAACCTTTTAAAATGGCTGTAATTAGCTACTCTGGGAGAATGTTATAGGTTTTGATGGGCCCCTCAGTGGCAGTTCCAGTGGTCTATCCTGTTGACTGACAAAAGATTGTAGGGGAATATTTAATGTTGTTTTAATTAACAACTCCTAAAAGAAAATGTCAATTATCTTCCATTAGCCTGAGGCCTTATCTTTCCAAATTTTCCCTTACCCTCTTTATAATGATACACAGAAAATTATTTCTTTAATTCCCCCATGAAAATCCGTCATCCTTTGGAAGAAAGACCAATGTTTAGTTTTAATATCCTGAGTTAATGATGATTTTTAAAACTAAAAATATATTACTGCCTTCAAAATATCTATTTGGAAATGATAGGCATTTAATTTTGAGTGCCTGTTTCTCAGAAAGTGAAACAGAAAGATACAGAAAGCATAGGACATAATTAAACATGGGCATATTTATTGCATATAGAAGGAAACTAGGAATAAAGTAATCTATACAAAACAAACAAATGATGAAGGGTCTTTCAGGCATGGGCTAAGAGATAACTGGGTACTACAGTAATTACCTAGTCTATGTATGGTCCTGGGTCCAACCACAATATCACACACACACACACACACACACACACACACACACACACACACACACACACACACGAGCATCAGAATAGTGGACTTGAAATCTTGAAATTAGCGACAGATAAAAATTGATATGCCATTTTTAAATATATGGAATCTGAGATGAAAGAGACTCCAAACATTACTTTATTTCTTTCCTTTTGTAAACAGATTAAGGTGTATAAGTGATCCCCTGTAGGCTTCAATTTTCATTGGCAAGGGGATAACAACCATGCAACTTAACTCTCCAGTCTGCTATGACAATTAAACACAAAGATTCCTTTGTCGAAATGGTGCCTATTTTCCTTAGCCAAGAATTGTTGAAGGCCAAGCTGCAGAAAGAATAGTTAAAGAGGGCATTTCAAGAAGTGATACTCTAGCCCTGGGGATTAGCTCTAGCTTATATCTCAACTTCCACCTGAGAGAACACTTGAACATTTCAGTCGGTTGAGAAAGAGGTTCTAAACTCTTCCTATAACTCAGAATTTATGAGTTTATGCCCATCAGGCTGCAATAGAACACTGAAAGATAATTATTAAGTCATGGTCCCATCAGAGTACCCAGGTTCTATACTTGTCTGCCTTAGCCTGTGGCCCAATTAGTGACAGTTGCAATATCACATGCTTTTAATATCTGATAGAAATTCCTTAATGCATGGAAAAGCTTGCGTTCAACTTAAACATCAGAAAAAAGTTGCTACTTGGGACACCGAAGCAAACATTAAGCTTTAAAAAGACTCTTTGGCCTAAGTAAAATAAGAACTTTTTATTTGCTCTGAGAACAGAAGGAAATTATTTAGCCCCTCTATAAACATGCAAATTGGCTGCATTCTTCTAATAATAGCTTGTTCCATATGCATATTTTATATAGGTATCTACAATATCTCAGACACTGTAGAAATAACTTTTCATAGTTATCCACTAGAGGCTCAGTCTCACTGTGCAGCAGAGGCTGACCTTGAATTTGTAATTTTCTCCATCAGCCTTTCTGGTGCTAGACTATAGAGGTGTGCAATAGTGTCCGTCTCTCTATTTTACCCTAATATTTATCAAAATCAGCCAACAGAGTACTTGATAGGTTTTTTTTCTTCTTTCTTATAGTTAAGTCATGCAGAGTTATTAATTTCCTCAAATTTAGATGGAAAGGTGGCCTCAGTGCCATGCCTTTGTGATCCCTAATGACATCCTATATGCTTGTTCTCTCTTAGAGGGTCATCTCAGCTCTTGAGTTCTGAAGTTCACTGGATATAAAACAATGGCAGATTAAAGATAAATAGGTCGATCCTACGGAGAGTTTTCTGGAATGAATAAGCCCATTATAAAAGGCAAAACAACAAGAAGCAAAGAACAACAGCCTTCTCTTTTACTGTTTCAAAAGCAAACTCCATCACTGCACACTAGGGAATTCCCAATGTGCCATTAAACACTCACCCGATACCTCTGGTCTTCAGAACTTCCCTAATCAGGATTTAAAAAAAAAAAAAAAAAAAAAAAAGTCCATTTGATTCCTCCATTTCATTGGCTGGCTCTTTAGTCCTAGTTCATTAGGATCTATGGTTCCTACTATTATAATCATCATACCTAGGGTTCATCAGATGGAATCTCCTCACATTCTTCCCTTCCTTTCCTGTCAAGCTTTGTCTTTCCCTTTCTCTCCCCTTTTGTTTCTCTCTCTCTCTCTCTTCCTCTCTCTCTCTCTCTGTCTCCGTCCCCCTCTCTCCCTTCTTTCTCTCTTCCCCCTGTCATTTTCTCCCTCCAAGTATCTTTCCCCTCCTATTCTTCCTTTATCTTCCTTCCAGTTTATCCCAACTTCTGTTCTCCTACCTCTTCCCCCTTTTCTTCTTTACCCCCTCTGCCCATTACACTTGTACAGCATATTGGAGCTAGCATCTATAAGAGAACTCAGTTCAGCACATTGCTTGAAGCTCTCACTGAGTTAATCTTTGGGAGGAAGGCAGCACGTGCTATAAAAGAGGGAAAGCCCTATAGGGAAAACTACGATGAGGAGGGGGGCACTGAGTATGAGTATGACAAGGGAGAGGGAGTTTGCAGAAGGACATGCATTAACAAAGCTGCATCTACTGAGAAGATTACAAAACAGCAGCAGCAGCAGCAGCAACAAAACAAAATGTGTTTGTCTTTAAAGAAGTTGGGATTGAAAATTGGAAAGAAGAACATGAAATACAATGGGCTTATTACATAACCGTGTTTTAACCTAATATTACACAATTAAGTTTATGCTTTTTGTTGTTATTTTTCTGACTCTGTTAAGCAATTTATTGAGGTGCAGTGGATATACAGAAAGCTTAACATTTAATGTACATAACTGAATAAGGATGAATAAAGGTATTTTCTATCATAACCCATGTGACTAGAATATCCATGTGCTAAGAGTATCTGCATCGTGCTCACTTACAGCATTGTGATAAGAATTCATACTGGAAGATATATCTTCTCAGCAGTGCCTTAGTGGGCAACACATATTCACTATCAATATTATGTCCCACAGTTGATATCTAGGCCTGACTCATTTGGCATCACAGAAAGTATTTTTCTTTCCCTACATGAGACCCATTTAGTTGTAAAACAAGATTGAAAGGTTGGTATTCTAAAGGGGTATTGAACCCTTTCTCCAGTAATCCAGGCTTAATGAGGTAGTGGGTGTAAGGGAATAACCCTAGAGAACCAGCTTTATTATGTCTGCCTCATCCACAGCCCTGACAGCCCTAGAAGTCTGAGAGGTGAGAGACACTGAGGATTTCCAACAGCTCCATGCTCAGGATCTTGACAGGTTAAAGTATTTATTTCTGAAACATTTCAGTAAATGTATGAAAAGAAATTGCTTTATATAATAATTCCATGGTGTCGATTGCTCTTCAAGTGACTTCTTTCTTTCTAATAGGTAAAGAGCTGTTGTGAGATAGAGCTCTGCCCTCTCACCACCGCGAAGCATTTGCCCAAACACTGAGGTTATGCACATGTGAGAGCATTGTCTCTGAATTATAAATGATAACCTGACACTTACAATATAGGAAATATTATGAAAAAGAAAGGTTTCATATAGTGGTAATAATAATAATTACATGTGTTACAATGGATTAGTAGTAGGAATAGCTTATGAGGCAGATACTGTTTCTTGAGGGCTTACTGAATGTCAGGCCTCAGGGTAGACTTTTCTCTTGTATTACATTTTTAATTAAAACAATAAGGAAATGAGAGGAGAATTGTGTAACTTGCCTTTTAGTACATTCTGTCTTTTAATTAGGAAGTAAATGATTTGTATCAGATATGCTTGATACTAAAATCCACTTCCTCCCTGACTTCCTTGGCTCACACAAAGATCTCAGTAACATAGAAAAGGAAGAAGGAATGACTCAACCAGTATTTAGAGAGTGTCATCAAATGCTTTAGCATCCAGCAGGGTGAAGTGCAATCACTCTCCATCCAAAGGCATATAAACCTAGGGGAGACCTGTCTATCTTTCTCACCTGACACAGTGCTATTAAAACATTTGGAAAGGACTGTATCCCCAAATGGAACATAGATCCATCTTCAAAATAATATGGTCGACAAAGATAGTTCACAATGAGAAAACACACACACACACACACACACCCCACACCATGTATTTATATATAAATATTTTATACTTAAAGAAAAAGAAAAAAATAATAATAACTGAAAAACTTGCCTCAATTCCTTCAGCATTATTTTATGCCTCGACAGAAATGAATGTTTAATGTCACATTGAAGAAGGGGAAAGTCAACCTTCACTGATATATGTGTTGTCGCCTCATCATCCATAATGTGGGAGACAAGAGAGGAACAGCTTCAGACAGTAGCATCTCTGTCTTTCATTGATCATCCCCAAAGTATAATATTGTACCAGTAATTCTTTGAAAACACCAAAGCCAATGCTTTAACTAAAGTAATTTTAAGCTTTTAAAATAATTTTAAATGTGAATTTTAGAATGAGTACTATTTTATTTTAACTAATCTCTCAATATTCAGGAAGTTTACAAGAAATTTTCATTCATATGTATTTGTAAATATATATAAGTATAAATTTAGCATATTCTTTTCTGTAAGTTCAATTTGATCTTTATACTTTATACTGTTATCTTTGCTGTTTGGGTGACAGCCATTTTTCATCCATAGGCATATGGAAGATTCATGAAGAGAGTAGAGTTTGTTGATCCCCATGGCATGTCAGATAACCTTTAAAAATAATTGTGTACAACTAGATATCGCTCATCTCAGCCCAAAAGGACAGTGAGTCTGAGGTACTGCTGTAAGTTCCAGACCACAATGGGACATAGAATTAGATCTTATCTCAAAACACAAACAAGTAAAAATAATTATATATGAACATCAGTGAATACTCACTTGAAAGAGGACTCTACACATGTAGCAAATGACAGATATTTTTCATAGTAATTTCTTGAAAATGAACTAGGGCAGCAATGTTTCTTCGTAAATATCTCATATGTATACATATCACACTGTCCCAAGAAAAAATATACAGATCTAAGAATGTGAGGAAATAGTGCTAACAGGTTTCCTAATAGGAAATTAAATCTGAAAGACACTTGAAAGTATTGTGAGTTAACATAACTTGTTTCAGAAATACAGTATCGTGATGCTTCTAGTTTGCCATGTACATGCTTACCAAGACTGTGCCAATAATTTCTCAGATTGAAAAGAAATTTAAAGAAATGTGTAGCAATATAAATCATAAAATATTTTAATCCCTTTTACATATGACCGGGGTTGATTTATTGTTATAGTGATTGAGGACACACACATTTAAGTACTCATGCAGGTGACAGTAAACTACTTGTCTCCTCATTAGAATAATGTATCACATGACAAATAGAAAAGACAAGAGCCAATAAGAAACAATTCCACTTCTTCAGTTCTTTTTCTACAAGCTTAGAGTGCTTGATTTTGTCCATTGTACATCGTAAGCTAATGTTCAATTATCATCTTGACATGTTCATTTAAAATATGAAATTATTTGTGAAATATAATTATCAAACTATTTGACTGGAGAAAGGTTCTTCAAGCTTATTCTTGCCAATCACTTTTTAAAAAGCCACTCATGGTCAAGTCAAGGAGCCATATATTTTCAATTTTTAAGACCTAGAGCTCAAATTTCAGAGACTTTTCTTCTGAAATTTCTCTCCAGTGGATTGACACGTGACCTGAATGTTCGCTAACACAGAATAGTTCAATGGATGGAGGCAAACAAAGCCTACATCTAACAACTTTCTAAACAGCTGATTGAACAAAATTGCAAGTGCTAGACTCTTCAATTGCACATGCATAATTTCATACGAAGCTGGGTTCAAAAGTCCTGAGCAGTGAGTGGTTCAGCCCTCCCTGAAACTGGCTCTGCATCTCACAGTATGAAGAGGGGGGGGGGAGAGAGAGAGAGAGAGAGAGAGAGAGAGAGAGAGAGAGAGAGAGAGAGATCATGCAAACACTTTTCAGAGATTTCAATGACACTTGAACTCATGGTTCAGCTAAATGTGAAGGATGAAAAGGTTTGTCCTGCTTTTGAGAAAAACTATGTCAAGAAATATATATTTAAAATAATACTTCAACCCAGTCCATATAAATATTTTATAGCTAATCCAAGTCAATTAAAGTTTGTTGACTAAATGTATATATGTGTGTATATAAATATATATATATACACACACACACACACACACACACACACACACACACACACACACACACACACACACACCTGATTAGCCTTTACAACATGAGCTTGATCTATGTATTGAGTTTTATTTTCATTTTCATAATGTTTAATATCCGAGTTTCTATGAAATCTGGGTACTGTTATAGAGAAGGTATAATAGATCCAAAACTCAAGCTTAGGGCAGCAGATCTCATGACTCAGACTTTTCTAATACATTATACCAACATCAAGTGCAGCAGCCCCTGCCTGACATGTCAATGGGTCTCCTCTTGGATATAGTATAGAGAAATATCTGGAATAAATAATGATTGAAAAAGAACATTGATGTGGTAACTATATTAGTCAGTGTTCTAATACTGTAAGAAATACCTAATATAAATTATAAAGGTAGAGAGTTCATTGTGGCTCACAGTCTAGAGAATCTATTTCATGATTAGATCGAATTTTTGTTTTGAGACTTCCAGTGTGGGACAGCACATGTTGACTGTTGATGAAGTTAACTGTTCATCTCATAGACTACACAAAGGAAGATAACAAAAATTAATGTCTCAGATTCCTCTTTGGGAGCACGCTCCTCAAACCCCTATGACTAAGGCCTTCAATCTAGTCCCTATTTTTAAAGGTTCCACCACTTTCCAGTAATGATCTAGGATAGGGACCACCCCTTGACAACTGGATCAATAAAAGATATTCAAGATCCAAAATGTAGCAGAGGTGGAGTCCCTGAGTCTTGCAACCTAGTCTCGTCCTGGTCCGGACAGTTTAGTTCTAATGTGAAGAGTAGGCATGAAAAGGCTATGAAGAAATGCTGGTATCATTGCACAGTGTGCATTTTGCTAGAAATGTACTAAGAGAAATATTGGCCTATGAAGTATCTCAGCCAAGGATGCACACCAGCTTTGTACCAGCAGCAAGAGGAGATTTCATGATTGGACCTAACATGACTTTATCTGAAGCAGACTGTTCCTGTTTTAACTCAAGGTGCTATCAATGACTTCCGGAACACTACTGACAGGGAGACTCTAGGTGTAATGCTTCACATACTAGTAAGCTAGCCACATATTCGCAGTGTGCTGAGGAACCATATGAAAAAAGTGAACAGGATTGATTATACAGGGCCAGTAATGTTAGACATGACCCAAGATTCCTAAAGCTATGCCAAGCCATACACTTATTTCTACCAACATAGTCTGTGACTTTGGATAGTTTTCTTCCTTTTCTAGCTTTCCTTGCTCCACCAAATAGCAGCATTCGAGTGTTGTCTTATCATTTGTGAGTTGTTGAACTAATTAGTAGAAATGTTTAATATAATGCCTAAAAATTGTGACATAGTTATTAATTTGTATAAATATCTGCTTCAGTTTGTTAGCTTCTAATGGGGAATGTTTACATTTGTGCTTCTCAAGTGTCTCCCTTTTTATTCATTTCGATAATATCAATGGAGTTAATTCTAAAATATAACTGAACCTTAGCCCTGTGTTCTTGCTAAGTATTCAAGTACAGAAAAGTCATATTCTGGCCTTGGTGTACTTGAGAAGAAAACAATTTATTTTCAGCAATTTCTTTTGTTTGGTTTCATTAAAGAGCTTATGAAGCACTGACATAACTGTGGTTTAGAGTTGAACTGCTGTTTGTAGTTGATAATTTTGTGCAATGAACATTTTTGTTCAGGGGAGTTCTGCAGACTGGAGGCTGAGGCTCCTTAGCATTCACATTTCATACTATGGTGAGCATCTTCTATGACCTCCTTTTAAGGAACACTCCATTCTTCCATGGGTCAGTTGTCCAATTTTATGTTATCTGAAAAACAGTCTTTGCATGCTAAACCTGTGAGATAGGAAAGGTCTTTATATGAATTTTCAGTTTCTAATAAATTTTCATTTAGCTAATTAAGAAATAAACTTTTCTCATCTGTCTAAATTCTATCAATAATATATCATTCAAACAAAAATATATTTTCTAAACTTATAAAATTGCATAACTCTAATTCATGATTATATAGGGATAACAAATATAGAAAGTTCAACTTTTAACTAAGCTCAACCTCTTTATTCAGTTCTGGGTCATTACTGGGGCACATTTGTGTGCATCACTTTAATTCAGAGCAACCCAGTATTCTCATTGCTGTGTGTACCTTTAGATTTCATCTTATGATTATTGGGGGGTGAGTTACCCAGCATGTGCAAGGGCTGGCTTAGAGCCCAACAATGAAAACTAATAATCCTATGATAGTCTTTTTTTCTTAGTGTCTGTCCTTATGAATGACCATAGTCATTCATACCATGAAGTTAGTTTTCTATATTCATCTTACATACATAATACAGATGTAGCACCATTTCAGAATAACTCCATTCAAGTTACTTAAACATCTTTGGGACTCACTGAACACATTGGAATTGTGACTATGTAATATTCATAGTCATTGTAAGGACTTCTTAATGAAATGATAACTATAAAAATGATTGATATGATACCAGAGAGAAGGTGGTTCATTAATACTTTTTCTATCTTTTAAAATTAGTTCTGTATATTTGACTCGATTCATATATCTCTGGTCTATTTCAGGTTTTATAAGATTCTATCTAATATATCCTGTAGTTTAAAAGAGACTGTAAATCCTAAATTAGTGGGAATACTCTCTCAGGAATGTTTTCTTTCTTTAGTCAATAGTGCAAAGGGCTTTCCATATAATAGGGGTAGAGTTTTAAGATTAACCATGGAAACTATTTTCCCCCAGCTAACATGACTAGGAAATCCACAGAGCAGAAAATATGCTTTATTTCCTGATAGGGAAGGTTCAGGGACTTGAAATAGAGGCTTTGCATCAAGCTGTGTGGGGAAAAAACAGAAGATAAATTTTAAGCCTTAAACTTTGGAGCCTATCCAGGACAGCGGCTTTTTGTTCAGGGTTAACATCATATTAGTTTGATTGACATTTGCAAGCAATTATGTCTTCCCAATTCTCAAATAACATATCCATAAAGTTCTCAGAAATTATATTATATGCCTATATATAATGTGTGTACATATAATAAATATATACATTAATAGACATAATATATCTAAATTTTATAGTCATTGTTGTATTCCACACAAATGTTTTCTTGACTTCCAAATGCTGAGCCATTATACTAGACCTACCTTTAAGTATCTTACCCTTTAAAAGAAATACTTACTATTTTGGAGGCAGAATGACTTTATTTAGAATGAAACTGTTAAAATTACAGATTACTATAGTAGTGAAAGAAAGATATTAATGCTAAAGTATTAGTTAATTAATAACTGAAAGTGATGACCTTTTTGTTTGGCTTCAGAATATAATTTCTTTTGTGCTTTACTGTTGGAATGTTGGAGATATTTATGTACTCAAACATACAGGCACATTCAGCCACATACAAATCCATTTTATTCTTTTCTTTATTACATAGTAGTAAATATATTAAGCAGCTAAGGCAAACAAAACTATTATTTATTATTAAAGAGATAATAAGGTATGGAATTGCAAGAGATTACTGAAGAGATGAAGTAGATAGAATTGTGAGGAAGGGTGGGGGGTAGCTCTAGCCCACACAGGGGCATCTACTCTCTCCCCAAAAGGCTTTTTAGAACTCTGCTTCACCTTGTTCTTCTACCTTCTCTCGTGCTTTTGAGCTTGTTCATTTTCTTGTGGTTTTATAAGGCATGCATGTATTAGTCTCATGCATGGATTTGTCACTCCTTCTGAGGAGTCTGAAGGAGACAGACATCACAGTAAGAACCCAAGGAGAGCATGACTTTCCCTGCCTGTTTAAGACATAGATGGGGAATTGTGGGCTTTAGAGCTATATGCTGTTTTGTAGCGTTTCAAATATTTTCAAAGCTAACTCATCTAATTTTGATCTGATAGAAAATAAGAGTCTTCAAATATTGGGTGTCTCCTCATTTGATCTCAAAGGTAAGAGTCCATCATATCTTCATCTGCCTATTAAATTAATCTGGGTATAAAATGTATATAGAGTTCTTCTTAATGTAGATATCTGTAGAGTGCTGTTGAACATAGCCTGCGAGAGGAGTCTTAAGAACTGCATTTGAGTGAAAGTCTCTGCTACCTTTCTGATCAGATATATTTGGAGGCTTTAGACTAGACAAGACTCTAAACTTTCCTCACTTTCCTGCCAGTCACGTGAAGCCAGTGCCAGAAATATTTAGACCTCTCAAGATTCTAACAAGTATTCCAGAACAGCCCTGCATATCTAATAGTATTTCATGAATGCCTATTACATCTTAAGGTGTTACAGGAGAGTTTATGATAAATGTTATTTTAAAAGTAAAGTAAAAGAAAAAAAGATAAGTGAGGGACCTTTGAAAGAAACTAATATATCAGTTCAATTTGCAGATGGGAGAAACAAAGGGGTGAGATGTTCTGTCTTTACCCCTAAAGGCATAGAGGGGGACCTGGAAGTGAACTGTTTTGTCTATCCCCTCTCACTTAGACAGTTGCTTGTCTTACTCAGGGCAGGATTTTTGATCAGGGTCTATTCCATTCACCCTTCATTCTGAAGTGCTGTTCTAACTCAGTCCCATGCCAACCAGCAGCTGCTTTCTTTAAACAGCATTTGAATGCAGCACAGGATCCGAAGGAGGAAATGGTGTCACTGTGGTTTCCAGTCTTTTCTACACCCTCTCCACCCACATATATTTACATCTCCCGAATCCTTCAAAGAATTCAGTTAAAATGCTTCATTTACAGAGGCTCAGCCAGGAGGACATGCCCTGGGGAGTTTCTGCACAGATGAATGTATTATTCACAAGCTTGATCAGATCATACAAAATTTGCACTAGAACCACACACCCTCAGGAAATTCCTTTCATAAACCCAAATGATTACGCTTAAAAGAACAGTGTAGAAGAATGAAACTAAGCCCTGAAAGGGGAGAGAGCTCTTGTTAATTTACATGTAGGAGACTCACACAGTGATCTTTTTGAACACATGCCCCTCACATACAAATAGCCCCGCCCCCATGTACTATTTCCTTCTCTTTAAAGAATCCCCTTTAACAGTTTTGTTAAAGAAGAGGGAATAATGAATTAAGTTAAACTGATGAATTATTTTAATGATGGTTTCTATGACAACAAGTTCTACATACTTTGTGGTTTACGCAAAGAATTAGTAAGCAAATGTAGAGAAAATGTGTTAAGATAGTGAAACAAAGGCTTATTGATATTGGGTGCCATTGAATGGGGAAAAAAATCTCCATATGTTACGGATGACAATTGCAGTGTATTGTAGATTCTTCAGCTGTGGATCTCCTTAGGGTGCTTCTGGAGTAGTTTATCACTTAGCCTATAATATCCAAGGAGGATGTTTGTGAATTCTATTAGTGTTGTCACCTGTAAAAGATATTTACGGTCATTTTCTACATCCTGTCCTGGTTCTAACTAAAGAGCTTAAGTTGACAGACCACTGCATTAACACTAGATTTGGCATTGAACATTGGTCAGCAGAATGCTCTGCAATGAATACTGCTGCTAATTCCAGCTCCTGCTCTGCAGAAAGAAACCTATCTATTATTAAAACCTTTATTAGTAGTGGTAAGCGTGTACTGTTCTTTATCTAATTGGTTTTTATTACTTTGAAAACCCTGGGAATGTGGAGCACAAATGCACATTGGCTAACAGTTGTTCTCTTTTCTATTGTACTCTCTGGAGTTGCTTTTAGAGCATTTATATGTTCTTAACAGGAAAAAGAGAGGAAATATTAGACACCATTGAAGTACCTGCAAGGAGACTACCAGCCCAGGATTTGATTAGCTGTAAGTCCTTGGTACTGAACCTTGTTGAGGGCACATGACTTATATGGCTGTTTCTATTACTACTGAAAGTATACAGCAGCTGGGAATATACTGGAATTGCAGCATTATGATATTAAGAATGCTATTGTTCAATTTCTGTACTTTGAACTTGCCTTTTTTAGATTAATCAAATTAAGGACAGGCTTTCATACTTTTAATTGTTGTCTGCAGAATGCTCTTTTCTAGGGTCAAATAACAGATTGGAAAAAAGGTGTCCATTTGCTACTATTAATTGCTGTTTCCTTCTCATGAGCTTTCCTTTGTATTGGGCTATAGTTTGTTTGAAAATTGTCATAAACAACATTGGGTTTCCATTTCTAACAGTAGTGTCAGCAGCAGAAGCATTAGTATTTCATCTAGTGACTGCTTTCAAAGAGCACAGCTACTTTTATTAAAATACTTTGTTACTATAGATCAAATTTTCTGCATTATTTCTGGTTCATCATGTCTTTAAAAGTATAGTTTGTGGGTACTAGTTTGATGTTTCATTTTCTCCCTCTTCTTTGATCCCTGAAACTATGTTTTTAGAAAAGATGTATTTTTTAGTAATCTCTCTCTCTCTCTCTCTCTCTCTCTCTCTCTCTCTCTCTCTCTCTGTGTGTGTGTGTGTGTGTGTGTGTGTGTGTGTGTGTGTGTGTGTGTGTGTGTGTGTTTATAGCTCATAGAGGTCTGCAGAGGATACCAGATAGCAATGTGCTGAACTCGTGTAAAGTTGTGACTCACCTAATTGGAGGGCTGGGAACTGAACTGTGGTCCTATGCAAGAGTAGCAAATGATCCTGGCAGCAAAGACATCTCTCATTTCCACTTCTTCCTTAAAAGGCTAAGTCATAACTGGGACTTGCACTCAGCTCTCATTCTTTGGTTTGTAAAATCTCTACCTGGCTTTTTAGCAGTGTGCCCCTCAATCAGTAATCATGTAAGTGTGGGAATAACTAATGTTTATCAGATAAAACAAGGTCTAGAGAAGTTATTAAACTATTTCATTGAATTATTACAATGCCCCGCAAGATAAAGTATAAGTATATCACACTTTCCAATTTATAGATATGGACACCGGATGAGGAAAATGTGAAGTCACTTGTCCTAAATTTCCCACTTAGTAGGAAAGCTTGAACTCCATCGCTGGAGGTCTCAGAGGTCCAACTTCTGTACCACTCAGGGTTGCCTCTCAGAGTTCCCTCTGCAATATCATTATGGTGCCCTTGCCTCTCATACCTCTCTGTTCAACTCAACAGAAAAGCATCAATTGAGTACCCAATAGGGGGCAGCGCATGGTCTCCTTCACGGTTGGCTTTATCACCTTGCCCATGAATTATATCCTGGAGGGAATCATTAACTCTAAAATCATGCCATGGCTTTTAAGCTCTAGGAGCCCTTCTCTGGCTGCGGAGGGGAGCTGGGATGGGAGCACTGGGGAGCAGCCCCATCATTCCTGTCCCATTTCCTAATTATTCATAATTTCACTAGGATGCTCTCAATGCCCCAGTCTCATCACTGTAAATTTATTCAATTGCTCTTTCTCTTTGACCTCTAAATCTAATCAGTTCCTAAATGTTACTGATATCCTCCTTTAAAACTCATCTCAACAGCCATAACTCTACAGGGGCCTTAATCACCTGGCCTCTGAATTGTATTCTCAGTGCCTTAACAACCTGTGTTCCCACAGGGTCTGTCCACCACACACCAGTTATCCAGAATTTGAAGTACCAACCTCCCAACATACTTCTTATTGTCTTTCTTCTTTTGACATAGAACAAATGCTAAGTCCATTGTGAAGAAATATGGGTCATTTCTCACTGCGTACTTACCATCCTTGTTCCCTTGAAGGGTGATCACATACTATCACACACACCACAACTTGATGTCACTTCACTAATGTTAAATTCCTTATAGCTTGACCTATCTGTAATTCTTTATTATATGGCATCTAACAGTATATAAATTTAACTACATAAGTTAATAATTAAATGACAGAGATAATGACTCTTCAGTTGCCTGCTTTCCCATGTCCAAACTTCTCAGCAAGGTCATAGGAGCCCATTGTCCTTGGTCTTGTTTCCAGCAAGCTTCTCCTTGAAACCAGCTTGCTGGTTAGACCCCAGTTAGCTCAAGAAGATGTATTTCCTGTTTCTTCATAAAAATAGCATTTCTCTACCCCTTCTTCATTTTCTTTCTATAACATACTGTTCCCAGTTATTTGTACATTCACCATTCATAATTCCCAATTCATAAAAATAATCACTGATTCAAAATAGGTGATTCAAGTGGATCTGCTCTCCTGAAGGTCTGCTGTCATGTAATTGAGCATATTTTCTATCAGGTGTTAAGAGATTAAGATTGCATTTCCAGCTATAATCTTGTCAGCATAGACAATGAATTACTTTCTATCCATAATATTCCCATCTGGAAAAACTGTTTTAAAACTATTAGTGACTTTACAATTCTATGGTCATAATTAAATGAATGTCCTTATGGAAAAATAGTTTGGTCAAATCCCAAAACGTTAAAGTTACCACTATAAACAATTACACAATGTTATTATGGTAAATGCTTTTAACTTGCTTTTTAATGCCAGAGGGCCAAAGCTAAACTGGAGACAAACAGCTGCATAGCAATACTGTATTACATCGCTGGATCGACCACGATGTAAAGGGTTTCCATTCAGATTTTGTTTTGTGTTATAGTGAACACCAGAAAGTGACCCTTCAATATTTCCAACAAATCCAATATTTTGAAGAATTACCATGATCTCTAAACTTTCAATCACACCAAACCTTCAGAAACATCATAGCAATAACTAAACGAAGGCTTAACAAAATTGATGAACTTTCAAATGTTGATTTCCCTGGAAATTTGGAATTAGGGTGTCAAGTTTGTCTCACTCAAAGCCCATATCTTGTCCAATGACCAGGATATTTCTCTGACAGATCTACTTTTTGATTTTAACGATAGACCCTTTTGTCAGCAAATGCAGTATGTCTATAATTGGCTCCCATAGTTTGAAAAGACACAAAGGAATCCATACACCAAGCCAGTCTTGATGTCTCTTGTGGAGCACTGTCCTGTTGGGGTCAGCGGGTTGGCTTCTTGCCATCCAGAGACGATGTCTTTTATAATGAGAAAGTTAAAGATATAATTATGGAAATTAATTCCTGAACCGCTATGCCCTGTGAACTTGGCCAGGCAGAACTTTGAATATCAAGGGCAGTGCTGCAATGCAGAACAGAAACAGAAAACCTTAGCTTAGCAGTCTCTTACTGAGTGTGTGTTTTTACACTGCCTCAAGCAGTTTTATTTAGCAAGTGTATGCATCTTTGTGTATATATGTCAGGTGTGATTGTGTGTCTCTGAGTGGGCTTGTCAACTAATACCTGCAGATGGCCCATTAGCCAGTCTAACTTATTGAGCTAAATAGGATAAATCACACTTAATGACATCAACTTGCACCACCATGATGGAAACAGAAAATAAATTGGGATAAGTGGAAGGAATGAAAAGAGAAAACAGAATATAACCCCTAACCTACTTATTTTTTGCCCATTCTAAAAACTGCGTAATCCGCTTTTTTGAATAGATTGAAAAATACCCCATATTGCAAGCCTTGTCGCCACCCTACCATTTCACACTCTTAGGTCAGGGCCAAGCCCAGGGCATGAAAATCAATGCCGAGAAACACATGTCCAAGTTTTAAAATAGTCCTTATCTGTAATCTGATTTATTTTCAACCAGTAAAGAGCTGGTCTAACATCACGCTCAGCTAACATGAAGAGTAGTAGCTACATTCCAAATGAGGTTTCTGAGAACTCATTTCAAAAATGATCTTCCTGGAATTCTGCACAGTTTGGATGGATATTCACAATCACATCCACAAGTCATATCATACAAAGGGAAGGAGAAAGGAAGAAGTATTTCTATTTTCTAATGCTGCCAAGGTACACGACTCCTATAATTTTCAGAGACCCACACTATAATTCACTCTCTGTCCTATGATCTGCCTCTTTTCTCTCTCTCATTAGATTTAATTCAGTAATAACACCCTACAAGCCATTCAAGCACAAATACCGTTGCTGATTACAACTTTCTCCTGCTGGTCCCTGAATATTACTCTAATCTCTGTGTACACATGTGAGCATGTATCTGGCCCAGTCAAAGCAGGCTTCTTTGTTATTACCTTAATCTTCAAACCTATAATATCTCATACCCTGTGTCCACAGAGCTTAGAATTCCATCCCTCTAGAATGCCAGAATCAGAAAGTTTATTCTCCTTTCTTAAGAGTTGCTGTTTAATTTAGAACTGCTTCCTTCTTGTCTCCCTTCATTTTATTCCCTTTTTTTAACGACTATTGCTGTTGGTCTTAGTTAATATCAGTTCTTTCATAATTTCTTACAATGCATTTTCATCTTATTCACCCATCTTCTGACTCTTCCTTAGTCCAGACTCTTTCCCTACCCACCCAAATTTGTATCTTTTTTTTTTTTTTTCACCTTAAGACCAGTTTATACTGCTCAAATATTCTTCCCCATGTGGTCTTCCTTGAGCGTGGCCAATGCACCAATGGCTACACTCTTAGACAAAACTGACTCTCATCTTCTCAGCAGCTAGATATTGCAAATACTTCCATAGCTGGGAATGGGGTTTTCTTTCTAAGTTCCCTCTTTATGCTGGGATGTAATATGGCATCAGCTTACACAGGGTTCGTGCATGTGATGACAACTGCTGTGAATTCATGTGTTCAGCTGCCCTGCTGTATCCAAAAGACACTTCTTATAGTCTTTACTATTTCTGGTTCTCAGACTTCTCCTTCCACAATAATCCCTGAGCCTTGGAAGGAGCGAGTACAGTATATGTATTCTATATGGGGTTGAATATTTTTCTACTCTCTTATTTTCTATACCTTGTCTTGTTATTGGTCTCCATCTTAATCATAATTTCCTGAGATTTGAGGAGGTCATTAATCTACGGACACAATGAAAAGTCATTGAGAGTCTATTGCATACAATGACTGAACTCCATATTAAGTACATATTGTAACCCTTCTCAAACACTCAAGTGTTTCTTTGACAGTGCTGTGTTTTAACAACTGACAAATTCCTACAATGCCTCTTTTCTCTGTATTTTAATGTATGCCTTGCTTTTAGTCTATGTTGCTCTTTTGAGTTTCCCTGTAATAGCCCAATTTGTATGTGATGCTCTTGCTTACTGCTGAGTGAACTTGGGAAGATGCTTTCTTTTGGCTTCTTCTCTGTTTTGTGTGGCTTGTATATGTCAATTCCTGTTTCCTCTGGGAGAAGTTTGAGCAGTTATTAGTTATGTGTCTGTGTTTCTGTGCTGCCTCTTTTTGGATGTTTGTGCATGAGCAGCATTGTTAAGGTGTATCACCTTGAAAATTAAACACTGCATATTATACATGCACACCTGTAGACACACACACACACACACACACACACACACACACACACACACACACACTCATGATCCCAAATGACAGGAAGCATTGATTTAGATGATGGAGAAATTAAAGAGTCTAGCAAGGATACGATTCTGTATTTTTAATAATTTCTCTTAGGCAAAGGTCTAATGATTTACCTTCTAAAGCATCGAAGAAAAGTCATGGCATTCTGTGGCTTCAGAGTAAGCAAGACGAATGGAGACATACACACATGAATATTTTTTAAAAAGAGAAAAATGAAGGTTACCCAAACTCACATGGGCAAGGATCAGTTTATCTGACATCAATTTGCCTTATGCTTCTTGATTAGACACTTTTGGAGAGCCTTTGGCTTCAATCACATGTCTAGACTAGGGCTTTTTGTTGTTGTTGCTTTTGTTTTTGTTGTTGTTTTCTTTGTTGTTGACTAACATTAAGTTAACGTTTCTCTTTGTTGTTTTGTATTTTAAAATAACTTTTAAAAACATAATGAGACAGCTAGAAGATAAATAGAAGAGGGGGAAATGTATAGCAAACAGAGTTCTAGTATGTCTAACCCTACCTGATTATTTAGTAACAGAAATTTATTTGCAAGATAGAACATGCTTTTATATCTACACACACACACACACACACACACACACACACACACACATATATAATACATGCATAGTATCTATTGATATCCTCCAAATATTCTCCAGTAGTATGGTAATGAAAATGTATATAACTTTATTAGAAATGAAGTTTGTGGGAATATGACCTAAAAGTTGGATCTGTGAGAACAGAAGAGTGAAAATAATACTTATTTGACATCTGCTATGTGTTCAAATACACAGTTGGCTACATCCATACAAAGCAGTTAGTTTAATCATCTCAGCTGCCATAAAGCTAAATGGTGGTATCTCTATCTTTATAACTATGGAAATTGGTGCTCATATAAATTATATCTTTTGCCCAATAAAGTTTCATCAGCCTGATGAATGATAGAAAGCATATTTAATTTAAGATGGCTTGACTTCAAAATGATTTTTTAATCTATTAATTTGGAAAAGACCTACTGTTTTTCATTTATCATTAAGTACTTTCCCTGCTTATTAGGCTATTAATGTTGATAATGGTGATATGAGATATGATATGTGATTCTCTCTTATCAACTGAGGAAGTTAATATTAATTTCTGGTGGTTCACACTAGTGTTTATAGACTTGAGAGATGTCTTAATGTTTGACTGTGAGCCCTACCTGGTTCTCTGAGACAGACCATCTGTATTAGGAATTCCCCTACATCCAGGTTAAAGTAATCTGTGCCTGGTACCCTGTTACACTACTGTGTCTGGTCCTTTCTTTGGGACTTCATGTTAGAGTCACAAATTGCTCACCTAGAAGTTTCTTCTGAACTTTCCCATTGTCTTCCTATACCGTAACAGATTCATTCCATAATACTCTTTGCTCAGAAAGTTCTAAATTCATCTCCCAGGTCTACACTGGCCTCTTTTTGCTTGTCATCCTCACTAAGGCTAGTGAGGAAAAGTTCCAATCTTAGTGACAGTATATGAGGTAAGGGGTGAGGTGCCTAGTAAAAGTTTACAATGAGGAACAGGGATAGAAACAGGAACAGGAGACAACTGCATGGCCACAAGAACAGGCGATGAGTATGCAGAAACATGAACAAAGGTCCTGAAACGAACTGCACCTATAAATTTGAATAACTTAACAGATGTCAATGATTACGGAGAGGTTGGAATGTTGCAGGTTCACAACCTAATTATGATTTATCTGGGTTATCTGTAGCCCTCTTCATCACCAGTCCTTGTTCATCACTATGTCTGGTCTAAACTACTGGTACCTAACAGGTCAATCCTTTGTAACAGATTAATTTAGCAGGTCACTAGCTTCTACCAATCAAAAGGCTAAGGATATTGTCAGACAGAATCTACTGTTTATAGCAGAGAGTTCCCTTCTTTACTTCCACCATTCTACAAGATGTTTCCACCAGTATATTTGGAAAGTAACTTCATGTACCACTTTCATTGTTATGTTACTATTAAAAATTCATAAGCCTGCTGCCATTTTAGAAAATGGAATCTATAGTAATCTGAGATGGCAATCCTGAACCATGGCTGCTTGGTTCCAGAATAAGCTACCTATTAGCCTCTCTGAGGTAAAAGTTGTGTGTTTTGCTTATAACAGGGACCAGTCACTAGAGGCAAATTTTCCGTTTTTACATTCCTTTGAACAAAGCTTTAAGTAACTGAGAATTTAAAGCTGATAAGTCTTCAAGGGGCAGATGATAGTGTTACGGTGCACAGTAAAGCATGAATCTCCACTTGTATTACAGTCCTGGGCCTCTCGGAGAAACTATCTTGATGTCACATACCTAGAATACTTATTACTAAAGAGAAAAAGACCTGGCAGCTACTTTTAACTTCAGTTATAAGTTTAAATGCAGTTTTTGAGAATCCTTTCTCTGGCATACTCAAAACTTGCAGGACAAAGAATACCGATGTCTAATTGGTTCTGACCTCTATGAAGCAGTCTCCTCTCAACACTAGTAGCCCTGATGAACTACAGAGAGTCATTTCTTCTCTTAGATTCCATATATATATATACATACACATATATATATACATACATACATACACATATATAAAATATGTTAATGTGTATATATATATGCTTATATATATACACACACATATATATGTTTCTGACAGGAAATCTAGGGTGCTGTTTTTATTGATGTCATTTTAGAACTGTGAAAATTAAATGAGCATAAAATACTACAATGATTGGTGCAAAACCACATTGTATCATTTAGAAAGTAGGTAATAGAACATTACCTCCTCTTTTCCCTCTTTTCTCTCAAGCCAGTCCTTAAATATCAGCTGGGAAACGGGGGTAGTCTGCACCTGGATAGAATTGGTGCTTGTTTCCTTGTTTGCTTGTTTATTCTTTCTCAATCTTTCTCAGACATCTGCCTCTACCCCTTTCTGAGATATTACAAGATGAGCAGGCATAGCAGCTTTTCCTCAGGTCCTGAACCCATCTGCCAAACACTTAGGTCAGCTCCAAAGCTTGTGCTATGACCCACCCCACTTTTCTTGTATGAAATTCTTGGTTTCACTGTTCAGTTCCCACTATATACACTCCTTTCCCCGAAGGGTGGCCATTCCATCTCTGTCACTGGGCTTTTAGTCAAATGAATGTAAAACACTTAACCACGAGACCTGGCCTGAGTTGGTGCAAAATGTCAGACCTCATTTGCTTAAAAAGTGAAAAATAAAGTCATCTGCTCTGTTTATCTCTAGCTTTCCACAGTCAATGGCAGTTGCTGATGTTAATCTATTGCGATAAAGTGCTTAGCGTTTCTCACACATGGATGCAGAGCTGAAAGTGAAGAGAGAAGCCTTGGTCATTGCTTAGCTAAAGGCACACTGCACTGGAGTCTCTTCTCCGAGATACATTTTTATTCTGAGTTCTCCTTCTCTATCTCTCACTCTCTCATGCTTTCTTTGCTTTGAGGGAGATTTAGATACAGCAATGTACCTCTTATTTTTCTTATTAAATCACCATGCAATGTGTGATACACACATTGGTGCATTTCAGATTTACATATGCAACAGCTTTGTTCAGGCGGTATGGGAGACAAACAAGCATGCCCTGTAGTGCTGGCTAGGTTTGGAAACTAAGGATGATAGGAGGAGATTGTATCCAGAGGCAAATATTTAGAAAGTATTACATTAGGCACATTTCTTGGCTGATTTTTTAGGCAGCATCTGCATTAATAAGGTTGAACAATTAGATAACTAAATGTGCTGCTAATAAGTTAAGAACTATGCCCACCCTTATGTCCCCCCTCTTGAATTGTTTATAAGGGAGTCAATAATTTTGCATATCCCCATATCAGTAAAATAATAAATATACTTTGAAATTTTGTTTTACATACCACACAACTTGTCTATTTCCAGCTTGTATATGTACATACACACATACCTGCATATATATATATATGTGTGTGTGTGTGTGTGTGTGTGTGTGTGTGTATATGTATGTATGTATGTATGTATAATTTAAGTCAGCAGGCAGAGTATATAGAAATATAATATAAAATGGAAGGAAGCTGATCTCCACATCTCTGTTCAATTTTCCTAGCATTAACTGCTGCGTTATTGACAATGGATTTGTGTCCAGCTTGAGTGAGTCACATATTTCATTGGAACTGACAGGCTACCATCTACCTATTGGCATCCTGCTGCTATCACAGGTGACACCCTTGTAAAGCTGCTACATGCTGGCCATGTTTAAGATGAACGAACGATTTGGGGAGAGATTTTCATAAAACACTGTTCAATGGCTATACGGGGGAAACAATTTACCTTAAGCCCTGGAGAAGAAAGAAACTTGGGGGACTTAAGCGATCTTAAGACAGCCCTACCACACACAGTGGCCAAGCCAGTGACATGGTATTAGTCCACATCTGACTTACAAAAGTTGCTATTTTGATAATTTTATATAGTTATAAAATATTTTATCATGGTCACCACTGCTTACAAGCTCCAATCCTCTTCTATGCCTACTTACCCCTTCATCTCTTAATCTTCTCTCATGCAAGTGTGTGTGTGTGTGTGTGTGTGGGCTTGTACAAGTGTGTGTGTGTGTATGCTGTGTGTCTTTGTATGTTTATTTGTGTTGTGTCTGTGTATGTGTGTGTCCATGTGTTGGTTGAGTCGTGTGTGTATGTGTGTGTGTATGTGTGTGTGTTGTGTTTTTGTGTAGGGTTGTGGGCCCACTTCTGCTCTGCCACAGGGCATGGATAACTTGGGGAGGCCTGACAACGGGAGTTAGGCTGCTCTTATTCCACACTGTCACTGGGGGTAGGAAGGGGAGTGCTGGGAAGCACTGAGATACTGCTCCTGGAAAGGGAAAGCAGCCTGAGATGTGGGAACACCAGAGCTGACTGGGGAATCCTGGGCCTGCGAAGAAGCCTGGGCCATGGGGTTCTCGGGCTCTTGGACATCCGGACACTGCTGGGAGTCATGGATGAGCAGAGCCCTCTTGACTTCTAGGTATCTCATTAGCATGGAGAACTCTATTTTGAGCCTACTTGACTGTTGTCATGTCCCTTTTTCTATTGTCTTGCTCTGAGATGTTAGGAATGCCTCATCTATATGTTGAAGGACTTGGGGCATTGCCCTTATGTGACTGATGGCCACGAATCTATGGGGTCTATGTAACAGGGACCTGTGGTGCCAGCAGGCAAAGCTCCTACTTTCCCTTCAGGGTCTCCAGGACTTCAAGCCATTGGGCCCAACTTACCAGGCTTCCTCTTATGGTCCATATGCCCTCATTTGTGTGTTTGTGAGTATATGTGTTTGTGTGTGTCTGCATTGTGTCTGTGTGTTAGTGTATGGTGTGAGTGTCTGTGTGTGTTTTATATTTGTGTGTATCTCTGCACATAAATGTGTCTCTGTATGTGTTTATTGCAGTGTGTCTCTGTGGTGCATTTGCATGTGTTTGTATGAGTGTGGGTGTGCAGGTCTAATGCATGTCACTGCAGCTGTTTTGTATTTGTGACTGCAACAGCATAGCATATCTGAGAGATATGTCTTCCTTCCCATCCCACAGGTCTTTTTTTTTTAATCTTCCTTATCCATGATGCCTTGCCGGAGGTGATATATATTTCTATCTCTATCTCTGCCTATATCTATATCTATAAATGTCCTCTTTAATTGTGAACACTCATCCCTCACTTAGCTTCTGCATTTTCTGTCATTACTAGATAAGAATAATGAAGCATAGACTCCCTTGACACAATTAGAAATATCAGAACATTGCTGAAGGATGTGTCAATTCAATCTAATCACTCAACATCCCTTACTATGTAAATTTCTAATTTAATATAATTTGAAGTTGTAAAATCTCTTCCATGCTAATCAGGGTCATTCAGGTCCTGGTCAGGAATACAATTCAACAAAATCAGTTAGTGATTACCTACTATGGTTTTTGAGACTTTATTTTTAGTTGAGTCCTCATTGATGTTTCAGGTTAACCTAAGATTTGACAAGGGGTCTTCAGGTGTATATGTATGTGTCAGCAAAACTATGGTAATATGTTACAGTCATGAGTTTTGAAATAAAAATTTTGAACATTTCAATATTACTGCCATAGGGGATCCCAGAAATATTCAAGAGGTTCATAGAGAGAAGTTCTATCCAATTTGAACTATACAGAGACCACTAGAATTTGCGAGTGAAGACTGGCTCAGAGAATCTGAAGCGATTTTCTCAGGTAGAATTGCACCAGTGTTTTATACTTATCAGCATCAACAGAAGAGCCACTAAGATTAAGAATATGCTAGGTCGTTTTCTAAGAAGAGTCTGCAGTTTTATTTAGCTGGAGTTTTGGGCATGCTGCTTCAATTCGCTGTCATGTAGGGTCTTAAGTGTCAGGTAAAGTAATTAGGATGTAATTGAAAGTCCTGAGTGGCTAATGATGGTTTTTAAGCTTAGGATAATAAGATAATAGCTGCATTCTAGAAGATTAATCTGTCAGCAGCGTGTAGAAGCGAGAAGACCAAGTATATCAGGTAAGGACAGTATGTATCTCAACTCTCATAAGGGTAGAATGGAAGGAGATCCATTCTATGGTTAAATTACCCTACTACTACGATGTTCTGAAGGTGGCTTAAAATAAAGCCTGAAGTAGTGATAGCAGATTGACTGGCAGGAGAAAATGTGAGGGGAATTTAGTTAGGAAAGAATTGTTCTCTTGGTCAGTTTGTAGGGAGGCTATTTAAAGCACCCCAGTGATCAGTGTCCTCCTTGCTCCTCATCAAGAAAACCTCTAAGAATAAAATATAAATTGTGTTTGTTTCCTGTTTATTTGATTTTATTTAGACAGATTTTTCTCTGTGTACACTAGTGTTGCCTGAAACTCCATATAGTACCAAGACTGACCTTGAACTCACAGCCATCCTCCGCCTTAGTCTCTTACATACTGATATTGTGTATGAGTACTGCCACATTCAGTCCTTTAATTTTCATCTGTCAGTACAAAAACATGATGGTGATACAGAGAAATGTCATGGTGGAGAGAAGGTTTAATGTTACTTTCATCAGAATATCTTCTGACCTAGAGGAAAAGCCATGATGACCAGAAATACCAAAAGCAGGATAGAGGGGGTGGGTGCAAAATACAGAAAGGCAAGACATGAGGCAGTAGCACTAAGCAAACATTGTCTGTCCTTTCATTTTGCCTAGGGCCAGCTGTGCTCAGAAACCTCTCAGACTGTGTCCTTAATTCAGCCTGGGAAATCAATGTGCCATATTATATTGACAACATGAAACAGGGCAGGCTTATTCCCGTCACTTCAGCTGTCATAGACATGGACCCGCAGAGGGGCCTTCCTCTCAATCCAACCACAGAAAATATAATTACAAGTAAATCTGAACAAACGTCAGTGATGCATTTTAAAAATAGAGCAAAGTTTCCACCCCATATAAGTCAACGTGAGACTCACA
Source organism: Uromys caudimaculatus (assembly GCA_028551405.1). Classification (NCBI taxonomy): domain Eukaryota; kingdom Metazoa; phylum Chordata; class Mammalia; order Rodentia; family Muridae; genus Uromys; species Uromys caudimaculatus. The sequence goes on from CM052713.1 coordinate 31,490,145, forward strand.
GACATTTACCCAGAAGGGAGAGTGGGAAGAAACACACAGGAGAGGTGTGGGAGGAGAAGTCTCAGGAAGACAGGTCTTTCCATCTTTAAAGAAGCAATTTTTTTTTTTTGACAGAGAGGCCAGGGATTTTACTGATACTTACTACTAGGTTTTGAGCTAATTAAAAAGGGAATTTTCTCCATATCTACCTCAGGTAAAAATAAAAATTGTTGATGTCAGAGGCATCTATGTCTTATTTCAGAGACTGTACTTGCACTGGCAGAATAGAATGGCTTCTGTGTTTTTGACAAAGGATGTTTGTGAGTCCAGAAAAGCAGAATCAAAAAAAAAAAAAAACCCACATAAATATAAAAGAAGGTTATTAACATGGGAAATGACTCATGAATCTGGAGGGTGAGGTGTTCCAAGATATGCTGTCTACAAGGTGGGGAAAATGGGAGGGCTGATGGTGTTGTATACCATGAAGCCAAAATTCTGAGAACATGAAGTCAGATTTCCTCTTACAGAGGGTAGAGAACATGGAGGCCTTAGGGCCAAGGAGAGCAGAACAGCATGAAGGTTTCAGTTCCAGAAAAGGGGGAATTTGGTTTTCCATTCTATCCGGACCTTCACTTGAGTAGATCATTCCCATCCACACTGGTCTTGCTATCATCAGTCAAGTCACAGCTCAAGGACTAAACTCTTGGGAAACCCATAAAATCATGCCTATCAGTAATTCTCTGTCATATGAGTTCCTCTTTCTGTGCTAACATGAAATTAAGCTTCACAGTTGTAAAGAGAAACAGTGAGGGTGACAAAGATGGTCTTAAGAGGTTTGGCTTTCTGGTTAGGGAAAGGTCTTTCAATAAATTTAGGTGTCTTAAATGTGTCTAACTAAGCTCAGTAAGTAGACTTTTCCTGAAGAGTAGTTTTAACAATCATTTTTCCAATGATGCAAGATCTCATTTATAGTAGTTGTTAACATGGCAGAAGCCAATGTTAAAGAACTCAATGGAAGAAAAGTCGTAGTCAATTCTACTCTAAGTCTTTGAGTAACTTTGGACCCTGCTACCACAGAACACATTAGCTAATTCTTGAATAATGAATATCAAGATCACATTATAATTAAGAGAATTACAAGGAACAAAATATTTCTGTTTGAGTCTGACATTTAAAAGATTTGTGTGTATATCCCCTGGCTTCCCAGTCATGCTTACTGTAAAACAAGGAATGAGCTATTAAAGGAAACTTTCTACAATTTATCTAATTTACCTTTATTCTACATCTCTCTGTGTGAGCAGTTGTAGTATATAGTTCTCTATAGGAAGAGCAAAACAGACTAAATTTCTATTATACCAATACATATTGCATAATATGGGTGGGTTATCCAACAATGGATGTTTTTAAGCTGAAACAGCTGAGAATCTGCTATCTTCATAGTCCATGGAGCGGGCATCTCAGTAGTCCCAGTCTGATGCTGGAACCTGGAGGAATCATACATAGCAAAGGACATTAATCCACAGTGGAAGGCTGAAGATGCTGAGTTCTGGTAGCGAATAAGGATCATAGCACTGCTTTTGCCTTAGATCTTTCCCAATGTGAGCTCCCATAGAAAAGTCATTCTCTCCCTGTTAAGTAATCCTCCCAGGGAATTCCTTCATAGACCTGCCCAGAGGCAAGCCTCCAGGTTGTTTCCAGATATAATGAAGCTGACAGCAAAGATAAACCATAACAGGTAACAATGAACTTGTCACCCCACAACTTCATGAAAACCAGTATCATAGCTGACAAGCTTTAACTAACCCTCCTCATTCAGGCTGGGCCTCATCAAGGTGAACCAGTGTTTGTGATGAGTTTGTGAGCCTTCTTTGTCCATGTTAGTTATTCTTAGGATTTCTTACTTGAGTGTTAATATGTCTGTTACACACACTGGCCAAAGTCTCTCACTAAGGGTCTCATCTGGACAGCAACTATTCAAATCTTATCGTCATTGATTTTTAAAATATTTTAATGGGACTGTAGACATAGATCAGTAGTTATATACTGCTCTTGAAGAGAGGACCCACATTGGTTCCTGGCATTCACAACTGTTTGTGACTCCAGTTCCAAGGGATAAGATGCCATATTCTGGACCCTGCGGGCATCTGCACTTACACAGGCAGATTCTGACACAATGACAGAAACATATATGCATTATTTTAAAATATTTATGGCTAAAAGATCTTTCAGTAAATGTGAATTGCAGATAAAGGCAGTTTTCACTGTAAGTAAAATGTAAAGCTTTTTAAAATTTACAAACTATACAAGAATAGTGTGTCTAGAGCTCTAGTGTACTTACACAGTGTAAAATTGTAAATGCTAAAGTTTAATTTTTCAAAGAACTTTTATCCTTTGTGTAGAGCACTTTTTTGGATATTTACTACTGAAATATCTTTTGATGAGGCTTAATAATGTCTAATGTATATTTGTGCATTTAGTTTACAGTCATTTTATTATAGAAGAAATTAGTTCAAGTGTTCTCTATGGTTTTTTGTAATTATATTGCAAATATTTTCTCTTAGATATATTTCAGATATTTTTGGACTAGACCACATAAAACAACATCTGAATACAGTACAGATATCTACATTATAGCTCCTTAACTTATGGCTCAGGGACCACCAATATGGAAGGGGAAGAAAGATGGTAATAGTCAAAATACTAGGAAGTCTTGTATGAATCAAGCTTGCTCAACAATGACTGCATAATCTAAACTAGATACTAGAAATATGGCAGCATGTGTGTATGTTTGTGTGTTTGTGTGTTTGTGTGTGTTGTGGAAACTCAATTCTACATAAGAAACTACAGGTAACCAGTGACCAAGTAGACCAAGAGTGCCTAAATTTATTAAGAGAAGTTACAGTCAATTTTATCGCCAATTATATACATGTACAAAGGAATCAAAAATTATGTTTTGTGTGTCCTTTCATGTCTGAAAACCAAAAATAAATTATTGTTGTTTCTTGATTTTTTAAAATTTTAATTAAAATACAATTATATTGCTTCCCTTTTCTCTTATGATATCCCAAAACCTTTATGGGTAGGTAACAATGCCCTTAGAATTCTGGATCAGTTAAAATAACCAACTACTTGATAAGAATAAACCTATCATTTCATGAGTAGACTTGAGAATCTCAAATTAGGAATGTATGATACTGATTTCAGATTTAGACAATACATCAACTCAACTAAGATTGCTGGTGATCCGCCTTCCCCTACTGCTACAAATTCCCAAGCCTTAGGAAGGCTAGCCAGCCTTCAGAAAGCACTTAGGAAATATCTTATCTACAGATAATATGTTGGAAGAAGGAAGGCACTAAGCAGAGTTGATAATTGGAGTCCTTTGTTATCTCTAGGATCTTGGAATCTTCAAAATAATTGCCTCATGTTTTTGGCTGAGTAAAGATAATTCATGAGACAGACTGGTTATGAACAGCTGTGTGTGCGCTGAGAAATGACAGAAGGCTGGGCTAAGCCTCTGCCTTCTCAGTAACACTGTCTCCCCTCTTTCCCTGAGGACATGTGACATCTTCAATTGCATTCCGACTCACCCCTACATTGACATCATAGCTTCACAGGCAGAACACAGCAGACAGGTGAGAAGTCCCCTGATGGTAGAAAACCTCATAATTTAAGATACACTTTTGACAGATTGTTGGTGGAGTTCTAAGCCCTTAACACTACACATTCTCCTTTATGAATACAATATCTGATGCTCTATTGGAGCCGCACATTGCATAATATCCTGAACCATCAGTAAGTACAGCATATTGCAGTTGAACATAGTGAGGAACAAAGCAGAGATATATTATTATAATGCAAGCGTTCTCTCCTTTTAAAAGGCAGTTTAATTAACTAAGGAACTGATGAGAAAACCTGATGGAACTATTTTTTCTTTCAAGTGATACTAGAACTAAAATATTATCTTTTTAAAAGGTGGTTTTTACATAGAAAACATATTCAAATATTCTAGCAGGACCCAAACAGTTTATTTTCATTAATGTTAATGAAAATTGGTTTCACTTTGGAGTATATTAGCATAAACTTCATTTCAGAAACAAAAAAGCCAGGCAAATGATGCATGCTTTAGATACTCACACTCCAGAGGTAGAGGCAAGCATATTCCTGTGAGTTTGAAGCCAGTGTAATCTACATAGAGAATTGTAATAAATCCAGGGCTACACGGTCAGTTACTGTCTCTCCTCCCAAAATGTTAAAATACAAAAATATAAGCTGAACAAGTTTAGGTTGATGCAAATCACTGAAACTTGATACTTTGAGAAGCCAAAGTAAATAGAGTTTTGTTTTACTTTTTAAAAAAGATAAATATCATTTGTAAGTATTTGTCAGGTTAGGTTCTTTATAACTTATTTCTTAGAGTTGTGTCCTTTTCATATTAAACAGATATTATGTTCTGCATATTGCATGATTTATTAGATAAATTTTATTTAAATTTAACATATTCTAAAATATGGAAATTTAACTTTATATGCTTCTGTTTCTTTCTGACTGAATCAAATTCATGGTCAATAGATGTAATAATCACTTTGTAAGCTGAACCTCAAAATGTGGTATATAGGTATAAGAATTATGATTTATTCTATGCAAATGACTATTTTATGAGACATCATAGAAGAGTTGAAGTTGAGATTTTATAAAGATAATTGAAGAAAAGCTAATTTCTATATTAATTTTTTTCATACCATCTACTATGAGAATCTGTAAATTTGGCAATTCTAAATATTCCTTTAAAATCACAATAAATGCAGCTCCCTGTCTCCAAGCTTTTAGCCTCCAACTGCCAGTCATCAGCTGTGGGAAAGCTTATCATTCCGAACAGTATTTCAAAGGTCTCTAAGAGAAATAGAAACTGTGGAATTGATTTGCATCCTTTTTTTCTAAATAAAAACACTGCACTCCCTGGCCCAGGGTCTTTTAATTCCATCACTTGTGAATGTCCCGATTTAAAGGGATACATTTGCACACCATCCATAGGACTTAAATTCCAAGAGCTACATTGTCTCAGCTGCACAGCCCAGACTCAACCTCAGCTGCCAAATGCAAGAATGAAGGAGGAATGTAAACAACTTGATTGAGGGTGGCTCCTGCTGCACCTGTGGTTTTGACAGCTTTTGCTACAGCTTGAGGAGGAAACAGGTTGCCTGTTTGTTCTTCAAGAGCACTTCTGGCATCCAGGTATTATGCCACCACACACTGCCAGCTGTGAAGGAAGCAGCTCCCTTGTCGCTTCAGAGAATGATGCTTCTGCAGGAAGGTCCCTCTAGCTATTACATCCAAGGACACTGGGCAAGGAAGGCACAAAGGAGCAAACACAAAACCCCAGGAGGCAGAGGTATTTGAGGAAAGGCTCCTAACCACAAGCTGCCTTCCAAACTTGAGGATGGTTTCAGTGAGTTAAAAAGGAACATTTAATTGTAATAATTTTTCAAAACATCAGTGCCCTGATGAATAAGTAGGCTAATGGAAACAATCTTAGATAAGAGATTTGTACTGCTTGTGTCTTCAGACATTCTCACCAGGAAGACTAAGTAGAATAACATGTCAGTGGCAAACACTGTGAATTTAGACAAATATCCCTGAATCATTTTCTTAATGGAAAGCCTTTGACTGTGACCATTTACTCCATTGTCTAGGACTACACATAAATCACATGACTTAGGTGGCAGTTGTGCTATTCTTTTATTGTCTTGTTTTGTTTGTTGAGACATTATATCTGACTTTCTAGAAGAGGTTGGTTTTGATGGAATTCATTATATAGCCCAGGCTACCCTCAAATTCATGATAAGCCTCCTTCCAGAGCCTTCCTACTGCCAGAATTACAGGAAGAGAAGCTAGCATATGAAGCTTAAAATATGCCTTCTGCCAATCATTATACATTATAGAACTTCTGTAGTTAACATCATACATTTTAACAGATGTAAATAGTTAAATATTGTGATTTAATCAATAAAAGAAATTAGTAGGACAAATATTCCCATATGCTTCTGAGTCTCTTTAAAGATGCACTTAAGAACTAAAGAAATGCCATATGATGTTTTAGAGTTGTTCAATTTTATTTTTTTTATTTCAAATCAGTAGCAAAAATAAATTATTTAGTAAATTTTGCTAGCAAGCTGGACACTAATTGGAAGAATAATTAAATCTCTACATAGCACATATTAAAGTGCAAATATGCAAGAACAAAGGTAGATGACAGTATAAAAAAATAAAATAGAGCAGCAAGAAATATTGGAGGAAAGAATAAAGAAATAAACTTGAAACTTGGGTATGAAAACTTGTTTTATATATGTCATAACAATTAGACAAAATAAAGAAAAATATGTATAAAGGTAGAGATTTAAGTCCCCAGAACTGTGTCTATGAAAAAAAATAGGAAGGTGGCTATGTCCCGAGTAATTTTATATAGGAGTAAAACAACTTGGAATGTTTTCGCTAGAAAGAAACGGTAAACACTTGAGTTGGTAGAAATGTTTATCGTTCTTTGAATATTCTACACTGTGTGTATGTGTGGGATATCACAACATACCTACTATGTCAATATGTACAAAGTTTATAGATCAGTTTAAAAACTAAGTTTTAAAGCAGCATGTTAAATTTAAAATAAAAATAAGTGTTATTAGGGATAAAACTTTGCATGCATAATAATATAAAATTCTCTATTTCTATTACAGGATGCTTTCCCAGCTATTGGGTTGGCTTTGTAGAAAAACTCAAAAAGGCTAAATAGGCATCTTATGATGAGGAAGTGAGAGTGGCAGGTGAGCACAGATCATGAATGGATGCCTGTGAACACAGATCATGGATGAATACTTGTGACTATGAATCATGAACGAATGCACAAATAGAGATAGATGGGGAGCAGAGTGAATGGCCAAAGATGGTACAGTGAGAAACAAAGGGAAAGAAGGAGCATTGGAGAGAAGAAGAGGAATACAACACTGCTTACAAAACAAACTGGACAAAGAGGTGGAAAATGAGCTGCTCTTCTCAGTAATTAACATTAGAGTACCCTGCTAGTGGTGTGGATTAGCCTGGAGGCGTTATTCCTAGAATACAACTCTGGCTAATATTGTAGCTGTAAACATAACCATGGGAAAATGCTTTATAAAAAGCATTATAATAAAACAAATACCCCAATTGTTTATTAAGCTATTACTTCATTAACTAATAGCTCAAATTATACTTGACTTTTAAAATGGCAAAAGCATATATATGTGTGTGTGTGTATATATATATATATATATAAAACTACTGGTATAGTTTTGGCTACTTTAATGCCTAAATACATTTTTGAGTATGAGAAGGGAGGTTCCAGGATAGTCCATTGAACTTCTCCATAGTGGTATATGTTACATGTTTGTATTACTACATCACATGTGAGTATGTAATTCAAAGTTGTGCTACCAGAGAGAGGTAGCATTAATTACAGTTGTAATTTTATAATTACATGCTTTCATACTATTTGCTCTTTAATGGATGCATATCATTGTCACAAATGAATGAGAAGCTTTCAAAATGAGTAAAAATCATGTTCTCACACTTTAATTTTGATCCACTTTTGATAATTTTTTAATCAGTGTTTATTTCACCTTAAGGAAATGGGATTTTGGGTGGGTACTGCTTTTCTACCAACAATTTATCAGAAATTCTGTGGCCTGAAGCCAAGCTCCTTCCCTTATTTTTCTGTGTTTACTGGTTATTTATTCTCTGTACATCTGACAATTCATTTAATCTATAATTCGAATATACTCAGCATATCTCCTAAGATTTGACAAACTAGTTTATAATTACTTTCATTATTATACAAAATCTTGAAAATTGCTAGGTCAATAAATAGGGTTATAAATAACCAATTCTCAACCTCTTCTTTACAGCAACTCAAAATGATGCCATTTAGTTTTGAACACGTCTCGAAAACCACGAAAAGCCTCTAAACAAAATTAAGTTTAATTCACTCTTTAGGGAAGTGCTTCTACAGACCATTGGAAGGAAGGGGGAACCAATTTAAATAAATTATCAGATAGTCATTTTATCCAGATGAGTGCTACTAATTACAATCAGTTTCCTCTATTCATTAAAACTCGTCCAGCCTGGATCCACTCTGTCAGCAGTCACTCCAGTTGCTTGAGAGCCTTATCACAGCTCTTCTTTAAATATATCGCATAGTTTAGACTTTTGCTAATTTACAGTCTTTTCTAGGCATCCCTGAAAAGTGTCTTTTTTTGCATGCTCCTGTTTTAATATGTTTAGTCTTTAGTCTTTTTCCATTGCTGTCTTCTCGTTATTGTGCAATCTCTGTTTTAATCATCAGGTGTTTCAATCTATCAAGTAGGTGTCTAGGTCAAGCAATGTGTTCTAGGGAGAATCCATCCATTGTTCTCTTAGGCAGTTTAGTTCGGTATAGATTATTGCTTTTGTGACTAATGCATTACATACCTAGGTCAGAAAAATCAAATGGAATTGAAACCAACCATTCTAAAATCACCACAGCATCCTAGCGGCATGTCTTACTCCATACCCTAAGTCTGTTTGGTTTATTTGACAGTTATAGTTGTTTCTGTAAAAGCTGTGTGTACTATGGGGTGCATAACAAATGTCTTTCATTGGCATTTGAGTAGTTGGATCTAGTTGTTATAGTAATGTCTCTAAGCCAGAAATCTGAAGAAAGCATGTTTCTATTGTTTAGGTCATAGTGAGTCCTGTGCCTCCACAACCCCGCCCACACCACCACCAACCCCCCCCCCCAAAAAAAAACAAACCAGGTGTTATTTAGTTTTAGAAGCTCTACTTTTGTTAATAGGGAAACTGAATATATGTTGTGTGAAACTTTCATAAATTAAAGAAAGTAGAGGGCATTCTACCCATTTGCTGTTCCATCTTTAGTGTCTGACTGAATGCTTATTGCATTACAGATACTCCCTCAATATTTGTTGCCTTAAGTGTGTTCTATTGCTCAAATTGAATAAAGAAAGTGAGCCTGAGAGTTAAGCAATGTCTTTACCTGACTTTATTTATTTAAAGACCTTTCCAAAGTCCTGGCTATCTGCTGATAGGAAGCAACATCATTCTAGGTTTTAAAAGTTGAAGATTCATTGGGAATTCTTTTATCTACTTAGCAATTAATTTACATCTCCTGTAATTAATTTTTGAGAAACCTGCAAAAGCTTATTAGCTAATGTTCATAAGCAGTGGATCCTAACTTGGGGAGCTGGGAGACACAAATCAACCTGTATCAGCCAGATATGTTGCCCTGGCAGATAGCCTTGGCAAACAGCCAAACGTAAATAAACTATTTCCAAGTTTTGGTAAAAATAATTAAGTTCAGCTTAAAATGCATCCAAAATCCATTGTCTGATGGCCCATAGAAATGAATACTTCCATTTTATACTGATAGAGGATAGGTTCAGGAGGAGTTTAGAGCAGTATTGTAATACGCAAGCATTCATAACTTTTTGGTAAACTAGGAGATGCATTCCTTTATGTGTAGAATTTATTGAAAAATAATATGTAATGGAAAGCCACTCTTCTTGGAGGCATGGGTCTAGATTGTCCTTGTTAGAATGTAGTGCTCAGAACCCCATCATCAGAGAGACTGAGATTTTCAACTTTCTTCTAACTTTCAAATGGTTCCTTAAAAACAAATGATCTCCCCATCTTTCCAGACCTTCCTAGAGCAGTGATTCTTTGAAGGTTTGGCTTCTGACACAGCTAAAGCACAGCATTTCTGCCCTGTAGCAAATGTGCAGCCATGTCATTTCCCTTCCTAAATGCCATTTCCCTCATGCTCTGCTTTCACTCTCATTGCATGCTTGTAACAGACAAGTTTTATACACTATCTAGAACAGATGGACCATTATTGAGATCAGGAACGGTAGATATGCTCTCCTCCTTTCATTTAAAAATACCTATTCAGAAGCATCATTAGACTTTCTTTAATATGAAATTGACATGATTATCTGGATTTAAAAATAAGTGCTGATATCTCATGTCATTAAAAACTGTTATTTGCTTATTGCTTATTCCTTCCTTCACAGATGATGATTTAGTAGGTAAACTGCCCATGAGATCTACCTACCAAGACATGGCTTCCTAGACAGAGGCTTCCTGGAGGGTTGGAAGTCATTAGAAAGTCTTGATCATTCTTTCTGACTGGGGGTGAACTTTAACATACACGAAGAACTCTCCTTCTTAACCATTTCCTCTGAGTTCTCCACTTCCAGTTCTAGAAATTCAGTCAGTAAATTGCCCCCAAATTTCTCACCTTTGTAGCTGCTTCCCGTAGCTAATCACACTTACTAGAAAAAGAAATAAGGCAGGGTCTTGTAAGCCACTGTAAAAAGTGAGTAAATAAAATAATTGCACCCAAGGAATTCTCAAATTAGTCAATTTTAATTAATAAATTAGAAATTTAAGAGGTCTCAGCTAAAGGAGAAACAATGCCCAATGTAATATATTAGGCCCAATTTTTGAATCAGTTGAAAATACTACTTTTTATATTCCAATCGATATGATCACAGCTAAGAAAGTGTTTACTTTTACAACCTGTTAAATAAAATGTTCACTTTCTGAATACTTTAAATTTCAGAAATTTACATATAATACCTTTATGATATTAAATTTAGTTTTTAAATTCAAGGAAATATAAAAATTCAAGAAATTATGAAATTACTAGGAAAGTATGTTCATTAGATTACTTTCATCTGAGCAAGTCAGACTTTGAAGCTATTCTTAGAGAATTTACCTAAAAACATAAAGACAAGCAGCAGAGATTAACTTTACCAAGGCAATAGGAAAATTAGGAAGACAGTAATAAATATCTCCACAATTTCCCACTAATATGTAAATGATGGTGAGAAATTCAGTTGTTTGGATGTGATGTCTTTTCCTTTTATTTTCATTTTCAGAATGAAAGAAATTTACTTTGATGTCATTAATCCACTCAGCTTCCTGCCTTTTCCATTAGTATCGATCAAGAAACCATCTCTTTAATTAGATTTGTCTCCTAATTTTTCTTAAGTTCAGTTTTAGTATTGCCCTAATCATCCCATTTTTTGAAACTCAGTATTCTTGATTAGATATATTCTAGAATAAAGAAAATAAAATCATCATGAATTCCAGAGGTGGTCACCCTGGCAACCATAGCTTCAATCTACTCTCTCACTACTACAATTAAGAGGATATGAGCAAGAATCATCTTACAGAAAAATTCTGTACTCTTTACCTGAAAACTACAGTATAACCTCAGGGTTTTGCAGTAGTGGGTATTGTAGATGAGGAAGTCCCTGGTAATTTCCAACAATTATATTTGGCTAAATGAGCAGAACTGCAGTTTAGGTAGGCAATGTATATGATTGCCTGGTGACTTGGAAGACGCCTCTTGGCCATTTGGGTATTTATGCAAATGTATTTCATCCTAGAATGTTGCAACTGAGTTAAGTTTTGGAACAATCCTGGAAGAGGAGCTAGGAAAACACAGGTCCCTTGAAACTGCGATAACGACTCCAGTCTATTTTTAAGCACCAATCTTCCTTTCTTTCTACACTCAGACCCTTAACGCTAAAGTATTTACCTTATAAATAGTTACTCGAATCTTAATATATCCCAAGAACAGCTTCAAAAGCTTTAATATATGAATTCATTCAAGCTTCAAAACAATTAGGGGACCATACTAAATAGCTTGCCTAAGGATAAACACTGAAAAATTGGCATGAGAAGGGCTTGAAAAGCAAGGAGCAGTGCTTCTTAAATTTTCAACCGTCTATCCTGAACAACAAGGACAGACAGCAACTTATAGTAAATGAACAATATCAAATTTTGTTGTAAAATCTTTGAAAAGAGGCTTAGCTACCTTATATATATATTTTAACAATCCAAATTTAAAACCATTGTATTATTCTCTGGAATTGTGACATTTCATTATGCTGGAGAATATTTTTGCCACTCAGGATCTATGCCAGCCCCTTGATAGTGATGAGGATAGGCATTTCTGAGCTGTCTTGGCCTCTTCCATGTTGCTCAGCCTCTAACTGGCAGTTGGGTGTCTTGCTGAACTGTATCCAGCTGGCAACCTAAAATCCTAGTTATAATTCAGAATTTTGTCTGCCTAAATATAATTCAAATCCATTGCCAGGCAGTCTCGTAGAAAGCCAAACAATGAATAAAAATGGGAAATACCTGCTTAGAAAGACAGCAGAACCTAGAAGGAGGGGCTGGATTTTTTACTGGAGCTACTGTTAATTGGTTTCTATAGTACTGAGTTTGTAACGTTCATTCCCAGGTCTCAGTTTCCTCATGTGTGGATGGAGAATTTGTATCTGCCAGAGCTATTTAATTTGCAATACTCTATGATCTTCTAAATTAATGAGAAGGCATCATATGTCTATAATCGAATGGTCATGATAATACTGTAAAGTTTTCATATTTAGATGAGTCAGAATAAGCAGGATAACTTAGCCTTACTACTCTATAATTCTTGTAGGACTTCCATAACATTAAGTTCATGGTTTACTTTTTAGACTTTTCTAGAAACAACAACAAATCCAAATGAACAAAAGACACTGCTGCCTCTAGAAAGCCTGGGACAGAAAGGAGGTTGATTTTCTATATTAAGACTGGAGAAACAGTTAACACTGTTTTTAGATAATTGAATTATTATTTTTTTGCAAGAAAATAAAATCCTGTGGACTTCATCCCTCTGCTTGTTTGTGGGGAAATTCTCAGAGCTTAAAAGTTAAAAGAAAACCTGAATTGCTTACTAGGGGTGTAAATATTTTCAGCCATAGTAAAACATGTCACTGTACATAACTGGAGCATCTAGAGTAAGTACTGCTTTGGGGGTCATTTTTATAGTTAACCAAGCCCACAGGCATGTCACTCATGTAATAAATATCTCATGTAATAAAAATGTGTTGATGTTGAAGAAGCATATGATTACAAGATGACTCTTATCCTTCCAATGGTTGTTCCATGTGACCACAAACAGAAGAATGCTTACTCTCTCTTCTCCTCTTGGATACTTGATAGATAGAAATAGTGACTTTGAATATAAACAAAGAATCTTCCTCTTATGATTAGATATGTTATTATAGCCTGATAGCTCAATTTCTTTAGCATCGAACTGATCAGACAAATTGAAATGCTAATAGTTTCATAGCCTGGGCACATCGCTATGTGTGGAGCACCCCTGTTTCTACATTTGAACAAGAGGAATGATACAGATTACTGTGAGAATTAAATTTTAAAAATTATTAAGTTTTTTTTCAGTGCCTTACATAGTGAAATTCCTTGGCAGACATCTGTGTCTTTCCCTGACTCTCTTCAAAAGTTACACTTTCATAAGTTCATTTTTGGCTACTGAAATTTTGATTACTTAATACATTCAGTAATTATTTATAGCCTATTGAGAATATAAAATGCCGATTAATTGTTAAAATATATTATTAGCATCACTAAAGGAGCTGTCAAATTGAGGATTTATTGTTCTTACCCTTCATGTTCACTATGCAATTCACACACACACGCACACACTCCCAACTCTCAGGCATACACTGCAATACTAGAAGTATCTCAAGTAAACCCAATAAAACCCAATAAAAGTGGTTCAGGCTGTCCAGATGTGAGTACTAACCCTTACTAATTGCTGAGGTTGTTTATGTTTTTTTCTGTTTTCTTTTTCCTTTTCTTTCCCTCCGATTTCACATCCTTCTCCTTACTCTACTATCCTGTTTCCTGTTTCTTTACCCTACCTTTACTCCCCTTTCTTTCCCTTTCTCCTCCCTTACAAACACACTTTTCTCCATCTTCTTCAGAATAGTGCATTAAACATATGTTATAAACGAGTCCCTGTGTTAAATTCTAGGGAAGTTAAAAAGACTGGATAGGCATAGGTTGGAAAGGATTCCTATCTTGACGAGATCATAGGCCAGCAATGAAGAAAGGAATACATGAGTCAACCATGATATCACTTTAAAGCAAATGGCAAGTATATGAAAGTCTCTAAGAGGCTAAAAAATAGTCTGTCTTCATGTCCATCCAGGTTAAAGTCCCAACTGAGCCTTGGCTGTATTTTCCTTTGGGTTTAGAATTTCATCACTCATCTACTTTACAACCAGGATGCCATTTATTAAAGTGCTCATTAAATACAGAGTTGTACTGAGGATTGTTATTCATTGACTTTCATATAGAAAGACCATGTGTGTATATGTGTGTGTATATGTGTGTGTGTGTGTGTGTGTGTGTGTGTGTGTGTGTGTCTATTTGATGGGCATGCTTTACCTTTAGAAAGATTGAACATACAATGTTGCATTAGATAAAATGTGGACATACATGATTTCAAAATCAATATCAAAATTGCAGTAATTTCTCATTAGACAGATAAATTGAATATCTCATGGAGAGAGGAGGTAACTGAATGAACAAAGGAAGCAAACATGTATAGATATTTTATAAGAAAATGCATTTTTAAATAAAATAAACAACATTAGATAAATATCCTGAACAAAAGATAATAGCTTTAATATTGAGTGTTTATAATTAGGATATATTTAGAGCTTCTTTGTTTTTGTAAATTTTTATTTTCATTGATAATTTGAATATAGTATTGTTCTTTAATTGGACTTGAAAGTTATGTAGGAGTCAGTGATCAAACCTAATCAACACAATTATTTACCTTGCAGCTTCTAGCATGCAATTGAGAATGTGTCTGAAATCATGGGCTTTCAAGTAAAAATTAGAACATAAAATCAGTGAGTATCCAGCATCTGGTATGTCAGAGTACATAAGGATCCTCTAATTACACGGTTATATATGACAAAGTAAAAAGCAAGAAAGCTTGGATCCATGCCAGCTTTCACATCAACTCATGGAGATGATTGTCACACTAGAGACTTGCCAATGTCCTTCGAGTAGTCTTTAATTGAAATCAACAGACATTGTCATGAGACAGAGGAAGGTAGAAAGTGAATAAGACACAACACTTTAGTGATATCGCCTCTTTTCTTTGCTGCTTTCTAAAGATCCAGAATTAGAATTGTCCCCAGAGTGGCTTTAGATTTCTCAGTTCTTGCTCCATCTTGGGAGCCACCATTCCCCTGCAAGGCTCCCACATCTGCAATAATATCTTCAGCAGCAAGATGACATCATCGTGTATTTACATGTATGTCTTAGGAAGAACAGGCAGATGCTTGCTTTTACTGCTAAGTGGGGAAGACTGGAAAGGAGACAGCTTGCATTTGAGGTTTTAGAAATGGGTCCCAGAGCATGTTTTCTTATAAAACTGTTATAAATGACTATAGCTTTATTGATTGTTAAAATCTTATTACAGCCAACTATAAAAGTCCTTTGTGATAGAAACATCTTTGGATATAATTTATTTCATTTCTTATATGAGAAAATGAATTCAATAATCTTCCACTTCAGACTACCTCACATCTTCCTTATTAATACTTTTAATGTTCTTCATAATTTTTCTTTTCATATACATGTTTTTTGAGAAAAAAAAATTTGTGATGTAGCCCTGGTTGCCTGAACTCACTTTTTCGACCAGTCTGGTCTTGAATTTATAAGAACACATCTGTCTCTTCTTTCTGAGTGGAGATTAAAGGTATGCACCACCATGCCCCCCCCCCAATTTTATATTACTAGTTTTATAATAATTACTGTCTTCCCCATCATTATGTAAGCTCCAGAAGGAAAGAGTATGTATCTCATTTAATCATATTGTCAGCATCTTTTTGAGATCCTGCTACATAGCAATTATACCACAAATTATATAAAAGATCAAGCGATGAAAGGGGGTATATGAGTTTACTGTGAGTAAGGAGCTGGACTAGGTCATGATGGTTGTATATTACAGTAAAGAAGACAGGACACATAACCTGATTTCATAAAGCTGCAATCTACCTTAAATATAATGACAGAAGGGGGCATACCTAAATAGCTATATGATGAATGATATGTGCTAAATCAGAAGAAGAAAAGGAATATAGAAGGGGACAAATCCAGTAGTTTATAATACAAATTTAGGGGGAGGGCACCCATATCAGGTATTCATGAGCTAATACACATATTGAATTTTGTAATGTAAGTTTATTATTTAGGCAGTGTATTTCAGTCATATTCATATATTTCAAAACTAACATACAAAGCACACAATTTAGCAGAGTTCTAGCTTCTCTATATAAAGGTCAAAATTGAATATTTAAATATATTCCTACAATGAAATGATTGTAATGAGCCTGGCACTGAGGCACTGTTCTGTCTTTCAGGATCTCTTTGCTTTAAGGAAGAGGATCAAATTCTACTTAAAAGAGGGCTAATGAGAAAATTTTCCACATATGAGACTTCTATCAAAAAGATAAATGTGACCTTGAATCCAAACAGAGTGGTGTTGTCAGAGTTTCTAATTTTTTTATTTTTTAGCTCTACTTACCTTGTCTAAACAGAAAAAAGGTATTTTGTAGATTTCTGTAATATAAGTCATATATATTAATATATGTAATTACACAGACACAGACACAGACAAACGCATAGACAGAGAGACAGATATTATATATATATATGAGATAACGTTTGGCACAACAAAGTTTTTAGCATACATGATGTCTATGATATCAGCAGTTGCTTTAGAATGTTTATTATCCTCATAAGATTCTATGTTAATTGTGATACAGATAAAAACTGAAACCTGCATCTTACTTTGTTTGCTTATTTTACTTCATAGAGTATCATCTTGCCCCTGACTTTTCTCAGTTCTCCCTAAACACATTTTCTTATATGTTTTGACTGAGTTAAACAAATTCCATGTATAAGGAAAAATACGTTTGCTATTTATCCTGGTAAGAGTCATGTGACAAGATGGTAGTGACTGCCGCAGAGGCTGACATGCACATGGAAGCAAGGGAACATGATCTAAAATTTCAGGCTGTGTGCCTTGCGTTGGTGATGATCACATGTTGTTCTACTGGGAAAGGTATTTCAGCAGAGCTATTCAACTCAAACTAGATCTTCAATTGAAGAATGTTATGAACCATTGTCAGGAGAAGGACCCAAGTTTTAAGAGAAGAAACTATGCTTGTGAATTAGAAAGACAATAAACGGTAGACTTTGAAGTGGAAATTTGACTGATCTCCTCACTTATGTACTAGGAAACCTCTTCTATTCTTGTGTCTCATATGAATCTTACATAGCTTCCATATTTTGCAACCATTACCTTCTTCACTAATTGCTGTCTTGTTTAAGGCTCTGACTGAATTCATTCATGCCTTGAAGCATGGTTTTCTTTTAAACTTTCTTTCTACCGATATTTTTTGCTTCATTTTGTGCTCTTTTCTTTAAACATGGCATGCATCCTATGATTAATATTTGCAAAGTCATGTATTCTAGAAGTCATCATATCCATCACTAAGTATATTGAAGAGCTGCCATCTGTATCCGGAATGCTTCTTCATGTGACTATGTGTTCATGGCAACTCACCATTGAAGCAAATTCTGGAGATTTCACAGAGAAAGAGAAACCAAGTACATTTGTGTTTGCTATCAGTGATCTTCAAAGGTCAACTCTAATTAATCATTCTTTCTATTTCTCACTATGAATGTCTCTCTTCTTTCCAATTTGCTCAATGAGTTGAAAGACATTGACATGTTTCTTAAAAGTTTTAACGTGCATTTTAAGAGAAAAGCCCTGATTTCTGACCCTTGAATTTCATAAGGAATTGAAAACTGAGCACCCTTTCACTCCTAGATGTGATACATTTAGAAAATAATCCCACTGTAGTGAGTGAAGCAAACTGCATATAATCCATTATGTCAGAGGTGAGAAAGACTGTGTATCTGTACTCTGAGAAGCCAGATATTACCCATAAAATGGCTAAATAATGACGGCTCCAGGGTAAGGACTCCCCATTTTCCTACTAACAAGAGAAAAGCTGCAATCAGTTCACATTTACACCAATCTCATACAGCAGTAGCCAATAAACTTCATATCTCCAGTGTATTATTTGACTCAAAGCCATAGTGGAAAAACTGTTAGTAAACATTTAAAATGAAACAAACTAAATTAAAAAACAAAGGTGTTTTGATCCAAGCTCTGTTGTTGTTTTGTTAGCTGCTCCTTCAGAAATTTTTTTCTAGAATTCTTTCTTCACTCCCTCTTTTCTTTTCTTCTGTCCCTCCGTCCTTCCTCCCTCCCTCCTTCCTTTCTCCTTCCTTCCTTCTTTCTTCCTTCCTTTTTGTTATAGCATCTCGCCACCACAGTTTCCTGTCTCTCCATTCCTCTCAGCTCTCCTACAACTCTCCTCTCCTCCAGATCCTCTCTCCTTTCCTCTTCAGAAAATACAGGCCGCCAAGAGATGACCGTCAAACAGAAAACAAGATACAATAAGAAAAGGCAAAAGCCCTCATATGGAGGCTAGACAAGAAAACCCAATAGGAAGAGGGCCAAGAGCAAGAAAAGAGTCATGGATGCACCCACTCCCAGTGTAGTAGTCCCCAAATACACCAAGGAGACAAGCCTTAAAATACAATTCTTTAAAATTATGACATATTAGAGACAAATAACTAGCATAGTTGTCATATAAAATGTATTATTTGCAGTTCTTTCATTGTATTGTTTAGTTGTTTTGCATTACACAACATTATCAGCTCTTAAAAAAGAATTAACTATTAATCTGTTTAAAATAACACAGAAAGACTCCGACTCAATAAACTAAAAGAAAACATAGTGGTAACTTTGACCAGAAAAAGATTAGTGTAGTGTTCTAGCACTTGACCTGGTCCAGAGAGATCTGCACTTTATCAGCTAATGGTTTTAACTAGTAAATATTGTTAAGTCTCAAGAATACTAGAGATGAAGAGAAGTGCTCCAGAGAGGTGTGAGCATGAGCCTGTGAAATACCTGTTTCAAGGTTACACGCAGAGGTGTGAGCATCCCTTTGCGGGGTAGAATGTGATGTCAGCATTTTTCCTGCTGTTATTTCCAAGGGAAGCAAGAATAACAACATTCCTTTTTTGTTACTGCTCTAGTGGGGGATTCTCAGAGCCAATCATTTGCAACTATATTACCCTAAAGGGGATTTTCAAAGTAACAGCCAAACTGTTCCATTTCTACAGAGTCAGGAGATACTATCTCACCACTGACCATTTCACTGAACACAACTCAAGAGATTACAGAATGAACAAAATGATTTTTACTTGCCCCTGTGAAAATAATTTGTTTTATAGAATGGGGAGGTCAATCTGTGGAGCTAATAAAGCTATGATTACATTGTTTAACCTTATATTGATATAATTTATAATTCAAAACCAGTATCATTTTATGGGGCTGTGAGTCTTCACAAATGCTCTGAGAAGTAGCATTGTTATATGTAACTCCATGTTACAGATAAAATTAAAACCAAGTAAAAAAAAACAAAAAAAAAACAAAATCAAAAACAAAACAACAACAACAAAAAAAAAAAACCCAAAAAATGCATAGAAACTATCAGTTAAAGATCACCCAGAAGTATAGTAGAAATGAAATTAATACTTTTAAATTTTATTTTTTTAGTGAGGAGCTGTAGTGATAGATCAGTGTTTAAAAGTACATACTACTCTTGCAGAGGACCGAGCACCCATATTGGATGCTTACAACCGCCAGTAACTTCAGATCCTGGGGGTCTGATGTCCTCTTCTGGTCTACATAAACACCCTACAGGATGTTCACAAGCTGCTTACACATATATTAATAAATAACAAATTTGTCTTAAAATATTATAAAATAAAATGTTAATGACAAATTATTTTAATGGACATGTTTCTTAATATTTGTTTCCAGATCTAAATAAAAATCCTTTAGAAATCCAGTGCATATCCTGGCTCATTCAGATTAGAATAAGCTATACCCTGTGATAAGCAATAGAAATGGGAACCTACTAATAAGGGCTGAACTCTTGCTAGACTGAAATATATTCTGGAAAAGACCTACATCTTGTGTAATATTTATTCCAACGAGGAAAGAATCTCAACATAAAGAAGATATGCTAATGGTGATGGGTAGTTGATCTCACCTTAAGTTTCTATGTTCAACACAGTACTATGTGTTTGACTAGGTACTACATGGGGGGAGGTATATGATCTTTGTTCATAAGTAGTGTGCTCTCTTCTAAAGTTATGAAAGATTGACAGGATAATGAGTCACAAAACTACATATCACCCTTCAGTTAAAGGCTCCAAGTCTTAACAAAGAATGATCTTGTTTAAAACATGGACATAGAAAATGTCAGTGTGAATAAGAACTTGTCATAGATAGAAAGTCAACCCTTACTGAGCTTATTGTGGCCTCATGAAACTGTCTTTAAGACACAGCCTGGCCATAGATTATAGATTTAAAATCATCCCATGGAAACTATTAAGTAGAAAATAATATTAACTACAGTCTATACATAATCTACAAGAAATTATGACTTTGAGCTTCTTTGTTGTCATAAGATCTGAGAATACATAACTTGATTTTAATCAAGTAAATGAAATGATCACTTTTAAAATGTATTACTTTGTGTGCTTTTGCAAATTTTTCTTCCCCTTTTTTTTTTTCAAAAAAGGGATGCATCGCATCCTTAAGTGACTAATACGTGTTCAATAATGGCTCGGGTTGAGTGAGGAACATCTGTCAAGGGGAACAGATCAACTGGCCAATTGAAATGTCGTTTCTCCACTTGGGGTAGGAGCTGCCTTGCCACTCTGCTGTCTTCCTCACTCTTTTCCCCTTGTATTCTTTGGTATTTTGATTTAGACATAAAAGCTCAGACCTAATTTAAACTGACAGCAGAATCAAACACTCTGACCTTGCCAGGATTGTTCCAGGCCTTCAACACAATCCACTGGGGGTAAGGTGTGAGCAAGGCTGGGTGAGAGCAAATGGGAATGGAGTGAGCTCTTTCCAGATGGTCCTATAACTCAGGCCCAGGGTTCCTGGAGGACTAGTCATGGGTCCGAAATCATCATAGCCTTTTGTCAGGGGAATATAGACTGCAATAAAAAGAAGTAGAGAAGAAAAATAGGATATTTGAAAATGACAAAATTTGTAGGAATGGAATTGTAAGGACCATGCAAGGTCCCTACAGGGCAGCTACAGAAACTGTGACTGGGATTTTCTCAGGTATGGGAAAATAGTCATTGCTACATTTGGGAACAAGGAAACTATTGCATAAAGGAAGTCAGGGGAAGTCTGTCTCTCAGTGCTCTCAGGAGTGTTTTGAGCAATATCTGCAGTATGAGTATGTATCCATTATACAGCGGTAAAGAAGTACAGATGATGCAGTAGTGCTTATGCATTATTCTGTTATTCAGAATCCCAATATGTTAACTGGCTTTCTGGTGAGCCTTTGCATGACCACAGATAAACTAGCAGCCTTTAGATATTCCTCCAGATATCAGGAGGTTTGGGAAGCCAAATCAGAAGATTCTTGATGTTAGATCACAGATCCTCTAGCTTCCAGTCTCTCTCTTCAAAATCAGGGGCCTTAAAGTCAATAAGCAACATCTGCCATGGCCTTGCATCCTTCTGCCCTTTTTCAGGCAAGCCTACTGCCACCCACCATGCTAAGGCACAAGACAAGTTTGAATTCTATTTTACTCTTCCTGATTATACCCCTCCATGAGGCTAAGTCACCTACTTGGTATGCAACCATCTCGAAGCCCAGAAACATAGGAGCCAGGAACTCTCTTTGTGTATTGGAACAGAAAGATTCCTCCTCTCTCTTCCAGAGCAATCATCACAGAAAATATTTCTGGGCCCAGTCTTTCTTTGCTATGGCTAAAGTGGGACATTCTGAATAGGTGGTCAGGTGCTAATCTTAGAATAGAAGTCAGGGAGACAGTGGGAGAATACAGTGTTGCTAGGAAGCATCAGAGGACAGCTGGGGTAGGTGGCAGGATTAAGGAAGAGTCCAGGATGGGAGAGGCCTACAGTACACTCATAGTCTGGGAAGGTTAGCTATTAGACATAAAGTGACAAATAAATGAATAAATAAATAAATAAATAAATAAATAATAAATAAATAAATACAACAGGGATAGTCTAAATGTCTACTCTTTAGTCACCGCTTGCTTTGTACCAATGTCTGTTAATTATCTATCTATCTATCTATCTATCTATCTATCTATCTATCTATCTACTGACTTATGCATTTATCTATTGGTTGATTTATGTTTTTTTTCTGATACAGATTGTCACTTCAAATTGTAGCTCAAGCTGGCCTCAAAGTCCTTATCTTTCTTCTTTGGGGTGTAAAGAGCTGGGATTTCATGTGGGTACTATGATGGGAGACACTGGCACTGTTTGAAGTGCTTATTGTGACCTCTTTCAATCACAGGAGAACATAGGGACTTAGAAAGTATAAAAGTCAGGTTTTTTCATCGTTCACTTGTTTGTTTTTGTCTTCAGCTTGACTCGAGAACATTTTCACTTTGCTGCAAAGAGGTACCATGGTCTCTTCCTAGTCGACATTCTTTCTGAGCTATGTCTTTAGTCCCTGGGCTTTGGGGTACTAAAATACATAAATATACATGGTGTTCTCCATGAAACATAATGTGTAGTCACTAAACAGAGTCTAAGACACAAAATTCCTGTGAGATATAACAAAATAATTGTAGTCTTTCTACAATAATTGAATCGTAGATTAATCAATAAAGCACATGTAATCATGAGGACATTGAGTTTGATTCCAAAAATATTCTTTTTAAAAGAAACACTACATAGGTGTGGTGCTGCATACTTGTAATCTCACTGAGATGCAAATCTCTGGATGTACAGGAAAGCTGGTTTATCCTAAGTTGTTAGCATTTAAGACTGAAGACCTTGTTTCAAAACTACAAACAAGATGAGTAGAAACTGAGGCAGTGGCTGAAGCTACCCTTTGGCCTGGACATGTGCACATACCCACATTCTTAAATGTACATTCATGCTTAACATGCAAACACATTGCTGTATTATCTTTCCTTAAGGAGGTATAAATATACATCTATTCACTCTAAATAGGGCACCAATGAGAGACCAAATTGAGATTCTACCAAAACCAAACTATGGAAACCAATGTATTTATTGGGTTTAATTATAAAGCATTATTGAGAAATCACTTATAAGAGTATGAGTGACTGAAGAAAAGCACCATTGCAGCAAAGTGTCATTTTATCATGGTTGACGACATTATGGAAGGTGCATCATGGAATGTCCTCTTTCAGTTATCCTTCCCACTCCTACACACTCTAGTGTCTGCCAAGATCATGTGCAGATAAGGCTTAGGGCAGGGACGGATAATGACTGAAATCCAAAGCGAGAATCTTGAGACCTTTCTTCCTCTACCACTGTATGGTCTGTGCACTCTTCCATTGTTGCTGTCGTCGTCATTATCATCATCATCACCACCACCATCATCATCATCATTTGTCAAGACTACTTGGCTAAGTAGACTGCTGCTTTAGGAAGGACAGCATGTTATACCTGGGGGAGGGAACATTCTACAAAGTTCATCTACCTACAGAACCAATGTACACGCACATACACACCACCAACACCAGAACAACCACCACACCATACTTAAACCAACAGACTTGTGCACACTTATAACTCAGAGTTAGAAAGGCAGGAACCAGAAGATCCATGAGCCCAGCTAGCCTAGCTTACTTAGTTCAGTTGAGGCCAATGAAAGACTTGATCTTAAAAAAAAAAAAAAAAAAAAAAAGATTGCACCTGAAAAATAACACACTATGTCACCTTCTGGTCTGTAGTCATCCATGACACAGAGCATATTTCCATCACACTTTTACACACACACACACACACACACACACACACACACACACACACACACACACACACACTAAAATGAAAATAAAGTTAGCAATGATAAACTAAATGATTCTTGACAGAAATAATAGCATGAAATAAAAATCTGTGGGAGTCAAAGCAGTCAGGGACAGAGATACTGGGAATAGGTGATGGTCTGAGCAGACAGAATATTGTGAATACTGAAGTAAGACTGAATGTACCATGCTTTAGGATACTGAACTGACTGCACAAAAATTAAAATGGAAGATCCAGTCGGTCGGAAGGAGACAAAGCATCAAGACGGTCTGAGGGCATATGAAAAAAATTGTTGCTGATTTTTGAGCCAATGAGTTGCACGTGGCTTTGTGGAAAAATCAAAAGAGGCTGTTGCCATGGCCAAACCGAGGGCATGAATATATTGGCACAATCTATTTTTGTGGGAAAACTCATCTCTGAGCAGGTATTTTAACTTCCACGAGGTACAGCCTTAGCACCTGTAAGCTCAGCTTTGGCAGTGAACCACAGATGCCTATAGAGCTGTACTGCACGCAAGAGAAATAAATCAGCTCTGCCTTTTCTGCAGTCAGCTCACATGCCTGAGGTGTTATATGTGGGCTTCTCCTACTCATAGCTCCAGGAGTAGGAGTGGGAGGAGGCCCAGGGTTGAAAGGTGCTAGTCTCAGGCTTGTAAATACACCTTTGAGTTAAAAAGAGCTATCATGTGTACAGCTCACTCCACCCTCCCATTCTGTAAGCACAGGCTCATCCTTCAGCTAACGGTGTATTGCCACATCATTTCACTCCAGCAAGTTCCCTTGACTTGGCAGTTTTTCTGATTGCCTGGCGGTCACAGACCATACTCTGTCTTTTGCTGATACAGAGCCTTGGGAAATGAGGGAATAGGAAATTTACACAGCTCTTCTGGGAACCGCAGCCCAATACTGTCCTTGAAGTGAAACCTGTTCTTGCTAAACTAGTCAGTCTCTTTTCATTGCTGAGATGACCTGATTCACTTTCCTTCTCAACCAATTCCTAGGTTAACTTCCTTTCCATCTCTACCACTTCTCTCAGGACATGCTTTTATATTTGTGAGCAGAAACTGTCCACCTTGCAAATAGCCTGGAGACTGTTCTTAGTTTGTAGTTGGGCTCCATCATTCCTGATTAAGGAAAAAAATAATATTATCTTGAGAGTCAACCAGAGTAACCCATGTCCAAAGAACAAAATAATTAAAGAAACACATTTCTTCAAGCTCAGATTCCTGTAAACCTTTCTTAACCTCAATGAGTCACTATAGTTTCCTTGGCTAAAGGTCAAAGAGATTCTTCTATTGACTCACAATTTTTGGGGGGATCGGAGAAATTGAGAGGAAGTGAAAGTGAATGGTGGAGTTCAGTTTAAAATACAGAATGGCTCAGTTTAAATGCTGAGGCCCTGCTGAGCAGCTTCGCCATTAACGATAACCCACCCCTGATCATGAAATCACAAGACACATCTTCCTTGTAAAAATGCATTTTTAAGCTTCAAAGTCCTCATTTTAGAGCACATTTAAAGGTACATAAATACTGCAGAGATCACCCTGAGCTCTAGCTCCATTCCCCTGAATAATTTAGTGTATTGTTACAAACACTGAAATACTATTGATACGTTATTATTAACTAAATATTTTAAAACTAATACCTTTCTTTCCCACTTTTGTAATAAACTGACACTTTCATACATTTATATAATAAATATCATATTTTTACCTCCTCCTCCTTTGCCTCATTGCCCCCCCCACACACACACCTGAAACTTTCTCAATGAGGTCCCCTCCTATGTTCATCTCTTCTTGATGTGTGACAGATTGAGCTTAATTAGAATTACTTGCCCTTTTATGGATGCAAAAGTTAATTTAATAAAGCAAGGGTGACTTTCTGTGGCTATACCTGTGAAGAAAGTGGCATACACCCTGCTATAAGCAGTAGCTATTTTAGTTCTTGAATCTCATCTTAGGCCGCATCACCTTGGCTAATGAAAACTACAATAATTTCTCAGACTACCCCTGCTTCTGATGACTTTGGCAGTTTTGAGTAATGATAAGATATTTTGTAGAATGTCCATCAATTGAAGTGTGTTATTATTTTTCTAATAGAGTGAAGTTATGAATTTTTGGAAAGATAACCATGGAGAAAAAATATTATTGTGACAAAATATCATCATGGATGCATACATCAAATATGACTCACTTCTGTCAATATTAACAGTGAGCATTGAAGAAGTGTTTCTCACTGCTCTTCCACCCACAGTATAGATTTGGGGAAAAAAAGCACCATATGAAACCCATACTTAAGGAATTACAAGTTATATAGTTCCTTGAAATGGGATAATTTACATAAGTGGTTAGTAATTTTTCTGAACATTAAGTTTATTTATCTCATTAAGTTAATAATCTATGTAGACAAGTTTGGATTCATGGATGTTGGTCTTGTAGTTAAGGTGGTCATTAAATACTAATTTATTTGGATGGTCAAGGTATACAGCCATGGCCATGGGTACTCTTTCACTTGTCTCCTGTGTCCCTCTTACATGCACCATCACTGCTCATTTGTGAGCATTTCTTTCTTTCTGGAACTGTTAACTCATTCCAAGTTCATTTTGAATATAACCTCTCTTAGTCCTACTGAGTCCTTTCTTGAATGAATCATGACTTAGGACATTGAAGAATAATGTTAGGTACCAATAGACAAACACCAGGTTATAGACTCAGTATTTGAGTGCCAAACCTGGAAATACTGGGTCAAGATCTATTAGGTGATGAATGCCAACTGTACAAAGCACTGAAGAGAAGCATTAGTAATTTGGCTTAGAAGATGAGGAGATGGAGGTCAAGGGAAATAGTATAATCAGCATGATGAGCTAACATGGTAACTTAATGTTATATATTTATATATAACATTATATATGATAGTATATTTTATTAAATTTAAAGTTATAATGATAGTATATTTTATTAAAAACATGTGCTTCATGAGTGTACTATAACAGTGCTTACTACTAGGAAATAAGATAATGGACATGCTCACTTTTTTCACTGTAGTAAATTACGTATACACAATACAATTTATTTTAATAATAGTAGAGAGATTAAAGAGTGTGTGTGTGTGTGTGTGTGTGTGTGTGTGTGTGTGTGTGTGTGTGGCGTGTGTAATTACATAAACAGTGAGAAACAAAGCTGGAAGTTAATCTGTGATTATCAAATTCTAGAACTGTAACTCTTAGCCATGTATTGTATGATGGAATTTCGTGGAATGCTTTATCTTCAATTTTAAGTTGACTAAATTTAAATCACTTAGGAGCCATCCCTCTAGGGTGTCTGTGCAGGTATTTCCAGAGAGGCTGATATATTGGGCTGAATAAAAAGGAGGATGCAAACTGTGCTAACCTTGCGTTCTCTCTGACTCCTTCCTTATGCAAGATGATGAGGTGCGTCACCTTCCTGACATCATGCCATCTCCTCTACAGTGGACAATATCCCATATGTATTAAACACTAGGGGGAAAGCATTGTTTCCTTAAATTATTTTCACAACCATTTTTGTCACATCAATAGTAAAAGTAACAGACAAAATTGGTACCAGCAGTAATCGGATGAAAACAGAAGTGTGGTTTCCAGTGTTTGCTGTGACTTATTGTATGAGTTCCTCTGTACTGTGAAGTTGTTAGGTCAAGTGATGGTAAAGGCAGAGTTTTATCACAAAGCCTGGCATGGAGTAAATACTTGATGAATTCTACTCTCTTCTTTGTCATCTCTATCTTCACTGCCTTCATTATCTGCTGCTGTACATTTCTGTCCCTGTTTCCTACATTTGAAGCACTTGACAAGGAATTTCCCTCAGTGTCCCTTATCGTGGTCTTACACAAATGGGTAAATTAAAAAGGCAAATAATGCACCCATGGGTGCCTAATGCCATCAAGCAGAACATTTGGCAAGTGAATTCGTTGGGTTTTACTGTGAAATTTTCTTCTCATTGTACAGCAGTGGAAGGAAAGTCAGATAAAACATGAGAAAGCCACATTGAAAAGGGGGGGAAAAAAACTAGATTTACTTTTAGCTAATGTGACCAGATAGCTTGAAATCATTTGTGAGCTGGCCCAAATCTCTTTTGTCTCTAGTGTCTGCTCTTCTCCTAATTCCCTTCATTTTGACCTTCTGTCTCTACCTGCAGGTGGGTGTTAATGTGGAAAGAATACCTGTGTTCCACTTTCTCTTCTCTGAAGCAAAGAAAAAAATTACAAAGCTGGGAGAGGACAGCATGGCAGGAACCATGGCAATCACAATGATTGTCAACTTCATAAACCCTCACATATTATCCTCATTTTCTAAATATTAAATCTAAGTTATACACAGTGATAATTCATGAATAAAATAAAACAAATCTCATTTCTACTTTAGTGGTGGAGTATCCTGAGAGACTTGTTCAGTGAGCATGTATTTTTCCTAAGTACATGCAGATGCTGAATAAAGGAGATTAGAAAGAGAGAAAGAAAGCTATGATAATGAACTGGGGTCTGGATTTTCCTCTTCAAACACCCTGTTTATGGATTAAGTTCTGTTTGGTCAAGATAAAGAGATCAGAGGATCATTGAGACAGGGCATTCTGTGAGGCCTCTAATCTCAATTTGAGTACTTTTAATGCAAAGCAACCCATACAGGCAGAGCAGGCCTGGCTGACTACTACATTTTTTCCTAGTAAGGTAAAGACTTTGGCTTGCTGTTTACCACTTGCCAAGCTCCAGCCAGATGAGAGTAAATTAATAATATAGGGCCATAGGATATGATAATAACTGAGTTTATATTAAACAGTGTGCCCTAATGTACTCTTCTCATTTCCTATTGCTCCATCCTCTAGCTACTGCCAATTCATGAGCATCACTTAAAACTCTTTTCTCTGCTATTCATTGATGGTCCAATACCATTGGTTCCCTCACGATGTCTAATGGGCCTCAATGGCAGCCATACCTGAATTGCAGTCAGTAAACCAAGGAATGAGTGAGCAAGAAGAAAGAGGAGTGGACCATTTCTGTAATTTAATTGTTGTTGTGTTGTTGCTTTGGGGACTTGAGATCAAATCCAGGGCCCCATCAAGGATCCACAACTGGTTTCCCATTGGGTTGCTTCATCCCTACCCTAGACAGTTGCTTTTGATGGCTTCCCCAACAGAGGATATAAAGGAGTAAACCAGACACAGAAAATTGGCTTATCTCTTCCCTTCTTGGTGGAAACTGGAGTAGTTGATACTCTAGAAGTACAAAGCAGTTACCAGAAACTAGGAAAGATAACAGTGAGGAGAGGCAGAGAGAGGATGACTAATGGGAGCCAAATCAGTTAGAAGGAAAAAAAAATCTATGTTCAAAAGCAAAGTAGGATAATTACAGTTGACAAAAATAAATACTGTGCATTTTGATATAGCTACAAAAATGGCTTTTGAATGTTTCCAGCCCAAAAAGGGAAGATTATGTAAATAAGTCTGATGTATTCATCACATACTGCTTACATTATCAAAATATCCAACTGTACCCCTGCAAGTGCGTAAATGGCGTGTTTTAATTGAAAAATGAGTGGAGCCGTAGGAGTGGATCAATGCTAGTTCTCTCTATACCTGTCATGCCTCTCCTTGCTCTCTATGCTGTTTGTCTTTGTTTCCTCCCCCAAATCATAAAATAGAAAAGCTGAGAAAAATTCAGATGATCACCCAAAGTAATCCTCTTTTTCTAATAAATGAAAAGTTAATTCCAAAGAGATGGTAAACATTTGTCAAAGGACTGCAAAACCAACTATCAGCCATGTTTTCTGGTATCTGTACAGTTAAGGACTGTTCTTTACATTGTTTCCTCTTCTTCTTTTTTAAAATCTTTTTCCTTTTATCCTATAACCATCCCTAAGTGCATGCACAGTTAGTCCTGTAGTTATTCCTTTTTCTGCTATATTTGCAACTTAACTTATGGGCAGAAACATGGACACTTTCTGATTTCTGAGAAAGCTTTGTCTTGATGCTGACTAGTATTCCCTGGTCCTGGGCACCTGTCCAAGAGCAGGTGCCTTTCTCTGCAAAAGGCTCTGTAGGTGTGTCTCAAAGGAGGCAGGTACAGTTCCAACATTGGCCTTCTGCAGCTTCAGGGTTATGCTCTATCACAGACACATCACTCACCCAGTGAAAGGAAAGCAACCAAGAGCTGCCAATATTAGCAACAGTAGGCCTGGGAGGTGGGCACAGAGAGCGTCTGTAACATCTTAGGGATTCTTAGCGTGATGGATGGGGAAGAGGATAAGAAGAGACACTTGAATTTGTTTACATAAGACTATTGTCCATGAACCTGAGAACTTTAGGTCATGATGAAATGCCTGTCTATTTTCTCAAGTTGAGCATGAACTGAAAGGTGAGACACAGAAGGCCTGGATTTGCATCATTACAGGCTCTTGGGGGACAAATTATTCCTGTTTAATAATCTGCACTTATGTTATAGATGGCACATTTAATTTAGACACACACAGAATGTGTGCGATGGTTATAGATGCATGAATGGGAGGTACTAAAAACAGACCTTACAGTTTATAAGAAGCACAACTCATTAATGCTAATAAAATATTGTAGAAGCATGAAAGGAGAGGCAGGACATACATAGCATGGAGTGGATGGAACAGAAGCATACCAAATGAAAAGTCATTGAAAAGGGATAAAATGTCCAAGGGGTGTAATACAAAAGTTATATGTAGCAACTTACAGACTTAAATGCTTCTGGGCTGTTTGTCTTCTAAGATTGAAAAGCCTACAAACATGTTATTTTCTAGCGTATGAGCTTGATTTTAAAACTACCTAGAGATAAATACAGCATGCAACTGCTAAACTCAGATATGCTATGTTGAATGAATGAAGTGTATCAATTACACAAACGTGGTGAGTGTACATTGGACAATCTGAATTAGGGTAGTAGCAGTGACTGAGAGGTGAGGATGGATATATGAAGGGTAGAGTTCTGGACAGGAACAAGTGAGCAAGTGAGCAGGTCTGATAATGGGTGTACTTGGAAGAAGCCATGATACCATACAGAGGTATTAAGTAAATGATACAGATTAGCTATGAAAGAATTCAACTGGCACGCATCTCCCAATTGTCTCAAATGGAATTTTTTTTGAATATTTATTGGGAAACATTAAAAAATGGTAACATAACTTCAAACTGAACAAAAATCAAGGAGCAAAAATAGTTTCAGGCAAGGAACAATTTTTATAGAACAAGCCTTAGGTACCAGAGGTAAATGGATTAGAAAATTATGAGAAAGGCCACCCCAGGGCTCAGAAAAGGCAGCCAAGTTTAAGAATAAAGAATACATTGAGAGTTTCATGTTTCCAGGGAGCAAGCAGATAACCAACAAATGATCTTATTTTATACACTCCTTAAAAACCAGGAGGAGGAAATGAAGAGGTTTTCAGAATTGAAGAACTCAGAAGAAAAACAGGGCTGTGCTCTGTTGCAGACAGAATCCGAATCAATATGGGTCCCATCAGTATTGTGGTATTATCATTTAATATTACAAACTGGTATATAACAAGAGAACTTAGAGTCTGGAGGCTGGGAAAGCCATAGTCAACAAACTAACATCTCGTGGGTACCTACATTATGGCTTCTATTCATGGTCAATGTGACTGCATTTAAAGTCATCTGGGAGATACACCACTGGTGTGCATCAGACTACATCTCTTTCTGTCAACTGAATGCAGACTCAATGTGACCAGACACCACACTTGAACTGTCATGACACCCTAAACCCTCAATCTATGAGACAAAATATGCATTTTAAAATCGATTATCTCAGAGATTTTGACTCAGTCATGGAATGAAAAGAGCACCTAAGGCAGTCTCTTTTCTGAACCTTCCCATAGTGGAAGTGGAAGTTGAAAAGGCAAGGGTGCAACAAATAGAGACTGAGTCCACTTTTCAGAAACATTTATGTACATCTGTGTGTACATTAGTGGATAAGTATTTGCACTTGAAAGGAAGTGTTGTCCACAGAGGACAGGAGAGATCACTGGTTCTCCTGGAACTGGGGTTACAGGCTGTTGTTATCTCCCTAATAGGGGAGCTGGCAAGTGAATTCTGGCCCTCTGCAGGAATGGTATGCATTCCTAATTGTGGAACAATCTTTCCACTCCAGCCCTAGAGCACACTTTCGTAACAACTTAGCCAAAAGAGAGGAGGCTACTCTCATGATAAAGATGTAATCTATTTGGTGACCTGATGTCATTTTAAAGAGTTTCTTTTCCTTTTTTTTTAAATTACAAGGTAATTTATTGAAATACAATATGAATAGAAAAGCATAAAAAGTATACAGTTGCTCTTTTATTCTCTTACCTTCTTTCTCTCACTCGTTCTCTCATCCCTTCCCCCCTCTCTCCCCATTCACCTCCCCCTATCTCTCAATGTGCTCATGGCCAGCCTCTTCTCTCCCCCCCCCCTTCTCTGTCTCTACTACCCTGAATAAACGCTATTCTATACTAAAAAAGAAGTATACAGTTTTATGAACTTCTAGAGATTGAAAACATGTATGTAAACAGTACTTGGATCAACAAAGAGGAGAAAACAACAGGCCTTCCAGAAGCTTCCATGCCATCGTTAGGTTTTGTTTATAGTAACCACTTTCTAATTCCTATCACCATCATTTACTTCTTTTCTCTTCTTGAATTTCACATAAAGATTTTCCTAACATTACGCTCTGTACATTAGAGTTTTCAACCCATGATCCTTGATGAAATCATACTTTCAATCCATAGCGCAAGGGATTAAAGGAAGATTATGTGTAAACATTGGAGGTAATAATTACAGATTGGAGATTCAAGAACAAAAAGACAATTGTATCTTCAGATATGCACATAACATTTTTCTATTGGAGAGTGAGTTCTGGACTAGCCTCTTCAAATCCCTTTCCTCATGTATTTTCCTTCATTTGAATGTCACACTACTACTGAGATACATAATAATAGTGTTGCATGTTCTTAGAAATTGGTATACTGACTACTCTCAAAATATTCACTGTTCTTTCAGATTTTTTCAGTACGGCCCAGGGATATGAATCTCACACAATCTGAAGTTATACTCTACCTATGGACTTGGGCTCCACTTGGAATATAGAGACCATTAAGTGTTCTCTATTTCCTCACAAAAGGCTCTTGCTTGTCACCTTTTACTTTTCTTTTCATGTATACTCCTCCTTTTCTTTCAATACTTCTCTGCCTTCATGTTTCTTTATCTGTGGCTCTGGAGATTAAATTCAGGGCCTTGTACATGCTAGACAAACACCCTGTCTTGGAGTTAAATCTTAAGCTCTTACTTTTTCTTCTATCAGCAATGCTCTGTTCTCACATTTATACCTTTATCTATTATTACAGAAACTAGGATATTAATTCAGCTCTTTATAGCTTTGACATAATAATTTTCATACATGTATATCTGTTCTTCTGTCAGCTATGTATTACTAGGAAGGCATACCTAAGATAATTAGTCCTAAAAGTTTATCAGTTACTTTTTGTGACTGTGATAAAAACTCCATGACCAAGGGAGCTTATGGAAGAAGTCATTTATTTTGAATTACAGTTCCAGATGGGGAATCAAAAATGTCACAGAAGGCTTGACAGCAAGGATCAGAGTAAGAATCTCACTTACCATTTCTTCAACCACACACAGAAAGGAGCATGAGCTGAAAGTGGAGCAAGGCTCTAAACCCTCAAAGATCACTCTTACTAGCATAGTTCCTCCAGTAAGTTCCCACTTCCTAAAGGTTCCATACTTCCTCAAATAGCGTCACCAAACAGAGAGCAAGCATTCATTTTGGGTCATGGTTTTTGGGGTGTCTCATTCCACAGCCAGTTGTTCCTACACAGTTTGAGCCTGCAGCAAGACTGTGGATCACAGTCAGAACCTGTGGTAGAGAGACATGTGTACCTCATGATGGCAATGAAGAGAGGAGAAAGAAGTGGCTAAGATCTATCTGAGTATCTTCTTCAAAGACTCTTCCTCCCTCTTTTATCCTGAAGGTTTTACCTTCTTCCAATATTGTAACAGATTGGGACATGGAATTAGAGGATAGTCAGTGCCTAAGCACAAGCAAGGAATTGCCTTTCTCCTGAGGCTGAGCATCTCTTTATCTTGGTTTCCTTCATAGCAGCTTAACAATTAGGTAGACCAAGCAATGATACTCATCTCACAGGCAGAGAATCTGAAGACTTCATGTGACTTAGAGAACGTGCAAGTCTTGGAACTCAGGGTCACATTCCAATTCCTTTTCAGCTCTTACCTCATGGTCACGAATTGCACAAATATTCTTTATCTGTGTCTGCGTCTGTGTCTGCGTCTGCGTCTGCATCTGCGTCTGCATCTCTCTCTCTCTCTCTCTCTCTCTCTCTCTCTCTCTCTCTCTCTCTCTCACACACACACACACACACACACACACACACACACACACACAGACAGACCTCAAAGGTCTTACTTTCATCACTGAGGCATGAGAAGATGATGTGACTTGCTTGTTTTTAAAGCAAAATTACTAGTTACAGAGTCAAGGCTAAAAGCCTGTCAGTCTTCATAACTTACAGTTCATTGCTCATTTTGTCTCCACCACACCCTCTCCACGATTGACATGTATACAAGTCTTTTTCCCCTGAAATTCCTTCCTTAGAGAATGTTTCTTCTTCCTCTTCTTCTCCCTCTTCCTCTTCCTCTTCATCTTGAGGTAAATGATGCAACAAGGATGGGAGGAGGTTTTGCCCTGCCCCTTCTGTTTGAGAGTATTGGCATTCGACTGGACAATGTAAGCAGTTCCAACTCTTCTGAGTGTCATTGCAAAGGCTGCATAAACTCTTACTCTGTATCTCAACATTTCAATAGCTTTGAGGATAGTGTTATGCCTTCACAGAGTCTCTGTGATAATGAAATAAAGTTATTTATAGTGAATACATCAGCAGTGCCAGACAGAAGAGGTAAATCTCAGTAAAATTGTTTACTTCAGCTTTGTCTTCATATTTACTCATGAGTTACTTCCCCCATGTGTTTCTTCAAAGTTCACATTGTGTGGTCTTCAGTGTCCTTCTGTTTAAAAGATGGTTTGAATTTGATGGAAAATTACTGTGCTTATCACATGCATACCTGCTGGAACTGAAACACATTACACACATAAACAATAGTATTGTTTATTAAATAATACTCAGATAAAACAAGTTCGCTGTGGTCTTGAGGTTTGCTTTTTTTTTTTTTTTTATCATTGTTTTCCTTTTTGGCTTGTCCTTATTTGTCTGTTCATTTCTTTTGTAAATTAGGGCACCTGTGGTTTAGTTCTGCCCCTTCATACATAGCAGAAGATCTCCAGATCCCAGATTCAAGTCAATGACAAAGAAACACAGAAATCTCACTCAAATACAGCACTACTATCAATTACTGGCAAGAATAGTGGAAGGCGAAGTGGTTTTGAATGTTCTGCTGATTCCCGGATGACTGCAGCTTGCAGTCCCTTTTCTACTGGGGTCAAGCTGGTTGGGGACAGGAGAGTCTATGACAATTATTTTATCCTTAAATGCCAAGTGAACAGTGTTCTGGTTACAGGGCATAACTGGAGTCTTTACCTATATCTCATCTGTGCCCTGTTCTCTCCATCCCAGATAGAACATAGTAGCAGCATCATTAACACTTAGGTGGCATTTGACCTGACTTGTAGCACCTGGGAAGTGCTATAACAGGGATTGTAAGTAATACAGTGTTTATTATCAGCCACTTGGAGGAAAATCAGAAAGACTGTCATCTGTGTAAGATGCTGGGTATTACGAGAATTAATTATAGTAGCACATATACTTTAGATATTTTGAGTTTTATTTTGCCTTCCTAGAGAAACAACAGATTTTGCAGTACATGTGCAGTGCTTGTGTATGATGAAGAGTTGTACCAGCAGTCAGGAGAGTCAGGAGTCCCTCTGGCTATGGTGACTACATTGACATCTTCCTATTCCTTTTCTATTTTTCACCTATGCGGCTTCTGAGAATTTGCTGTTCTAGGGCACAGACTTTTCACCTATGAAGTTCAGTGGTCTCAAGAGCACATGGGAAGCCTCGACTTTCTTTGAAACAATGACAGAGGAGCAATATTAAGGTGTTTTATACTTAGACACTGGCTCTTTTTTAAAAGATAGGGAGAAGGGCGATCTTCCTTTATGTAAGAAACCTATGTTTCAATCCTAGAGAGGATGGCGATATGAAATGTACTGAGATGACAGCATGGAAAGGAGTTTGAACCTGCCTCTTGCCCATTCCTGTGGTAGGCAGCACCTTACAGAACAAGGAACCTTGGGCCCTGCTGGGGAATGGGAGGCCAATGTGAGAGCCTCATAAAAGAATCCAAGTAGTTTTGTTTTAGAATCGAAGAATAATAGAACCAAAGGCACTCAACATGAAAAGTGCTTAAGTTTCCCCATTTTCAGACAAGACAACCAAGACACAGGGACTTGGTATCATTTGGTCATTTTAAAACAAATTTGGTACTTGTCAAACAATGAATAGAAATCCTAAAAGCCCTTTTAACACTTCATTCCTGTTCGTTTTTTGTTTGTTTGTTTTTGAATTTGATGATCTCTGCCGGTGTCAGTGAGCCATTGTTTCTTATTCACATGGGAGCATTGAATCAAGGCACCCACCAAGAGGCCATGTTCATGAAGAAACTTCCTGGAGAACAGTTATGATAGCAACTCTTTTTCTGTAACAGATGTTACCTTACCTTACCTTACCTTATCTTACCTTACCTTACCTTACCTTACCTTACCTTACCTTACCTTACCTTACCTTACCTTACCTTACCTTACCTTACCTTACCTTACCTATTGCTAAACACAAATACAGACACATTTTAAAATCAGACATATCAGATACAATGATTATCTCTCTTGGTTTTTGAATGTCCAGTATGTTGGGTACCTATTAACATTTCAACCTTGTTGTTTAAAATGACATTTTATTAGCTATTTTCATGTCACTGCTGCAGAATATCTGAGGAGAATAAACCCTGAGAGAAATGATATACATTGTCTCGTGTTCCAGAAGTTTCATAATATGGAAGGCAATATAGATCCTTTCATGCTTCATGGCAGAGATCTAAGAGTAAGTAAGAGTGGGATTTGAACCCAGAGTGAGGCTATAACTTTCAAGACTGATCCCTAATAATCACTTCTGTCAACTAGGCCCACTATCCAAACTTTGACAACTTTCTGAAACAGGGCCACCAGCTGGGACAAGCACTCCCAAACCTATTGGACCTGTTGGGAGTCGTAAAGACTCAAACAATACAAAGCATCTTCTGAAGTGAAAACTTAAGCATTCCTTGGAAAGTCAGATAGGTGGTGTTTTGCTGGGTCAAACATGTGAAGGAATGTTTTGTTAAAGAGGACACAGGTGAGAAAGGCCAAGGCAGACTCATGAAAGAAAGTTTTGCAGAAGCAGACATAGGAGAGAGGATGCTCTGCTAAAGCAAGCATATGAAAGGACACGTGATGAAGGAGTCTTTGCTAAGGACACACATGTAGAGGTCTGCCTTACATTGCATAGAGTTGAGCTCTATTTGTTGGGACTCCATAGAGAGAAACACACCAAAACTGGTGGTGTCTGTAGTTTCTTGCCTCTTCAGAGTACTTGAGCTGATTTGCAGAGTGATGTCAGCAGAGACAGATGCTGAGGCAAGGCACATACTGAGGCAAGACTCATGGAGGACACGTGATGTTTGAAAGAGCATAAACTGAACTTGATAGACAGTGACAGAGGCTGAGCTTGCCTTGCTGCTACAGCTAGCTGTGCAACACTCATGGGTCTCCAGTCTTAGCTAATCTTTGCTTCCCTGAAAGACGCACAGCCCAGAACTTCTCCTGGTGCTCTCCCTGGTCCCTCATGCTGACTAGTGCTGAGGTTAAGGCCTGACTGTCTCTGACTGGCACAGCTGCTGATCCCTGTCCCAACTCTACCTAACTGGACTGTGAAGTATTTGCAAGTAGATTGAGCTGCCTCTGCCTGCTAACCTTTGAACCAAACTGCTGATTTCCAGAAAATACAGATAGGAGTTGCTCCCAAAACCTTTCTAAACAGTTCCATTTTCCTCCATGTTCTTTCTTTCCGGCGACCTCTGGTGGCTAGTAGGCTAAAAGAGAGGTCAAAGCTTTTAAGAACTATCATTAAAAATAAGGTTTGAAAAAAATTAAAGTTACATTCTTTTCTGAAAACTGTCTATGATAAGTGTGTCATGAATATACACTAATGCTACTACTCAGTGACTTGATAGTAATTCTGAAACTCCCAAATCTATAGTTTTGAATGTGTTCTGAAATCAGAGAACTACAAGCTCTTCGTTTTCATGACCTCACCCTTGGGTTATTTAATTATGATGGGTTTAGTAAAATGGTAATAATCATGACAGAAATACATTTATAATTCTGTTTATTAGTAATTAATTAGGACAGTTAAATCTAATTAATTATGTAGAAATGTACAATTAATGTCTCTAACATATTTCATATTATCAGGAAATGTGGTTATTTTTGACGCCTGAAGTAGGCTGAGCATGATATCAGTGTTTAAATCCCTTATACAATACAAATTTTAAAAATAACAAAGTGACATGTTTTTGCATTGTGGAGGCAGCATAGGCATCTTATAATATGTAAAGAGCAACAGTCTTTACATTCCTGTTTGCAAAATGCCAAGAAAAGTTAAATGCCAGGTTCATTTTTCTTTATAAAGTCTGGATACCTATGTCAGCTATTAGTATAGTCTGAAGTGTAAGCATGCTGTTATTTTCCATGATAAACCCACCTATAACTAAGTGATTTAGCCACAATTCAATGAAAAGAGAAAAAGAATAAAAATGGATAAAACCTTGGGTAAAGTTTATAGAGAATGATAAAATCACAAATTCTAGACAAGTAAGTAGAGAAGGAGAACATGATTTCAAACATTATACTGAAAAAATAAATGTTCTGATGGGAGCTACTGCATGTTATTGTGTTGAGGAAGACATCTTAGTAGCCTCACATGTTGGTCAACGCTCTTACATGCTGTAATTAAAGCTGTGATAGCACCTACAATTTGTATAATATGAGACTTAGAGAACAATCAATGATCCTTGTTCCCTTCATCTGCCCGACGTCTTGTTTCCTTGGCAACAGGTACAATCTGATTTTATGAATTTCCAGAATTAAGCTCACAGTTCATTTTATAGGTATGTTCTTTAGGCGAGTCAATATTTGAAAAGAAGAAATGGAAATGTAAAAGCACCTTCAAAACCCCTTGATGAGAATGCCATAGGCTGGCATTTCTCACACAGAAGGCTTATGCAAAGAGCAACAAAGTGTCCACTGGTATCCTAGCTCTGGATATCTTCTCATTGGCCATCACTACTAATTCAGATTTTCAGCATTTGAAATGAGATTTGGGGATTTATATGGGTGACCTAGAAGATAGGAGGAGTGACAGCAGAAACCAGCAGAGTTACATCCTGGAAAAGAACATTCTGTAGGAACTGATGGAGACATCACAAATACACAAAATGCCAGAGAAGACTAGAAGAGAGACAACAAGGCAGAAAAAAGGGGAAGGAAATTCATGCCAACTTAGCACAAACTGATAAAAAGTGTTGACTGGCTTATTACCATATCCATAATCATTTAAATTTTGTTCTTTGAGAACATAAATAAATGCAAACAAGGAACTGTAAAAATCTAAACCATCCTATGCACTACTAGATGCCCATGCATATACTAATATTTAACATGAGAAAGGCATCTTCAGCTTAGAATATGACTCTATTTTTCAGGGAAATGGCAAGTACTGTAACTTAATTTAAAGAATATGCATCCAAATCTCTGGAACATCTAGAAATTATATGTCATTTTGATAACAAATAACCCACACATGTTTTATAATGTAATATGTTGTCATTATTCTCTGTGCTCCCATTATCAGTTTTTGAAGAGGAACTATAATAATTAAGGCAAAAGTAGATGCTCAAGACATCTCACTAGGATTATAACAATCTCAGGGGAAAGTTTATTTATTTATTTATTTATTTATTTATTTATTTATTTATTTATTTACATTTCCGATGATTCCCCTTTTCTTTGGAAACCCCGTGTCCCCTCCCCCTCCCCGCCTCTGTGAGGGAATTCCTCCTT
>CM052713.1:31530715-31550352 GCA_028551405.1 Uromys caudimaculatus
GCCACAGCCGCCCGCTTTTGGGATCCAGGGGGGTTTCTAGGCCCGCCTACCTCGGTCCCTGTGTCTCGCGGGTTCGGGGCAGTACCTGGTGAGCTGTGGGGCGTGTCTTTGGCCCTCTGCTGGGTCTTGTGATGTCCTGAGAGGGATCCTTGTCTCAGCGCTGATTAGCTGTGGGGCCCTGTGGCCCAAGCTGAGGTTTCCGCAGGGGAAAGTTTGTTAATATGGTTTGTAAGTGTGTTCTGCATGTACAATCATGTTTATACTGCTGGTGTTGGAAAATAATAAATTATATTCTAGATATGTTTTATATACCTCCTGTCCCTTTTATAGGAGCATTTGCTTTGATCTTAGATAAGGCTGATCCTGAAAATAGTTTTTCCGTTTAATCCAAAGCATAATTCTACAATGGTGAGTCATGTAAACCCGGTTTCTCAATCCATATTAGTACAAAGGGACTGAATCTGAAAGCAGATTTGATTCCATATGTATGTGCTTACGGCCAGGTAGAGCTAGCTCTATCTGTAGGACTTACATAACTTTCTTAGGCTGCGTGCAAACCTCTAGATCTTCTAGATATGGTTTCAGAGCAGACTCTAAAATATTGGGGAAAAAAGAGACTGTTTGAAAAAAAGACTTAGAGAAACCAGGACTCTTCACCCCAGCCACAGATGGTTCAACACTGTTTTCTGGAAACTTGATAATGTCATTGCCAATATCCAGGTTTGGTTTCCTGTTTATTCTATGATATATTTCCATAAGGATCCATAGTTTGCACAGACAAAAGATGAATTCAGAAACTGATGTCACTGTATCAAATTGTCCTTGAGAATAGAGGACAATCTACCATTTCTAAGACACAGGCTTTGATAGCCACAATCTGACTGTTTTTGCTAGATGCCTCCTATATTTTCTCCACCACTCTGTGAATTTTCTCATCACTGCTCTTAGTCTAATCAAGGTTATGGCAGCTTAGCAAATTCTCTGTCCCTTCAAGGTGCTTCCACTCAAAACTTATGTCCTGAATATTATATGCTAAGTCATAGATAATGTTTTCAAATCATTTTCTGCATCAACAGCCATTTTACCCAGTTCTTTAGTTTATTTTTTATGCCTTACAAAGTTTGCATTGCTTCCCACTCATGAGATTTTTTTTTCTCAATCTAACAACACTTAGCATTTAGGAGCTCTACTGTGATAGCCAGCTGGATCCCATTCTGTTTGCTATTTTAGTACAATGTCAATGGGTGGGTCACACCAATGGTTAAAAAGAAAAAGTCAAGCTGCAATGTGCAATGAAGAAGATTTCCTTTTATCCTTTAAAAATAAAATATAACTTTCTTTTATCTTGAATGTATAGAGGACATAGGAACTCACTTTGAAAAAGTAGAGTATGGAAAAAATAGTAAGTTGAAAATCTGGAAATCCGGAGAAATCCAGAAAACTCTGTCTTTTCTAGGTTATCAAGATGAACAGTATTAATTCACATTGATATCATATATTTTTGATAAAATATGATAAGAGAGGCATGATATCTGCCCACTATTTGTATTCTCAGTCTCTATGCTCAGAGTAATTATGGGAAATTTATAACAGGAAAACTCACTTTGAGGATCGTCCACAAAACTCATAACTAGTAGTCGTTGCAACTGTCAAGACCATGAAAAACTTAAAGGAAACCTGACAAATCATCACAGAGACTAAGGGAGTGGAAGAAAAAAAAAACACAATTCAGCTAGACACATGAAGAGGTTTTTAAAAAAGCACATAGTATCAAAGCTAATGAGATATGACTAAAGGTTTCCTTCTAGCCAGTAGAGGTATGCTAGTCAGTGGTTGTTTATTAGGCTGCCCCTTTGTTAACTCTGCTATGTGTGTAGAAGATCTCTGGTTATTACCCATCAGTTTGTGTCCATTGTGAAACAACTTATTCAAGTTAGACACACCTGTATTAGTACTCATGATTTTCCATGTGTCTTACAGTAAATAGATTGAACACATGTTTATTATTTCATAGTTCTATCATAGAAGCCTGAATTAAGAATTCATCAAGTTTTTCCTTCTGTGGACCATAAGGCCAGGGTCTAATTTAGCATCTATGCTTGGATCTTTCATGACTATCTTTTCTCCATACACTCATGTGGCCTTGGCTCTATGTCTGTGTATTGTTGTTTCTAGAAAGTCATCCTAAATTGGGTCTCAGGTTAGTGATCTCAATTAGACTCATCTTCAAGGACACTGCATCCATACAAAATCATCTTTGAGTACTAGAGTTAGTATTACAACACATCTTTGAAAAATTATTACATTTAGTGTTTGTGTGTATATATGCATGTACATACATGCCTGAATACTATGTGCACACACACTCATGTGCATGTGCACACCTACAGAGACATGTATTGCATGTGAACATGCACATGTATGGGAACAGGTGTCTGGAGGCCCTAAGTGGTTAGTTGATATCAAACATAAGTTATTAGGCAAGCAATT
The DNA here is from genome assembly GCA_028551405.1 of Uromys caudimaculatus. Lineage (NCBI taxonomy): Eukaryota > Metazoa > Chordata > Mammalia > Rodentia > Muridae > Uromys > Uromys caudimaculatus. Next base: position 31,533,206 of record CM052713.1, read on the forward strand.
TTAATCATTGAATCTACTCAAAGTCTGGATCATATCTCCTTTGGCTCCTTTTGCTATCATGCCACATCAAATACAAGGTCAAACTCTTCATGTTTTATCTACTGATGGTTGCTCAAATCATGCACTTCTCTTCCTTTGTACCACCACCATCACCACTCATCCAGACTGTGATCCTTGCTCATCTAGGCAATGATAAAATGCCCTTATTTCCAATTATGATTTTGCTCTGCTCAGGTAAATTCCATGTTGTGATGTTAAATGTTATCAAACAATGAAAACCACCTATGCTTGAGAACCTTCCAGAACCTTCCATATTTCTGGAAATAAATCACTAAACCTTTTTTATAGCCCCAAGCCCTGTGTGCACTGTCAACACATTAGTCAAACCAGAAAAAAAAAAAAATCTAAATCATTCTGTTAAAGCTAACCTCACAAACTCCTGGCTGTGGTAGAAAAATAGGACTCCTTCCTATCATGACTTTTGCCTGGGCCCTGCTCTGTTTACCTAACCATCTGATCAGCCTTGATACTATCTCTGTCTTCCTCAGTTCAGGCATCAGGAATGTTTCCTCTCTCTTCCTGAAACAAAACAGCTCCTTTATTATGTGCTATCTGAATACTTCAAATTCTTCAGAGTGTCTATCACATTTTGAAAAAAAATACACAAATAATATACAAATATATTATTTGACTTCTGTCTATCACTGGACTCAAGCTGTATGATATAGAAAGTGGATTATTTTTATTTTGTCTTAAGCTCATCCCTACCACAATGCATCACACACTCAATTCTTAGTACAGGCATGGAATTAATTTCCATTATATATTTTGATGTCTTTTCCTCATCTATTATAATGTTAGTTACTAAATTTACTATTAATACTTTCCTTTCTTTGGAGTTAAAGAGTAAAATCCATGCATGTCATGCCAGTCACATACAATTTAAGAACAAAAATAACAATTAATTTTTTTTAGTGATTTCCCAACCTGTTGACAAGAAAAATCAAAATTGATTATGTTAGTCTAAATAATAAATTAAAATGAAACTATTCCTATATTGAGTTAGCCATCTAATAAATTTATTATACATCACTTCCAAGTATCTATGGAAGTAGGATATCTATATCTATCTATACCTATCATCTATCTATATATCTATATATCTATCATCTATTTTTGTGTCTATGTCTATCTCTATATCAATCAATATATGTATATCTATATCTATGATGGAAATGTGTTAAGTTTTTCACTACTGAGTGTTGACTTATTTTCCTTTGCTGCATCAGAAGTGGCTATTTGGATTGAAATGCTCTTTGCGCCTTTCATTCATATCATGAATAGGACTCTCCACATGTGGAGAACATGCTTTGATATCATACCATATGCCTTCTCAGGCTTGGGAACACGACTTTAAACCTACACATTCTGATTGGCTAGCCAAGCACAGATACTCTCTGCTCAGGCTATCACTCATGTCTATCCAAAGCAATTATAGTCTACTTCCAGACAACATAGAAGACAAAAGTGCCCTGGAAATTTTTATTTGTTTAGTATGCTGGGGTTTGATTACAGCAATTATATACAGTGGTGTTATTATTTATATGTACAAGATAGAGGGAGGGAGAAACAAGGTTTCCCATGGAAGAAAATTTCCTCAGATTAAAATTTAATGTACCATAATGAGATTTTGAGCACAAATAAATGTCCTTAGCACTTAATGTATAAATTTTAAAACTATGCAATGTGCACTTACAGTGTGTACGTTAATTCTGAAGTATACAATGGTGTGGGTGGACGCAGACTTTGCTTTCATGGCGCTGTTGTTCTTATTCCTAATGCAACAGGATCACTAGGAGTTATTTTTGAACAAATGCTAGTTTTAGAGTCATTAATGTGGTTCCCTAAAATTTTATGTCTCTAGGTAAGTGGAAGACGTTTACACCTCTACCTAGAAACCCGATTCCCCAGAAGGACATGGTCCATACAGACAGAAGCATGGACATTCAAGTGTGGTCAATCCAGCATATCCTCAGTCTTAAGTCGCTGTGATAGAACAGAACAGGAGCGATTTCTATTGCTTCCCCCTCCCCATGACTCTCACACATTCTGAACTACATTGCACCCACTCTGACATGTGAAGGTCTTAGTCTTTAATTGCTCAGGAAGACATTGAATCATGAGGCTGCCATCTTATCAAAATCTGAAAAAGGTTTTGTCCTAATGATTACATTGCCAACCTATGGAAGGGCCAGATGGGAAATTAGGGTCAAAGAAAATATATCCAATAAACACTCAAAACATCAGGGCTGTGTTCTCGTTGTATGGTAAAATCTATTTTCAAACCCACTTACCTACATGTCTCTCCAATCAGTATACCCCAATTACAATTTTCTATACAATTCTGCCTCCCAGTGCTAAACAGGATGCAATATTTCCCCAGACAAGTAATAACCACTTTGTAGCCAAAGCAGAAGTAACACACAGTTCAGCCTTCCTCTCTAAGAACGCTTATTCTATGGTTTAGTTTCAGAAGCATTACATGGTTGAGAACTGGCTTGAATGACAGAACCCTGCCTGCTCAGTGCTCAGTATTCAGCACTCAACTCTCAGTACTCAGTACTCAGCACTCAACACTCAGTACTACACACTCACTACTCAGCACGTTCTTTTCTTCCACTGTTCCCTGATATTTTGCTGCATCTGCCCTCTGTCTTCTTAAGGACATCTCCTAGATTAAGATCAATCAAATGAATTCTTATTTGCGAATGTTAAAGATGCAAATATTTGGTAATCTTTCCTATCCTGTCAAAATATTTTCTTGTATGTTGTACTTGATTTTTTAAGAGACTATTTTTGTAGCAGTTGTATGTTCACAACAAATTGCAATAGACCTCCCACTTGCACACATACATGAATTACCTCTCCTATCTGAGAGTATAATTCCCTTAAATGGTATCCTTATTGTGCTTGGTTATCCTAAATTGAAACATTATTGCCACCCAAAGTTCATTATATATATAAAAGTATTTTCTTGGTGCTGGATATTATGAGTTTAAACAAATGAACAATAAATGCAGGATAACCACAACTATAGTAGGAGATAATATAATATATTTTCACTTCTCTAAATGTGTTTGTATTCAGTTTACCCATTTTTTTCCTGCTCTTCAGGAGGCATTGGAATCAAGTGCTACTTTTACCATCTCTACTTTTGACTTTTTTTTTCTGAATTATCATGTGGTTGAAATATGCCCTTGTGTCTTCTAATTTCAGAGCAGCTTTCTTTTATGTGTTGATACACATTTAAGCATATCTATGCCCTTTTTCTTTTTTTTTTTATTTATTTTTATTTTTGGTTTTTCGAGACAGGGTTTCTCTGTGTAGCCCTGGCTGTCCTGGAACTCACTCTGTAGACCAGGCTGGCCTTGAACTCAGAAATCCACCTGCCTCTGCCTCTCAAGTGCTGGGATTAAAGGTGTGTGCCACCACTACCCGGCTTTGACTCTATTTTTTTATAGTGCTGAAAAATATTCTACTCTCTATATATAACCATTTATTCCTCTACCTACAGGGAATGGTAGGAGGGTCTTTATTGCTTTCAAGCTTGGGAAATTAATAAACAAATCTTTTGTGAATGTTTAAATATAGGATTGCAATAAGACCTAGTCTTACAACTTATTTGGGTAAATGATTAGGAAGAGTTATTGAGGGGTTGTGGTATGGAAAGATCCTGCTTAGTTCAGTAAGAAACTGCCAACCGCCCTCTAATGAGAGCTTGCAGTTTTGCCTTCCTATGAGCAATGAGAGAGGATTACCAGTGTTCCCCATTCCTCAAAATTTGTTGTTGGTAGTGTCCTAGCATTTCACGATCAAAATATAGAATGCTGTGTAAATATTTTAATTTCATTTATCCAAGGGATAACGCATAGCGTTTGCTATCCATGGAGGAGTCACAGGATTTGGCCCATTTTCTTTCTGCTAAGGTCTGTGCTTTCTTACCTAATTTTGTATGTGCTTTTCAACTTGGGGAAGTTATAGAAACATTTTAGGGCATTGTCTTTTGCAAATCTTCTCTTCTAGTCTCTGGTTGCTCTTTTTACTACGTTGATTGAGCTTGATTTTTTTGTTTTTTGTTTTTCACTTGAAACTGACAGGTCTCATCATGCCTTTGTTTTGACTCTTGGCACACAGCATGACCCTTAAGCATCCACTGCTAGTCTTCTTGGAAGACTTCCAGTGAATACATCTGTAACTGTCTTGTATGGTTCAAATCTATTTTACCTCTTACCTTAACCTCATATCACATGATGAGCTAGAGAGAAAACACTTTAAAACATACAAAAGTATATATACACACACACACACACACACAGCCCCATTCTGTTTGTCCAATACTGTGGTGTGTACTTGCCAGGGGAACTTGTAGAACTCATAACACTGTTTGTTTGACATGCAATGTCGTGGTTACTTCTTGGGTGATCCTAAGTAATAAGGTATTCATTTGGTCAAAATTAAGATACAGAATAAAGTTACCTAGTTTTTATTAGAGTCTGTGATGCTTTTATGAGCCATTTTTCATAAATAACTTTCTTTAACCCTAATTCTACTCTTACATATGACATGATCAGGAGTAACAGCTATAGAATATGGGTCATTCTCTGTTATTTCAATTACACTTAGCAGACTTCTGACTTGTAGAACACTCTTCCCTGCTTCTTTCCTATCGACAGGAGTGAATGCCAGCCAATAGCTGAAAACCAAAATAGCAAAATAAAAAATATTTTTAATTAGAAGGATTTTAAACCTGGGCACATGGATGAAAAATAAAAAAAACAAAAAACAAACAAACAAACAAAAACCGAGTTTCATTCAAATATGCTCTTACCTAAACCTTTTAAATACCTTGCAGCTCTTTCAGTAGGAGGAAGGACTTGCATTTCCCTTAACTTTGTTTAGAATTAATACTGAGAAGCAACCTCTTGACCCTGAAGGCCTTTATGAATTAGTCTTGACCTAAGCAGAGTCCTGGTATGAGCAGGAATTGGAAAGGACACAGGCAATGGCTCACTTTGTGGCAGGGCCACCAATGAGCTGCCAACATGTTGTTGAACTGAAACAGAGGACTCAGTCTCCACATATGACAATCATTTAACCCTGGCAGTTAAAGGAGCCTGTGAGAAATGGGTGCACTGAAGAGTCCCCTTCTTTGTAATCTCCAAGATTGCAGGTTGTTTGCCTAAGGATTAGAGCAGCTGAACACTAATCTCTGAATGCTGTCTCAGGAGCTCCACTGCCACCTACCTCCCTGGAACTCAATTCTCCTGTAAACTGAGAGCATATGAATTGATGATTGACAGGCATGCAACTGCTTTTTTCATCCATTCCCACTCTATTTCTTGGTTTGAGTGTTAAGATAAAAACACAGTGATTCGGATTTAACGTCACATGGCACACTTAGTTGCTAGTTACATCTCTTACATATGATTGCAGAGCACTGAGTCTAATGACAGCTGTCCCACTGGCACTGTTCAGCTTCCTTCCACTTTGACACAGTTAGCCTGCTCAGGTATCTTTCACTGATGCCAGTCTCAAAACCAAGTAATTTGCCTTACCTTGAAGAATTTAGATTTTAATCTCATTGATTACCAATATCACTTCTAGCAATAATATCTACTGTACTCTCAGAGATATTCTTTTTCCAACCTACTTATTGATAATCCCGTTAATGAAGAAACAAGGCTATTTGCTTTGCATGAGTCTGAGCTCCAAGACAGCATAATCTTCATTTACTTTGCATAACATGATGACAATATCTTGGAAGCTTTATACGTTTATTTTCTCAATTTTTCCCATTACAGCATCATCTCTATCAGCTTTTTAGCTGATAAACACCATCCCTGTACTTTCCATTGCTCCCAAACCTCCTGGGATCTGAAGACTCGCCTGGTGACAAGTTCTCATGAACCATAATGCATGCTTTTTCTAAATGTCTGCATGTGGCAGGACTTACTAGAATTTAAATGGACTGACTGATTTTCCCCTAGTTCTACAACCTGATGCATTTTAATCTATAGGCATATCCACATGGGCTAATTTGCATGGCCAATACACAGGTGCACAGCTATGCATATTTATTTTAAGTAATTTAGGATGTTAATTTTATAGATATGATAATGCAATTTTAAGTTTAGAAAAAGCATGGTACTGATGTCTGGCAGGGTTGGGAGTCTGTAGAATTCAGTAGTGCACCTATATCATAGTTCTACAACTCCAAGTAACTTCTTACTTATGCAAAATGCACAATTAATATTAACCATGTTATTTCAAACATACACCGTGTATATGGGATCTCAAATTATATTTCTCTTCTTAACAGATGTTGGTATTTTCTGAAAGGACAAAGAATAAAAATTGTGAACATATCCATAACTTTCTTTTTAATATCAGACTATATTGTGGGGAGCAACAGACAAAACTGATGCTTCTTCACAAAGGGAGCTTGGTAACTTAAAGCAGTTGCAGCGCTTCCAGAGGACACAAGTTCTGTTCCCCACCCCAAGATGGCAATCCACAAATATCTATTATCTTCTTTTGCAGAGGATCAGACACCCTCTTCTAGCTATGAAGGGAGAACACTCAAAAAATTACAATAGTAACTATTATTTTTTAAAGTGGAGTTTCTACAGGTGAAGCAAAATGAAGTGTTCAAAATCATGTTTATTTACTGTCTGCTCGACCCTCTTCCGTTTGTGTCCCAATAGCATCTAAGGGACCTCACTGTACTCTCATGAGTCTTTCAAACTCTGTTTGAAACAGAGAATTAGCATTTGTTACTAGTAGAATATTTGGCAACTCCAAATGTCATTTGGATAACATTTGTGAACTTTCTTAACTTTAGAAAGTATTATTAACTCTATACTAATTGTATTTTCATCAAGTAAGTAAAAAGTGACTCTGATATATTGTTAAAGTAGGCTTTAGAGTGATGTTTTGGGGCACAGTAAAGCACACAAATATAATGCACTAACACGCATTACGTGCACATTCTACAGCTTAAAGATGAGGCTTGGTGAAGACCAGCTTGCCAAATTTCATCTGAAGGATAGTACGTCTCACTCACGATTCCCACTGTAGCTTTTACACAATCATAACGACTTAATGATGTAGCAAGAAGACACATTAGCATTTCCCTTGAGCTAAGGTGGTGCTAAACCTACCTGAAATTTTTTAGCTTCTCATATGATCTTAATAACTAGTCATATTTTAAAGCAGCTAGAATGCCTATGTTAGGGGTGGAAATGAGCAAGCTGAAACCATATCTTGATGACCCAATGCAGTATGAAGTGATGAAGAGGAATAGTTCTGAGGGAACTGCTGACCTCGAACATTTGAACTAAAAATAACACTATCAGATATTGTCCTCAGAACTATTGAGAATCCAAGGCATCTTTGTATTGTTGGAAGCATGAGTGCCCATATCAGGGTGTTACACAGTGTAGATGGCATAAAATTCATTGGAGCATGTTATATATGAACAAGAGCATCGACACTGTGAAAAACATTTCAGCCCAAGCTTGTTTTCCTCTTTAAAACTGAGCATATTAATAATTTATTTTCACCAGGCTGTGGGAAAGGCATGCATTATTGATAAGATCATGCTTTATAGAGTTTCAGAATTTCTGGCCCTTCCAGGTCTATCATCTCCCTTGCAACATAGTAAAAAGAATGCTCAATAGAGCATCTTCCAAGGTTTCTGGCTACAATAATGTAAGAAAGGCCAATCGTCTTCATTTCTTTCTTATCATTTGTCCTTCTGTTTTGCTTTGAGCACATTCCCTATCCATAGAAGTTATGGAAAAGAAAGTATGCTGTCTTAGTACAAAATATCCTGAGATTTTAAATGAAAGAAGGGATCATGGGAAAGAATCATTGAGCAGATACAAGTTCTACAGTGTCTTCTAATTGCCTAAGCAGTAAGAAGAGATGTTGAATGGAAAGTAGTTCTCTGACTGAGGGCCACAGAGTACCTATTGCAAACTCCATGTCCTGTCACCTCTGATGTGCTTTGCAGACTGTATTAGAAAATTGCACAGCTAGTTTTACCCAGTTTTGGAGATGACTGAATATGAACTAAACTGTCAAAATAATGGACCTTAAGTGAGTTACTCATGTCATTATCAAGCAACCCCGATGTCTTCTCTCAATCACAATCACACAGAGCAAGAAAATCTGACCTTACTCTCTTTTTATGATTGGGAAGCACAGGTCAGCAATATTATTTTGCATATAAATGTTGTACAAAATCATCTTTTGAGGTCATATTTTCCACCAGTCATTTTGGTTCCCATGTATTCTTGTCTAGCCATCTGGAACTGGAATACTAGGGAAGAGAGTAAGCTTTCTTTTGCAGTTCTCCAGCTTTTCCTCTCTAGCTTGGAGGCATGGGAGAGCATGTGGAGGCACTGGTGCAGGGGAATCTGTAATTTTTATTGAACTATTATCTGTATCTACACTTATTTCCATGTCCATCTGTGTGTGTGAAGAACCTCAGTTGCCAGCTGAGTCTGTGGAAGCTGTGAAACTCACTTCGTTCTGGCTTCATTTTGTTTGGGATCCAAGTATTCTTGGTCTCTTCCGGGAACCAGAAGTGCTAAAATAATATGTAATGTACCCCCTATGGAAAATATGTTAGTGGTGCTTTGCCATATATCTAAATTACTGTTATATTTCTATGATAAGGTGCTATGAACAGGGAAATTTATAGAAGAAAGAATTTATTGGGGTCTTACAGTTTGAAGATTAAAGTCTATAACCCTCATAGCAAGAAGCACAGCAACAGTTAGGCCGACATGGTATGGGAGCAGTAGCTGAGAACTCACATCTTGAGATACAACCACAAGGCAAAGAAAGCTCAGTAGTAAGTGCTTTTGAAACCCCAAAGTCTATTCCACAAGGACACATATCCTCTACACTTTCCAAATATTTTCACCTACTGGGACTAAACATTCAAACATATGAATCTATATGGGGATAGACATTCACGATCACATTTTTCTTTGGTTTACCCTCTCATTAAATTTCAAATCCTAAAGCTGTCCAACTATAAAGATTACAGCTATAAGTCAAATGTTGGATTTCTGTTTCCCTAGTGTTCAAGGCAAATGGCAGTTTATATCTTAATTTTGTGTAGTTTTGCTAACTGTAAGCAGTGATAGTGCTCAGGGATAGTCAAGACAAGATTAATTATACACCTAACCGTTTTCTATTTTTAATATTCATTTTCTTAGTTGGGTATATCATCTCAACTCTAAATAAATAGTAACTTTTTTCCTGAAAAATATCATATGTAGCTGATGAATAGGAAGGCATCACAGGTTGATTGTTAGTCCCTGATAGTCCTGACTTAGCTATTCTTTCTGAGTTTCCTGGAATGCACTGTTGTCCTTTTCATGACTCTGTCCTTGGAGATAATTTAATTTACAAGGAATCCAAGATCAGCTTTTCAGTGAATAAACAAATTAATTACTTAATATAATTTTTCAATCATAAATCTTATGCCTACCACATGTTTAGAAAAAAAAAATCAATATTATTTTGACTTGAGTAACACCCTTGTTTTAAACTTTAAAGTGCCATAACTTACACAGAGAGCCCTTAGGAGCTTCAGAACGTTGGAGAATAGAACCTGCTTCCTCCTAACTGAAGGAGCACCACCTATTCAAGCTAACTGTCTTTTAATCCTTCCTTCCTTCCTTCCTTCCTTCCTTCCTTCCTTCCTTCCTTCCTTCCTTCCTTCCTTTCTTTCTTTCCTTTTTTTCTTTCTTCCTTTCTTTCACCTTTTTTATCTTTGTTTTCTGCTCAATTCAGCTAGTATAACAATGACAATTAACACTAAATGTTGCTCAGTAACAAGGACTTTTAATATTTTTAAGACCTAAATAAGTTTCCATATCATAACAGAGATGTGGAAAAAGTACCTGATTGTGGAACAGTTAGCTGGCCCTTTTTTCTTCTTCAGTTGAAATGCATTTCCAGAGGCAAAGAGCAACTACACCAATTCTCAAACGGATTGTGAATTTTAAGCGACATTAATATTTATGCTCCTTTACCAAGAGATATTTCTAAAGGAATGAATTAATTTTATATTATCCCAATATCTACAAAATGATCACTTGAATAATAATTTTAAAAGTTATTTGTCCAATTAAATTATTTTAGCAAATTTTCCCGTAAGTGCCAAAATTACTTCCACTTGGGATTTCTGATCTGATATGGGGATTAAGTCTGACTTATCAGTAGGTTTCCTGAAAGGTCAAGGGATCCGGGCTTTTGGTGTCAGTCACAGGCAGGTACAATGGATTAGATGAAGGCAAAAACCTCTGATCTGGTCAGGTAGTCTGCAGCAAGAACAATATGAGAGCTGAGAGCATCTGTGGACTATTCAGTCTAAGAAACTCCCTGGGGAGAATCCTCTTAACTGCTGTGTGTCTCAGCATCCTACAGCAGCTTGATTAGCCAACATACCTATTTATAGACTAATTGTTAATGAATAAACTCTGACTACTGATGAGATGAAATAAAGGCATTTTCCTTCATCTTCCGACTACATACAATAAAATGCCAGATATTATATGATATGACATGGTCTGGTATGATATGATATATGATATGATATAAGACTAGAAGTTTGACTGATTAGGTTCCTGAAACTAAAAGAATGATGTGAATAGTAAATTTTGGTGATCATTATTAGAGTTGAAGAAATTAAAAGCCTAAAACTGCCAAAAGATACAGACAAAAATGAAAAATAAAGCAATTTAGTCTAATATATAAGACCAATGAACTAGGAAAAGGCATCCTTAATGAGCAAAAGCCTTCAGACAATAAGGGCTCAGTGATGGCCAATACCATTGGAAAAAATATGACCCTACTGCAGCTGCACCAGCAAAGGCTGAGGTGGGGAATCTGAAGATCTATGCTCAATACAGTGAATGTTTACATACAGGATTTCAATAAGACCTATTCTTTCAACTCATGTGAAGTGTCAGTGAAGAAAGAGTGGAGCTTCAGGATACCTACACCTGCATCAGTAATAAAATTCTCTTTCTTGATCTTAAACTGGATTAAAGCCAGAGGAATGCAGATAAGAGGGGTTTGTGTAGGATTCATTTCAAAACAAAATATTTCAATCACTTTTCATTTCCTTTCAATTAAAAATTAATCAATAGACACTAACATTGAGATGATGTGGGTCCTATATTTTCTCACAAAAGTTCTAATGAACTTACCATTAAAATGTTTCAATGAACAATTACAAATATTCTGAAAACAGTCTCTGCCAAGAAAATGAGGCTCTTAAGAAAGAAGTGGTCATGATAATGTCAATAAGTTAGAAGTCAGTAAAAGCAAAACAGAAATCACAAACAGAATATATCAGCAATAAAAAAAACCATAAACTCCAATGTTAGGTTCGATATCAGAAGGACCAACCAAATGGCTTCTTACATAGTATAATAGACAGTATCCATTTTGAACATGGAAAAAAATTGAGCAACAAAAAAGTTGAGTATAGCATTGGACCCATGACATTAGATAAGACCTGCGGCAGGGCTGAAAAAAAAATACTCAAAGACATTATGGCCAAATTAAGAAAAGTGAATCAAGTTAAAAAATAAAAAAGTTGATTTGAGCCCTACATAGCTACATCCATTGAATGTGTTAGGCACAGTGTAGTCAAAGTTAAGAAAACTGAAAACAAAGCAAAATATATTGAAAGCAAGACAAATACATAATGGCAACCTTTCCATTGGTTAAAATTTTTTTAGTAGCAGTAGTCTTTTCAATAGAATTTATGAAGTCCAATAAGAAGCGGCATGTAAAAAGAAAAGGTAAAAAAAAAAATTAAATCAGGCCAAAAACCATTATCCATTGAAGATATTCTTCAGTAATGACAAAGAGTCTGGCATGGAATGGTGACTTTAACGTCAGAACTCAGAAGCCAGAGGCAGGAGAACCTCTGTGAGTTCAGGGCTAACCTAGTCTACATATTGATTCTGTTTCCAGAAAAAGAAAAGGAAAAAAAATTGAAATAAACCCAAGAATTTGTAACAGGAAGACCCAAACCTAAAATAATGGCAAATTTATTAAAATATTCATGAATGCAAATTTCCTCTACATTTTATTTTTCAAAATTATACTTGACAGTTGAAATAAATATAACACATTCTAACATTGCTCTAAGTTTGTGTAAATATTTTTAAAATTTCTGTTATAAATGAGAGTAAAGAAACATAGGAAAAGGTAAACTATACTTCAACTGGTAATGTCAATAAGTTTAAATGTGATATGTACTATATATACTATATATTCCTTGAATTACAATGATACACAATTAAGGTAAATTTATGATACTCTAGACAATTGAAATTCTAAAAATCACTGGAGTAACCCAGACAACAGTAATTATAAAGAAACATAAATAAGCAAAGAAACAAAGAAAACAAAAAGCCAATAAAAATACCATAGTTAATACCATTGTAATAATGTATAAATGATTACTTTAAGTGTAAATGGCAAAAATATGAAAATTAAAGAAATTAACGAAAAGAATTAAAATCATAAACTCTCTATAACCTAGCTAAATTAAATAAATAAATAAATGAATAAATAAATAATAAATTTCACATATAATAATATAAGTAAATTGGAGGTCAGAGGATGGAAAATGATGTAATATGCAAACATAAAGTGAGAGTGTAAAGTGTCTATATTAACACTGAATAAAAGATATTTCAGGGTCAATAAATTCACCAGAGACACAGGCAAGAAGTTTAATCTACAATTAGAAATAGCAATCCTCAGTAGGCTTTGTATATACCATACAACATACCTGCCTAAATAAGATAGAAGTGAAAGGAGGAACAGACAGTCCCGCAACTATGGGTGACTACTGAAATGCTTTCCTCACCCAGATGAACTCATGGAGGCAAAGTATCAGTGACATCAGCCAAAAGTCCTTAAGCCTCATGAATAGGACATCACATGCAATACCATCAAAATGCACAGTTTTAATTGTCTATGGAAAACACACCAAGACAGACCACATCCTGGTCATAAAACAAATTTATATGAATAAAATCATGCAACATGTATTCTTTGGCCAAGTGGAATGGAATAACTGATGATAACATAAAAAGCCAGCACTCTGGAAAGCTAAGCCACATGCTTCTAAATGATCTATAAATCAAAGAGGAGGGGTTGGGCATTTAGCTCAGTGGTAGAACACTTGCCTAGCAAGCACAAGGCCCTGGGTTCAGTCCTCAGCTCTGAAAAAAAAAAAGGTCAAAGAGGATGCCCCCAACAGAAAATTAAAAATTACACTAAGCTGAATGAAAATAAAGATGCAGTATGTGACAGCTGTGGGCACTGGCTAACACAGTGCTTTGTGGGAAGTGTGATGTCCCAAATGGTTTTACTGTAAGAGGTGGGAAAAGACCTCAATTTAACAATCTAACCTCTTATGGGAAAATTCTAAACTATGCAGAACAATGGGAAACTGAAATAAACAGAAAGAAAAAGAAATGCAACATTAAAAACTACTAAAATGGGGTAAGGTAGAAGGCTCAGCCATTAAAGTACTTTCCATGCAGCCCTAATGATCTTTGTTCAAGTCATCAATCTTACATAAAGATGAAAGGACAGAACTAACAACTCAACAAACTTGATAGAAGATGATAGATGACAGGTAGATAGGTAGATAGCTAGGTAGAGAGTTGTCAGATAGATAGATAGATAGATAGATAGATAGATAGATAGATAGATAGATAGGTAGATAGATACATAGATACATAGATAGATACATAGATAGGTACATGCATACATACATAACTAGAGAAAAGAGATTTGTGTACACTTGAAAAGAAGCAAAGGGTATCACTGAAGGTGTTCTAGATAGGTAACGGTTGCTAAGCAAATATTAGAAACAACTACCCCAGCAAATTTCACATCTTAAATGATAGTACCAATTCCTCAAAATGACAAACTGCAACTTCTACATCAAGAAACTAAAATGTTGTTTTTCCTAGGCTTCTTAAGTGAATTTGTAATTTTAAAAATCCTCCAAAACAATCTCTAAAGCAGAGTGTTTATTTAGACAATTCTTCAAATGTATAAAAACTTACCACAAACTGCAAAACGTGTTCCGGAAACCAAAGAAAGCAGAGAGCAAGTTAATTTGCATCAATTCCTTGAAATGTATTAGTTATAGAAATTATATACATTTAAATTAATTTATGTAAAATATACTTAGACATATATATTTAAACACACATATTAAACATATATACTAACACACCATGATCAAATGCTGTTTATTCCATTTGACATTATGCTGGTTTTGTATTTGATAACAAACCAGTGCAATCTGCCTTTAATAACAAGCAAGTACAGAGAACTTTATGAGATTATATTTATTAATATAGAGACATCATTAGACAAAACTCAACACCTGTTTGTGATAGCATCTCTTGGATAATCAGAAACAGTAGTGATCTTCCTCACCATTAGAAGAACATCTACACATGTTACAAATAACATTCATAATACTGACAAACAGAACAATTTCTCCTAATTCTGGAATTCCAACAAATCCTAAGGGATATATCTACATTACAGCTTCAGCATTTATTGCTCAAGGAACATTGTGGGCTTGTGGGCAGGGGATGTAAGAGCCAGCATACCAGGTAGTTTGCTATGAGATAGTCTTACCTAGAGATGGCTACATATATAAGTCAGAAACAATATCAATCAATAGGCCTGTTAATATCGAAGGAGGTAAACCTATGGGTCTCACCATTTGACAAAGAACTATAAGAAAGTAATGACTCTTAGGAAAGTAAAGTTATCCTCTGTCAAGGATGAGCCTCTTTATTTGTTGTCCAAAACAGGCAGATACAAACAACAAAAGCAAACGCAATCAAACGCAAAGTAGTTTGTAGTATGTGTGTGTGTGTGTGTGTGTGTGTGTGTGTGTAGCAATGATAATATAAGAATAAGATGTGATCAACATTGGGGGACAATGGACCATGTCAGGAAACTTGGCAAGGTAGAGTAGCTCTGAGACCTAGGTAAGCAGGTACACATCTGAGATGGTTGGCATCTCCCTGTTCTCTACTAGATTCCTGGCCTGGAACACATGCCACACTTCCCACATAAGGAAATGTGACCTGTGTCACATAGTCTCAGGACAGAGTTCTCCATGCTAATTCAAATATAATTTGAATGGAATAACTGAAAATAACATAAAAAGTCAGAGTTTTTAAAAGCTGGTAGCCCTGAGGGTTTAGCCAATAATCTTCCCTTCCCAGACATTCCTTCTTGCAAAAAGTATTTAATCTCTGCTCCATCCTGAGAAGTTGAAATGTATCCATTTTCCATGATGAACAGTCAATAATAGGTATGGATAAATATGGACTGTCTCTTCCACTGAACTGCCATGAGGAACATGGAGAAGGTCTTTGCCTACAAAGCCATAGTCTAAGTCTTCCTTAGAAGGCTACTCTCAGCTTCCAGCCAACTGCTGCTACCATTGTAGATGAGCTAAGCCAGAGTTTCCCATTTCCATGGCCCTGGGTTTATTGTTGTCCTCAGCCCATGGGCCCCCAGTGATCCCTGGCTTGTTCAGGCCCATGGACTCCATTCTACATTTCCGACTCCTCTGTGAAACACCCCAGTGGCAACTGGAAGCCCAGGGAGTCAGGGAATACCAACTGCAGCCTCCTCCATCTTACACTGTGATTTCCTACCCCCTGAGCAGTGTTTTGGCACTTTCCTAAAGCCCAACATCCAACAGCACTACAGAGAGATATAGTCAAACACTTCCTGCTTTCTACCTCCCCAGAAGTGTGTCCTGAACCCCAGTGGCTGGCCAGATCACAGACCCACACAATGTGACAGCAGGGAGCATGGGAGTGGTTCCATGGGGCACAGGTAGCTGAAAAAGGACTAGAGGGAGAAAAGGGAAGGAAGAGTGGTATGCTTCTGTTTCAATTAAAACTTATTAGAGATGATTAATTTTTTAAAATTAAAGCATCAAGTTATTTATCGGGGCATATATTTGGATCAAAGTAACTTAAAACAAAATTGAAAAAAGTTAATTCAGCTAAGTGGCTCAAAGTATTAAAATAGATACAAAACAAAAGGATTGTTCACTGGTGATACTGAAGTACTTACAGAGAATAAATTCTTTGGAAATCTGAGTTATCACTAGGAGAGTATCCTTTTACTAGGAAAAAAAATGTTTTCTAGAAAAGGCAAACATCTTTATTTCAAGGACATTTGCTTAAGGAGGTCTTAGCCAAATCAGATCCCACATAAAACCAGTAGGGAAATTCTAGCCTAAAGAAGTATATTCAAACTAATTAAATATTTCCCAGATAAGGAAAAGGCAAACTAAAGAAATGGAGTCCACAAAGGCTCAATACAGGCACTCCATCATCTTCATCATGTTCCTAGCGAAAAGCCTCTCTCTACGGTGGCAGGACATCTTAACTCACTTCTGAAACCAAGCATGTGTACCTTGTTAACATTCTGAGCGCACCTGTCCAGAACAATGTCATGATTTAGAAAATGGCATAGGGAAACTACACCCTAGAAAGAGCAAGAAAGTAATCTTTCAACAAACTCAAAAGAAGATAGCCACATAAAAGTAAAAATAACATCAAAAATAACAGGAACCAACAATCACTATTCTTTAATATCTCTTAACATCAATGGACTCAGTTCCCCAATAAAAAGACATAGACTGACAAACTGGATCCATAAAGAGGACCCAGCATTTTGCTGCATTCAGGAAACACACCTCCGTGATAAAGACAAACACTACCTCAGAGTAAAGGGCTGGAAAACAATTTTCCAGGCAAATGGTCCCAAGAAACAGGCTGCAGTAGCCATTCTAATATCCGATAAATTGACTTTCACCTAAAAGTCATCAAAAAAGATGAGGAAGGACACTTCATACTCATCAAAGGAAAAATCTACCAAGAAGAACTCTCAATTCTGAACATCTATGCTCCAAATGCAAGGGCACCCACATTCATAAAAGAAACTTTAATAAAGCTCAAAGCACACATTGTACTTCACACAAT
>CM052713.1:31550852-31571045 GCA_028551405.1 Uromys caudimaculatus
CAAGAACTTCAAGTCTCTGAAGAAAGAAATTGAAGAAGACCTCAGAAGGTGGAAAGCTCTCTCCTGCTCATGGATTGGCAGGATTAATATAGTAAAAATGGCCATCCTGCCAAAAGCAATCTACAGATTCAATGTAATCCCCATCAAAATTCCAACTCAATTCTTCATAGACTTAGAAAGAGCAATTCTCAAATTCATTTGGAATACAAAAGCTATTCTCAACAACAAAAGAACATCTAGAGAAATCAGCATTCTTGACCTCAAGCTGTACTACAGAGCAGTAGTGATAAAAACTGCATGGTATTGGTACAATGACAGGTAGGAAGATCAATGGAATAGAATTGAAGACCCAGAAATGAACCCACACACCTATGGTCACTTGATTTTCGACAAAGGAGCCAAAACCATCTAGTGGAAAAAAAGACAGCATTTTCAACAAATGGTGCTCGTTCAATTGGCGGTCTCCATGCAGAAGAATGCAAATTGATCCATTCCTATCTCCCTGTACAAAGCTCCAGTCCAAGTGGATCAAGGACCTCCACATAAAACCAGATACACTGAATCTAATAGAAGAGAAAGTGGGGAAAAACCTCGAACCCATGGGTACAGGGGAAAAGTTCCTGAACAAAACACCAGGGGCTTATGCTCTAAGATCAAGAATCAACAAATGGGACCTCATGAAATTGCAAAGCTTCTGTAAGGCAAAGGACATTGTCAATAAGACAAAATGGCAACCAACAGATTGGGAAAGGATCTTTATCAATCCTACATCAGATAGAGGGCTAATATCCAACATACACAAAGAACTCAAGAAGTTAGACTCCAGAAAACCAAATAACCCCATCAAAAAATGGGGAACAGAACTAAACAGAGAATTCTCAACTGAGGAAATTCGCAGGGCTGAGAAGCACCTAAAGAAATGGTCAACATCTCTAGTCATCAGGGAAATGCAAATCAAAACAAGTCTGAGATTCCATCTCACACCAGTCAGAATGGCTAAGATCAAAACTCAGGTGACAGCAGAGGCTGGCGAGTATGTGGAGAAAGAGGAATACTCCTCCACTGTTGGTGGGATTGCAAGCTGGTACAACTGCTCTGGAAATCAGTTTGGCGGACCCTCAGAAAAATGGGCATAATACTACCTGAGGACCCAGCAATACCACTCCTGGGCATATACCCAGAAGATGCTCCAACATGTAATAAAGACACATGCTCCACTGTGTTCATAGCAGCCATATTTATAATAGCCAGAAGCTGGAAACAACCCAGATGTCCCTCATCAGAGGAATAGATACAGAAATGTGGTACATCTACACAATGGAGTACTACTCAGTTATTAAAAACAATGATTTAATGAAATTTGTAGGCAAATGGATGAAACTTTAAAATATCATCCTGAGCGAGGTAACTCAGTCACAAAAGAACGAACATGGTATGTACTCACTGATAAGTGAATATTAGCCCAAACGTTCGCAATACCCAAGTTTCACTTTACAGTAACTGCTGGACTGAGAGTGAGGTTCCAGATGGAGGAGTTGGAGAAGGCACTGAAGGAGCTGAGGGAGTCTGCAGCCCTATGGGGGGAGCAACAGTGTCAACTGGCCTAACCCCCTCCCCCATCTTCCTGGAGGCTAGACCACCAACTAAAGAAAACACATGGAGGGACCCATGGTTTGGACCACATATGTGGCAGAGGAGGGCCTTGTTGGCCATCAGGGGGAGGAGAGGCCCCAGTAAAGGGGAATGCCAAGGTGGGAATATGGGAGTGGGCAAGCAGGTGGGTAGGAGATGGAATTCCCTCATAGAGATGGGGGAGGGGGAAGGGATAGGTGGTCTCCAAAGAGGAGACCTAGAAAGGGGGAAACATTGGAAATGTAAATAAAGTATCAAAAAAGAAAAAAAATGAAAAGAAAAAAATATAAACCTACAGGCAAAAAAAAAAAAAAAAAAAAGAAAGAAAGAAAGAAAGAAAATGGCATAGGAATAGAGAAGTATGGACATGCTCACAGATTGAGTAAGAGTACATCTTAAAAGCAAAGACTATGAAGCCTTGCATATGATCTTTGAAAGAAAGTGTAACCCTTGACTACAAGAACAATAACAAGGGTTGCACCAGTCGAGGCTGAACAAGTAGTTGTTGGGCAAATATCTTTGTAGAAGTATTTTTATGAGGTTTTGGTGAGCCACATGCAAAGCTGTGCTTTTTCCAGTGTCTTGTGATAGTTACAGTAAGGCAATAAAACTGGAGACCTCTTTCTTCATACCTTTCTGCCTCTATTTATTTGTCTTAGAACTGCTACAACTGTGTCGTAACTCCATTTGATCCTGTTAACCCTTCAACAAGTAATTGGAAATAAACCCATTATTTCCCAGTGTAATTACCAAAATATAAAACTTATGATATATATCTGACATTTACTGATTCAGTAGACAACAAAAGCTGAAAGTTTCAATTGTGCTGTACCTCCCCAATAGGTAGGAGTGTAAATTGCATATTATATTAAAAACCTGTAGGATTCTAAGCACTGTAATATGAAACTGTGAAAGTGTCTGTGATTCTATAAATGTCTTCAAATATAATTTTAATACCACTACAGCTTTTAATGAATCCATAATTGAAGCTAATGTTAAATTCAGTTAGAAATGAGTGACAACAGTTTTTTTTTCTTTTTCCTTTTTTTCCCACTAAGCTCACAGATCTATTCAAAATCCCTTGTGTAGAAATGTTCAGTCAGTTATGAAACTGCCTGGAGGAACTCTTGCTCTATCTAAAGGGTTACCCTCAGAGACAAATTCAGCAGTCACCATTACTCTTTAAATTGTGACTGATAAAGGGTTTATTTTGTCAGTTTTTATTGTCATACAGCTAGAAACTTATTCTTACTGTAATGGTTGTCTGTCCCAAGACCATTCCTTCAATCTTTCATGTTACATTTAAAATTAGGGCATATTTTCTTGATTTATACTCAATACTCTATATATAATGTTATTAGTCCCAAGGAATGAAGGAGACCCTATTACAATTGGGCACTGACTGGCTATCTCGTTATATTAAGGCATTAAGGTAAATGATGAAAAGTTGATTGTATTGTTACTATTGGGAGAACTTCGAGATTTATTATAGATTTTGTCCTTGTTGATGGTGTTCATACTGCTGGTATTATTGATAAGAGATATTTAATATATTTAAAGCTGGTAGGAAAATATAGATGCCTAGAGAGTTTGTATATATAGTCATAATACAACAGAAATGTCTGGAGAACAGAACTTCAAATCCCATCTCCTCCTACATTAACATATGGTGAGACTTTTGTTTCTGACATGTACGGTCGCTGAATGAGGAATTCTCTTATTTCACAAACACTAACTTTCTGTAAATCCCAACAGTTTTTCACCACTTTAGAATTTTATAAATTTCTATGGTTTTTAATTTAGTGCTAGAAATGATGGACTAATAGTTTTCATATTTCACATCTGCAGATAACCTTTTACCCTTCTGGGCACATAAACATTGTACATCAAACATGTTCTTTCAGTATTTGGAACTAGCTAATTCCTCTTTCAATCTGTCAAGGTTTTACATGATTATCTTTCAAAATAATGTAACTCTACTTGTCACAAATTGCATGAGAGTTTTGAAAAATTATATGTTTTTGGTTTAATTTTATTTATTTTTATATTTTATGTATGAATGTTTTGCTGAAATACACACACACACACACACACACAAACACATGTCTATATATACAATATATGTGTGCTATCTGTGCCTGATGCCCACAGAGTTCAGAGGAGGGTATAAGGGAGTTAGATACCCAGGGACTGGAAGTTCAGATGTTTGGAAAACAATACAGGGTGCTGGAAATTGAACTTTGGTCCTCTGAAAGAGCAGTAAGTATTCTTAAACACTATGCAGTCTTTCCATTTCCTGTCATAAAAACAAAACAAAACAAAACCCTATGATTATTCTGTATTTCCTCACTTTATTCTTTGTTTCTAGTCTTAGCATTTAGGTACCTTCCCTGATTACCACTCCATGTTTGATCTTTGACTGAGACTTGCTGTGAAAAGCAGGTGCATAAAGATCGCACTGTGAGGTTGGAGGTGCTTTCCTTTTCAGTTGCCTGTTGATCTATATGACAAGATGTAGTGATGTTTGTGCCTGGAGAATCTCCAGCACTGTTAAGGAGGGAAGTGCCTTGCATCCTATACCAAGTGTGTGTGTTAGTCTATTTACAGAGCATTTTCCAATGGTGTACAGGCTCAAACAGGAATTGTCTCTTCTTAGAAAAAAAAATGATGGAAAAACCCAATCCCAGGAAACCAACACCTTGAGGTGCCATTGCAGCTACACACAGTTGCAGGTCAATTAGCTCTTTTGTCTCATTGTCAGGCTGTGTGTTTCGCACTGTCTGAGGGACTTGCTGCATGGGAGAAACTCAAAGCCCTACTAAAGCCTCTCCCAGCCAGAGCTGTGGCTGACTTGGGCTCCTTGTTTGCTCTCCTCCTATCTCATTAATGCAGCTGTGAGTACATTTCCAGAACTCTTCACCTGACACTGTGCTGAGGGATCAGGTGCCAGGTAGAGTAATCAATCTGGAGGGCTTTTAGCCTCGCATCCTGCCACTGTTTGACAGCATGTCTCCGTCAAGGAGACTGTCTTCCTTAGATCGATAAATCAATCAGTTCTTTTTACATCTTATGAAGCACTCCTCACGCCCCATGTCACTCACACTGCACCACACACAAGTGGAGAAATCAGAGCTGAGATAGGCCCAAACCATCCCCATCCACATTCTATCCTATAATCGCAGATGTTTCCCCCAAATCAATTCCCAGTGCAGTGGTAATGGATCACAGTCCAGTTCTTCATTCCTATAAACTGAAGAGTAAATCTGTGGAAGGTGTTGGAAGTTCTAGTGTGTTTAAAACAAAATAGACCACATCTATAATTCAGAGGACATGAATTGCAAGGTTTATGATTAGAACTGATCAAAGGAGATAGTGCAGGCTTTATTTAAATGTAGTAGATTTACTGATGCTGCATAAAGGAACTGGAGAAATCTCCAAAGCTGTCAAGATTGTAAAGGTGCTGGCCAAGTGTTCATGCCCTTGTACCAAGCAGTGGCCGGCTGTCTTGTCAGCAGGAATGTAGGGTAAAAGGAGCGAATGACCAAAGGGAAGTCACAGCATTTGTTTCTCATGTTGTGTTTGCCCTAAGATATTTAAACACTGAACTGTACAACATTGGGCGTAGGGTACAAACTAAGAACTTAAATAATACCTTGTGTCTTCCAGTTTCAGTGGTAGAATCTAAGAGCCAACTCCCTTATACAGAGACATGTTGCTGAGAAATGCTAGGCCGAAGACCTCTCCCAATAACCACCATGCTAACTTCCATTTGAATGTTGATCATTTCTCTGCGTAGACACGACTTCCCTTCCAGAGCATGTGAAGGAAAAGTTCTGGACATAAGGCAGCTCTGCAGTTCCCTGTGTAGGAAGGGAACTTTTAAAGAGACACTTGGATGCATCTAATGTTATTTGATATCTAACTACCTCACTTCTTCATTTATGTAAGAGACCTTACCCTAGTGAGTAAGACAAGGACAGATGACTTTCCAAAACAGATGCATTGAAATGAAGCCCACTCCTCCCTGAAAGTACAAACAAGGAATTTCCTTGGTTAAAAGAATCTGCTATTCAGTCAGAAAGCAAATCTCAATTCATGTGTGACATTGAATAAATGTCATAAATGATATGGAGGCCAGCTTCTTCATCTGCCTTTGTAAAGACTAGAATATCAGTGCACATGAAATTAGCATAGAGCCATCCCAATTGGGGGTCCAAGTATTGTATACAACCTACCCTTACACTTTTGTGCCTTGAGATTATAATGGTGTCTTCTCAATTGTCCCAATTTAGTAGTTGACGAAATTTTACAATTAAGCTTCAATACTAGTCTTTTACTTTTGAGCATCCAAGTCAGAATTTTAAGAGAAAATAAACCATCATTTTCCCCATCATCTACAAATCATGTCATCGTATCTAACAAAGCTGTTTCTAATAAGCTGTTTCAGGATTTTGCTGAGAATGGTGAGAGTCAAGGCTGGTAAGAACAACAGGTGTGGTGTACCTAAATACGTTATAAACACACAGACCTGGCTTGGTAGCTATTCTTTATTAATAGCAATACACATTAGAAAAAGCTGTAGGCATTACATTTCTGCAGGGTCTCCAAACTCCCATCTACCTGCTTTCTTTTGAATAAATAAAAGGTGTCATATTGAAAAATGTAGTTTATTGGTATAGAAATGCACTCAAAATTGATTTTCTTTATGGAGATTCTGGAAATACTGTGTGGTTGTATGCAATGAAAGTTAAGAGAAAAGATGAGAGTAGAGGGAAGTGGAGGAGACAAAGGATCAGAGAGAAGAGGAGAGAACAGAGCACAGAGGAGGGAAGGAGGGGGGGAAAGGGCAGTAGAGGGGAAAGGAAAGGGAAGAGAAAAGGGGAACTAGGGGAGAGGAGAGTGAAGGGCAGGTGAATGGAGGGAAGGAAGAGGGTAAGGGAAAGGAGAGAAGAGGAGAGATCTTTGAATGAGCAAGAGTCTACATAGCTAAACCCAAGAATCGATCCTAGATTGAGAGACAATATGTAAGCTGCTCGTCTGAACGTAGAACTGGAAACCTGGTGTCCTGTTTCCTTTTCCCTGGAAATGACTCTGAACTAAAATCAGAAAGCAAAGCCAGTGGCTATTTGGCAGGTAGGTCAGGGGAGAATAAAGAGAAAGCTCTTATTCTAACGACCAGAATACACTTTCCTTTACAGGAAACAACCTGATATTGAGGATAGAAGGTAATTTGGAGATCCTCTGAGCTCTTACCCTTCTCGTCCTAACCATAGCCCATTTTGGAAAGGTGACAGACAAGTTACTTCTTCTGAGAGTCACAACTTGAAATAGACCTCAAATCCCCTGGGTTGTAGCCAAGGATTCTTTGCAATAAACTCAATTATCTTTTCAAACTGACAGTGGTCCACATGGGCATTGAGTTTTCCAAACCCATATCATGGGGACAGTCTACTAAAATGAGCATCTAAACTGATAATGATAGTTCATTTCATATGGGCCATAAAACAGCAATAACTGTCTTTAGCTTCTTGGTGGAAGCCAACCCTATAATCTCAAGATAAATAGCTTTGCATGCTGTTACCAGTCTCCTGAGCAAACCTGCCTCTCTTGTTCCTCCTTTCAGGAGCAGCATATGCTTAATTTTCAGACTAATGAAATGATTTCAAGTAGATAAATACATATGTTGTCATTAGTTGATTGTTATTAAGTGGATCCTTGTAGTCCTAATGTGGTTACATATCTGCTAGCTTATGTTCTAATTTCCTAATTGTGTATTTTTTTTGAACCATAGATGGCCAGCATATTTGTATTGGATCCCATTTTATCCTTCTTGGAAAGTAAACTGTTCCATCAGTCTCCCAAACTTCTTTCTTAAAAGTAAATGATAATGCTGAATTGTGGTGGTGCATGCTTTTAACCCCAGCACTCAGTAGATAGAATCAGGATGTTCTCTGAGTTTGAGGCCAGGCTGGTCTACAGAGCAAGTTCCACGATAGCCAGGGCAAAATTGCAAATGATACAGACAAATCCATATAGCGTCGTTTCTATATAGTTACCATGAGGACATTACTTTGGATAGACAGAGAATTTTGGCAAATTTAAAACTGGATCCATTAAAAGATTCATGTGATGCCAGACCTGGTGCCAGGGGCCTGTAATTCTAGTTCCTCCTGAGTCTGACAGGAGGGTCACTACTTAAAGCAAAGCTGGGCAACTTAGCAAGGTTTTCCCTCAAAGAAAAATAATGAAAGTGGAAGACGAGGACCAGGTATACATCTCAGTAGTAAAGTATCCAGGAGGGAAGGACCCATGTTCAATCTCAGTGATGCAAACATAAAGTTTAAAAAAGAGGAAAGAAAGGGGAAAAGACAGTGTTAAAGTAACCAAGCATGAATGAGTGCCAAGAACAATCTTGTTATCCTCATGGTCAGTGTGTGGTGAGGATAATTAGCAAAGTGACTTTGGCCAAATCTCACTACAGTTCATTATTTGTAATGCTTTGTATTAGTGTGTGTGTGTGTGTGTGAGGGGGTGTACCTTAATGTCTTTGAAGTACCTTAAATGTTGTTTTATTAAAAGAAAGAAAACTTCCTACTAAATATATTCCTATTAAATACATTTCGTTTGTTCTGTGGGAATATTACAGCTAACTTGATTTTCTCACTTGGTGACACAGGGTTCTGTCTGCACTTGCTTTGATCAAGAACCAAGCGGACCTAGGACTTGTTACTCTTTACGTCGATCAAAACACAAACACAAAAGCAAAAACCATTTCTTCCTTTCAGCGACTTACCTCACAAGAGAACTGCAGCGAAAATCAAAATCACTTTAAAAGGTCGTAGGACACGACCTTCTCTTGAAATGTCCCTATGAAAAGAATGGAAGAATCCTGCTGAAGAGCATTAAAGGCATTAATAAGGTTGACAGGAGGAAATATAATGGAAAAGTTTGAGGTTGAGAACTGACAGCGGGAGAAGCCTGGCATAGAGGAATAGAGTGTACTATCATTCTCAAATATTCTCTCCCATTCCCTAGAGGATAATTATAATTCAGCAGCCAATTGGTAGGAAGGATGGCTATGTCAGTTTTCCTCTGGCTAACTAAATATGTGCCATGTCCAGGCAGAAACCTTGGGAATGAGTGTATATATTTTGTTATGATCAGTTTCTTTCTGTCACTCAACTGGCAATGCTCCTGATGTAGGATGTGTTGTGACAAAGAAGAAACGTACCCTTGTTCTGTCAGGGCATTCAAATCTTGAGGTCATATGTTAGTGGAATACAACTTTTCATTAATCTCTCCAAATCCAGGTATAAGCAGGTCTTTAAGGCAACAAGAATTAGGCTGATGGCATAATGCTTTTGCAGTATACCTGGCAGACCTGCCTAACTTCAGGGAAGTGCCTGTACAAACTTCAGGGAAGTGCCTGTACAAACATCAGGGGAAGTAAACCTTAATAGTGTACGACTACATATAGAAATGTTGACTTGGGTTTGGAAATAGGTTACACATAGAGTTGAAGAAACTTCAATATTGTATGTGTGTGTCTTTTTAATATTTCCATACTCTGGAAAATGGTAGCTATTCACTAATTCTTTGTATTCACAGAGCACATTAACTTGATGCTGTGGTGTCTAGTGTAATTTTACACTGTAAAAAGTCCATGGAAACAAAAGTAAAATGATGAACTCACGCTTCCCACTCATGATCTACATATAAAGAAAGGGCAGTGATTACACATGAAAATAGTTTAAGGTTGAATATGCACAAATGGGGAGATGTACAACTATCATGCTGCTTCCACGATAGACTGTTAGATGTCTATAGGCAATATTTTCTTCACACTACCTGTGCTGAGTGGTTTATGATTTCTTGCAGGGGATGGGGGGATGGTAAATGCACGCTCACTATGTACTGCAAAGATTTATCTTTTTATAGAATTTAAAGAGTTATAAGGGGTTTAAGGGATAATCCTATTCAAAATATAATATACACTTGAATGATGTTTGCCATCTGGACAGTCTATCAGTTTGCAATGCCAAGTTTATTGGCTCTCGGCAACCTGCTCTGCTCCTTGTGGTTTGATGTTACTTGCACTAAGCCTGTTAGAGTCACCCACACCTTCTTTGTATATTTTCTCATCCCTAGAGCACATCAAATGTGCAGGTGCAAAAAGTTGGAGTAATATGTGCACAAACCTAACTAGGTTTCTCCTCTGTCCACATCTTAACTTAATAGACTCAGGGCTGCATTCTGAGCACATACAAAAACAATTTCATTTATGTCCAAAGCAAAACAACACTCTATATTAAGAAGATATTAGGTCTGGGAACTCATAATGCTACACTTAGCTCAGCATCTTCATCATCTCCAGCGGTGCCATGCTGGCCATGTCAAAAATAAATCCATTCAATTCAGAATTCAATTCAGTAGTCAACAGCTATGTCACACGGGAGTCCATAAAGAGCAAGAAGAAATGCCACTTCAGGTTCCCATGCTGTTCCTCCTCTGCAGACTTGAAAGAGCAGAGTAGGTTGGGGTTGTGTGTGCTATGTGTTACTTCTGCTATTGATTCTCTATTCCCTGCATTACCTTTCATTGAAAAAACAAGGGAGAGAAGATGCACTGAGCTCCTCAGAGAAGGATACCCTTTTATTCCTATTGCGTGTTTTCTAGGTACAAGCTTCTGCAACTACATAAGGAGTGTGAGATGGGGGGGGGGGGGCTTTACACATGGTACAAGCTGTCCTTTAGCAACAGAGTACCAGCTCTTGCTTTGCATCTGCACCTGGAGCATCTGCAGGATGACTCCTGAGTGTCTTAGAAAGAAGGTCACATGTCTGAGAGTGGAAACCTTGAAGCTGATTGGCTAGATATTTGGAAGAGATGCAGAATCTTGGCTTTGAATTTTCCCTTTAGAGTTGAGATATTGTGTCAGTGTAGGCTCTCTCTGGTTTCTGGCAGCCTGCCACTTAATAGCAGCAATTTAGATTTTTTTGCTTTCCTTTGTGTTGACCCATTCAGAGAATAAAATAGGCACTCATGATATTCATGGAATTGCATCTGGGACTCTAAACAGTTCGCCAGAGTCTGCTACAGCGCCCATATTCTGCTCTTGGAGCACATGCCCAGCTTTGAGAGATGACACCTTCCTTTTGACCTGAACTCTCATCTGTCTCCTGCCTCTGTTCCAGCACATGAAGTACTGTCACAGTTAAAGAATGAGAGACCTTAATGAGAAAGAAGAGACAGAAATGCAGTTCAGATATGCAGTTTTCAAACCTATTGTTCGGTCTTTCTGTGTTGTGTTGTGATGCATTTATTTTTTTTTTCCTATGTAAAACACACCACGGGATCTTCTATAAAAAAAGGGAAACAACCTAGTAGACTTACTAGCCATACCCACAGTGTAGTTCAGCTTTCTTTTTTTTTTTTTTTTTTTTTTTTTTTACTAAATAGCGATATGACTTCAGGCAAATCGAGCATTCAGTGGTCAGTTAGTTATTTTGCTTTTTCTCTACCACCCAAATAGGGTTATGGTAGAGTTCATTGGCCATTTAGGACAGTTCATAAGTCTGTGTTATGAATACAGGTAAAGAGGGTGGACCGTTCAATGTGAACCATTCTCCTACACTAAGGAAAATGTAGCATTTCTAATTAGATATTCAAGTGAAACCCTATGGAGGACTCTTCAGTGCCAAACACAGTAGGTGCTGGAAAACACTGAGTTTTCGTCCTTTCTTTTTCTTCTCTCTCTCTCTCTCTCTCTCTCTCTCTCTCTCTCCCCTTGTCTCCCTCCCTTCCCCTCTCTCTTCCTAATCTACCATCACAGTCTTTTATTTCCCCAAAACAGCTTTGTTTAATCAATGTTTCTCTTTCATTCACCCCAAGGAAAGCATAAGAGGGTGTATGGTTTGATACTTTCAAGTGAATTCTATTGCTTCTTTGTATTAAAAAGATTCTCCCTTTAAAGAGATCAATGGTGACTTTTAGCTTAATTTCATATTAACATTGAACACGATGCTGACCACCCAAAAATGGAGCTATCAATATGTTAGGAAGTATGTAAAAGAGAGGATTTTCCTGAGATCATGACAAGTGAGTGGGTTGGGGTAAGGAGAGAGATGACAAGATAAAACTTTGTAGATAATCCATGCTGTAAAGATTTTTCTTCTTTTAAAATAGAATTGTGATGTGTAACTTGAATAATTTCAAAAATTACCTAGTGAGAATTTGGTGATAAAATGAGCAGTATTTATAAAGTGTGACTTCCAGCCCCTTGGCATGTGGAATCTTGTGAATGCTAGCCCTCAGCTCATAGTTACTGGTTCAGAAACTGCCCAGAGACCTGTGTTTTCACAAGCCCTTCATGCATTCTTGATGTAAACCAAAGTCCTCCGGGTTAGAACATTTTTTTCAACTCTGTAGTTTAGCATCCCCCCAAACCTCCTGAGTTTGAAAAAAAATCTATGACTCAGATTGAACACTGAAGAAAAGCAGGTGCAAACCTTTTTCTCAACCATAAAATCCCCCACAAAATGCCTTCCCACACCTCACTTCCATACCTGCATTGCATTCAGTTCAGTTACTGAGTGTTGAATGAACTAGGGATATTTTGGTTATAGTTGAGGACTTACATGCATATTTTTAGCTAACAGAAGGACCAAGAAAAATAATTCAGACAGAGATGTAATCCATAAACAGCTATCATTGTCATTAAAAAAAGACATAGAAAACTATTTTAGTTTAATTTTTGTTTTGTTTTGTTTTTTGTTTTGTTTGTTGGTTTGCTTTTTCTTCTCACCCTTAGTAAAGTTCTCAGTGACATCCAGAGGACTGGTAACAATTTACAAGTTGTGAATCTCCAAATTGACACAAAAGTATAAATCTGCCACTTTTGTGGGCAGTGTGTAGATGTTAGGGAAGGAAAGCAGGGTGAATGGTGTTCTGGGTCCGTATCACCGTCACGTGTAGGATTCAGAGCAAGTGCTATTAAGGGCAGGGTAGAGGAATCACCAGACAAGCGGATGGGGGAGGAGCACTGAATGGTGGGGGAGAGAGACTGGGATCTGCAGTCTAAGACTAACTCCTGATTAAGAAGAATCAGCTGGACCAATAGCTTTTACCACACCTTAGCTCCCACATCAGCCATCAATGGCCACTCAGCATGCTTTTGCTTTTGCAGAGCATACCATGCTACTGCAGTGAAACACTGGCTGTTTTCATCTGCCTCTCTCTGAAAGACATTTGGCTTAACTCCAGAATCAGCCTTGGGAAATTCTGTCTTCTCTGAAGCTAGAGTCATATGCACAAACTTTGAAGCAGAATACATATGCCTGATGTTTCCTTCATCCCTCTAGTCAGTTAAAATGGCGTGGATGATTACAGTGTGGCTCCTGTAATGTTGCAAACAACAGCACCTGGCTAGGGGTATCAAGTATGTGTCAGGTTTGTGCCAACTGCTCTGTTAAGTGGATAATCCCTTCTTCAATTCATAGATAAAGAAGCCGAGGAGCCATGAAATGAAGCCATCACCAGGCAGTATCCTGCAGTCCCAGTGCTTAGACCCGACATGCTACAGCCACATTCCAAACACTAGTGTAGCTCCGCAGGCCTTAAGATTTTACAGGTACAGCATGCTGCCTCATTCGAAGAAAAGGTAGTTTCTGAATTAAAATTCAGTGGTTTAAATTCACTTTTATTGTTACGGTTCTACAATACAACAGGAGAATAAAAGCAAACATAAGAAGCACATGGGTTTCAGCTGAATGAATAGAGTAAAAGTACAGTGGTGCCATTAAGTAACGTTTTAGGAAACTTTAGTTCAATGAAAGAGCTCTTTAATTGAGGCAAATTCAAATCAGCATTGTGGTTGCAATGCAGCGGGTTGGCTATATTACTTGCGTACATGTAAACAGCGTTTTTAGAATCTTTGCTTGTCTTCTGCTCGAAAGACATTATTCAAGACATCTGATCCCACCCCAGGATACTTATAGACCCTGTAAGCCTGTCTTCTGCCCTATAGTTCATGACATTCACCATGGTTCTGCAGTCATCACACAGCCGAGTGCTCTTTTGCAAATGCTGATAGTTTATATCCTATTATGACCTTATGGGTTGTGTGGAGAAGGCGTGCCTTTTTCTGGTACAATACATAAACCCACAGCATCACTTTGGAGACACCCACACTCCCTCACATTTGAGTGTGCACAATAATTTGTTACTTCAACTAGATTCTCTCTCTCTCTCTCTCTCTCTCTCTCTCTCTCTCTCTCTCTCCTCTTTTCCTCCTTTCTTTCCATTTTCCCTCACCCTCCTCACCTTGCCCTTTCTCTAACTTCTCATTCTTTTCTTTCCTAGATGCAAACATGTCTAAAACAATAATAAATTTTACTACATTATTTTATTTATTCATATGTATATGTTTCTTGTTTGCACATATATCTGTGCATCACAGTCATACAGGATGTAAACAGAGGCCAGAATAGACCATTGGATCTGTTAGGTCTAGAGTTATAGACTCTTTTGAGCTATCATGTGGGTGCTGGGAATTGACTTTGTGTCCTTGGAAGAGTAGCCAATGACCTTAACAACAAAGCCATCTCTCCATTCCCATGAAATATTCTTAACAAATCCCAGCTTTGATTCCAAATAAGTAACTTCTCTGGCCTAACTGTTCCAATGGCTTTCAGAGTCTGCATGTCCCCAGCAGAGTCCATACTTTCAGCTAATAAGGCATTCTGTATGCATGTTTAAGACACACAAAACCCTGTCTCCCATCCCTGACCATCATCAATACAGCATGCTGAGGCATAATTTATGCTTTCATTCTCTGTAGTTTTTTAGCTACCCTTCTCACTGTTATTGTTCCATGATGCCTGGCAACATCACCTCATTCAAGTTCATATTATATCAGTATAGCAACAACTGTCACATTCACTTAAAAATCTCAACATCAGCATTCTTTCTAAGCGGATAGTGGTCTGTCTATCTTATAATATTACTTACAAAATTAGAATTTATAAGTGAATCACCTTACAAATCCAGAAGCTCCTTAATGGTGATATATATCATATCATATGCTATATACCACCAAATAAATTTTATGTATATATATTATATATAATGTAAAAATAACAACAAAGAAAAAGAGGTCACAAATTTGAAAGAGTAAGGAGGAAGTACGTGGGAGGTATTTGAGAGAATGAAAAGAAAAGAAATTATATAATTATAATCTCTAAAAGCAAAAATTAATGATTTAAACGTTTCTGAAGCTCCTTATGTAGTAGGTCTGGGTAGGGGTTAACCAGATGAAGCCGGGCCACAACCATACTGAAAGTCTAAGGACATCACATTATATTCATTTATAGCATTCGTATGCATATGAGTGTGCTTGCTATGAAGCACATGTATAGATCAGAAAACAAGCAAAAGGAATTGATTTTCTCATTCCACTGGGTAAGTTTCAGGGATCGAACACTGGCTGTCAGGTTTGGTGACAAGTCACTTTTCCTATTGAGCCACTTGCCAGCTGGATTACCACATTATATTCTTGATACAAAACCCCATGTTGTAGGCATGATTAATAAGCACTAGTGAAGGGTTTCATCCAACGCAAATAATTGGTAAGTATAAACTAGTATTTTGAAGTCATATTCACATTTGAGTAGTTCATGATAAGGAATTTTCAAATATTTGCTAACTTAACTATGTTTCATCTCATTCGACCAGAAGTAAAAGACACTGATTTAGTGGACTGGAAAAAGTCTCCTGTTTCCGTCCTCCTTCTAAAGGTAGTAATTAGATACTAAACTTGAATTTTGGAAAAGCTTGTGACAAATTCTGAGCAACTCCCCCTAGTAAGCCAAGTCAGACCTGATGAGGTATTCGTGAATTGCCCACCCACTTATATACCTACTATGATATTTTCCCTCAAAAATAATTATTTTATCAAGCAATTATATATATATTCTCCCTCATTGTGCCACTTGTAGATTCTGTGAAAATTGTTTCCTAGGATGTTATCATGCACAGCCCATGAGGTCAGTACTAACCCAAGAAGTACACAGGTTGGTAAACACTGAGGATTTGCACATATAGTTTTCCTTTTTTAAAATCTCTCCAGCAAACATGCTGCTTCAAATAGGTACTATTATGATATGTACTGTATTCATTTACTTTGCTATAATGCAAATATTTTCTTTAAAGACTATATTTGCTTAAATATATTTTATAAGAAACATTTTGTTATACTCATGAATAGACAATAAACTAGTATTGTGTGCCACAAATAAAAGAAAGTATTATAAATAATGAATCCAATTGGAATAAAATTTTTTTTAGTTTAATCTAGATTCTGCCGCTTTCAGAAGATGGTCAGCTCAGGAGTGACCTTATTAAATGAGAGACTGATGAATAGAAATAGTATTAAATGCATAAGATACCACATAACTTTAATATGGCCTTGATCATGGAATAAAAAAGGAATTAAAAAGACAACATGGTGCGTCCTCTATGACCATGAGTCTACATAGTCTGTGGTCATTGCCTGTCATATGTGTTATGCTGTAGAAAACACATTTCTGCCTCACACGAACTGAGTAATCTGTAGGAAATGGTGATTTCACAGGAAAATACTCTTGTTCAATCTTGAAATACACCACTTAAATTTCAAATATTCTTTCAGACTATCAGTGTGTCTAAATAGGTAAGCATAGAAATCTTCTTTCCCTCCATCTGACCCACCTTCTGAAACATACACTTAGTTGAGCCAAAATCAAGATGAAATTTCAGTACAGAGTAGATGAACAGCAGATATGTCCCTGAGAACATTCAGCAGTGATATGTACTCTTTGTAGACCTCAAGTTCCGTTAGGCAAGTAGCTCATGTGGTTCAGGAGATGAAAGGCTCAAGTGTAGGCAGAGTTAGTGTGGCAGCAAGTCAGCAGGACAACACACACCTTGATTAATGCAAGAGCTGTGCCTCTGTCAATATGGGTAAACAAGAAGGAAGTACACAAGACAAATGGCTTCTGTTGTAAGATTTTTTTTCCCCTTTGACATCAGACACATAAACAGATTTTCCAAAAGGAAGACAATAGTAATGAAGGGATGAATGGGGCAGGTGGATTCCATTTCTCATGTTCTCCAGCAAAATGCCTTTGTTATTATTGTTCAGTGGGTAGGTTTTAGATCCCACTTCTCTGGCCCTTGCTCTTACTTTTGTCTATGACTGGGTTAGTGATGAAAATTCTCAGACACAGCTTCTGTTTGGGGTCTTGCCCAACTACTGAAGGATGACTGATTTAATGAGTCAGGCTCTTTCCTTTTTCCTTTCCTTGTCTATTTTCTCCCCCCTTTGAAGTCATTGCCAGACAGGTTTTGAAGTCCTAATGATGATTAGTTCATTTAAGCCACTGAAGACCAACAATGGGTTTGAAATGTTAATCAGATGGAGTGCTTATTGCTAAACAGCCCACAGAATAGCAAATGAACCAGGAAAGGAAAGCAAGGAGGAAAAGTCGGCTGCATGGTGATGTGGCACAAGCATTTTCAGCTGCCGGGCCTCTCGGGTGTGTGAGGAGGACAGATGCCTGCTCTTCTCCTGAGAGAACCCTCTCTGTACACAATAGTGTGCTGATTAATATCACTCCAGTCTTCCCTCGAGAGGAGCATGGCTGCTTCTTAGTCATTTTCTCTTTGGGCATCTTTGGAGCCCCTTCTCCTTCCTGCTGAGAGGGAGCTGACATGCAGTTTCTTTCTTCTTTCTCTAAAAGCTTGGGCTCCCCGAAAGCTCATCATACCCCCTGTCACCATGACTCAAGGAGTGAACTCCATGGTGTGGCCATTTATATCACCCTCATGTGTAAGGGATGCTGTAGATTAAGCCTTTAATGACAAGATTTAGAGGGACATGGCTTCAGCACCCACAGATGTGAGAAGCCAATCGAATGAAGGCACCTTTTAAAAATTATTTCTAGCATGTTCTTGCTCTGATCAAATAAGGCTTTCCTAAGAATTTTCTGACTTGGTAGAAATACACTATAGGGATGCTGTCCAATATGGCTCCAGTAGCCAGATGTGCTGATAACCTTGAAATAGGATGTGTGCCATGGAATAAAAGCAACTTTAATGTTATTTAGCTTTAATTAAAACAACGACAAATAGCTGTGGAATACCATACCACAGCACTCTTCTAGAAACTTGCCACTCAAAATGTGGCCTAAAGAGCAACATTATAGGATGCTATTTTTCATTATATTTTAAAACATGTTTTTACATTTATTTATTTGAGGGCTACATATTTGCCACAGTGCACATACTAATGTCAGGCAACAAGATGTGTAAGTCAATTTTTCTCTTTCCACCATGGGGCTTGTTATTTTTATACTTTTATTGGGGAACCAAATGAAGGGTGTTTGGTTTTGTGGCAAGCACTTTTCTCCAGTCTTATTATAGAGTAAGGTACCTTATTGTAGATTCTACCTTAGTGTAGAATCTGTGACACACAAGTACCCTGCATGATCCACAGTTCGTTTTTCCTGTAGGAATAGCCCTTCCATGTCTTGTGAATACACTAAATATTTGGAATCAGTGTTTAGAGATAGGTATTAATATCTGTGATTTGACAAGTTTTCACCAAGTAGTACGGTACTGATTGCAAACAATCAGGGTTTCTGCCTACTTAAATGCAGCATTGATTCAAAGTATAATGGAGTTATTCTAGTTTCTGAGTTTACCAGACCCTGATGTGGTAACTGAAGTATGTAAGGAAAAGATGATATTTGCATACTACCTCTCCAGGAATTTTCATATTGATAAGGAAAATATTAGGAGTTGGAAAAAATAGCTAAAACATACAATAAATATATCATATTGCCTTTAGTGTGTTTAAGGAGCCTCTTCAGTGTTACGCTGGTGCAATGTATTTTCAATCAGTTATTATAGGTGGGAGAAAATGGTCTTTAAGAGTTTATGAAGATCTTATTGCTGATCACTAGTCCAGAGTAACCAACTGCATATAACCAATATAACAGAAAACAAACACACGCTTTCTGTCTTATGGACATGAGAATGATACATTATGATTATTTTAAACAGCGTTGGAAATTCTTTCATAAGCCAGTCACTCTCAGGCATTTCAAGTATTTTCCATTTGGGCAAAATGTCGAAGGTTGTAACTATACTTCACCAAGTTATGAAAGATGAAAATGGATGGATTAAAGTTCAAGAAAATGAGACCTCGGACAGCTTAACTCTTAAAGAAGGCATTTAAAAGTCCATACTGGAATGGAGTGCCCATGCCCCAAAGAGCAAGCCTCCAGTTCTTTCCTCAAGGGTCTGTACGCTGGCATGATAATAACAGTCAAATATGTCTATGTAAACTAATGGATGACATATTGACACAGTAATGAAATAAGCCTGGAATGTGTAGGTCCATAGCTCACATTCAAATGCAGAACTCTCTCTACAAATCATCTCTTCTTGCATTGCTTCTGTAAAATTTCAATTATTGGATAAAATACCATGGCTGTAACTTTGTGATATTACTTACCATTTCAGTAAATGTTCTAATATCAACTAAATACTGTATTATTTTCATATATGACAAGGGATTATGCCTATTATATGCAATGTAGATTGTGATTTTGGCTCTTGCCATTAAAATTCAGAGCAAAGCACACAGACTCCTGCATATGTATCCATATCCTTTAACGTACACAGAAGATCAGTATGTTGAAATTGATCCAAATTATTTTGTGATTATTTCTGGTCCCTCCTCAATCTCTTACCACCCTTGCTTACCTCCATATAAACCTTTGATTAACTTATCACTGTGCCTTTTGCAGGGTTTCCCTCACTCTAGTAGAGAGAGGGTATTACCTTCCAACACAGCAGGATTTCAACAAAGCAGAATGGGGTCTTAATTACAGATTTAATGAAGAGAAAGGCTGATCTACATTCCTTGCTGATTTCCCAGCTGTAGGATGATGTCTGATCATCTAGTAGCCCAGACCTTCCTTTTCCATCTGCTGCCGTCACCACCAACACTTCTGTTGGGCGTCTCTCTGCTGGGCTCCTCTTCTTTGGCATACTAACTAAGAGAATGAAAATGTCAAATTTAGGTATCCACCCTGCTTTTCATGAATATGTCCCAAGAGAGAGAACACACTAGTTTTACTAAATATGCTGTCTTCTCCTGATTTCCTAATGCAATATTTTATATACATATATAATAATATTATATATTAAATATACTATTATGCAAATACACTACATTTATATATATATTTATATATATTTATATATATACCTCAGACCTCTCAGATAATCAAAGGGGACTGCATTTCACTTTTCTTTACAGCCCTCTGTTTTCATCTGGTTATAAATTTTGAAAGAAATGTTCAGAGGATAGAAATTAACATTCCGGAAACCTCAGCTTGGGCCACAGGGCCCCACAGCTAATCAGCGCCTGGACAAAGATCCCTCTCAGGAGATCGCAAGACCCAGCAGAGGGCCAAAGACACGCCCCACAGCTCACCAGGTACTGCCCCAAACCCG
>CM052713.1:31571545-31608141 GCA_028551405.1 Uromys caudimaculatus
CACACACACACACACACACACACACACTACAGTATTGCATACTGTATTTGGTAGGGTTCAATAAATATTTAGTGAACATTAGAAAAATATATTGTACTCAAGAATATGTTCATTAATTTTACTTAATTTCCCCTTTGTTTTCCTAATCTCTGTCATTCAGTAAATATCATTATCTGTCATACACTGTGAAAATGAATAAGCTACTTTTAATGGAGGCTTGTTTTTATTGTTAAATTCATAATAACTTCTACATTTAGTCTTGATACATTTTGAAGTCCGTACTTTCCAGTTCCCTGGCTCCAGTGCTGGTGTTTGGCCTTAGAGCCTATCAGACTGATGACAAAGGATGCACAAAACAACCATTTTGACTTTTAGGATCCACTTTGTTTCTGCATTCCCAGAAGGATACTCTGTCCACTATGCAGTAGCTCTAGAATGGCCTCCCACTGACCATTCTGTCTTGCTGTGTTAGGCTCATATTATCAGTGAAATCTTTCTTAGATCAACGGCGTGTCTCCTGTGGGCCAAGGTACTTTGTAGTTCTGCTCTTTTACAGGGCCCGGTATATTGTAGGCATCTAACTATTATTAATAGCAACAGGAATGAACAGAGCCACCAAGGAAACAAAAGTGGGTCCTCTTCCATGCTCATGTAGTTCATCTTTTTTACTCAATTTGATCAAGCAATCTTGATCCAGATAAAATAAAACTGTTCAATGTTACTGTCTTTTCAAGGAAAGTTGTGTGTGTGTGTGTGTGTGTGTGTGTGTGTGTGTGTGTGTGTGTGTGTGCGTGTGTTTCGGTTCTAGGATAGTGTAGCATTGTCTGGATCCACAAAGTAGGGAAAAGTAAAGAGTTGTTACCAAGTTAAAGAAGAAATATCCTTCTTCTTACTCTTCATGCATTTAAATGGCAATTTGTGTATAAATTTCCATTCCTATTGCTGAGTGAAATGCTTGACAAAAGCATCTTAGGCAAGAAAGTATTTGTTTGACCCCCAACTCCAAGTTATAGTTCATCACTGAGGGGAAGTGAAGGTGGCAGAAACTTGAACAGCTAGTCCAGCCACAGTCTAAATAGAGAGAATGAATGTATGCGTGCATGCTTAACACTCAGCTAACTTGCTCCTTTTGATTTAGTTCAGCATCCCAAGCCCAGGAAATGGTGCCTATCAAAGTATTTGGGTTTTTCCACCTCAGTGAATATAGTAAAAAATAAAAAAAATTATATCCTTCATAGATATGCCTACAAGACAACATGGTCAAGGCCACCCCTCACTGAAACTCTTCCAGGTGACAAATTGACAGTTGAAGTTAATCACCACAACCTGTTTTATAGTTCATATGCTGGCTTTCCACACATCTGAGCTAGTTCCAAAATGATTTTTGCCTAAGTACCTTATGAATTAGACACATTACATTCAGTACAAGGTGTTATTTAATCCTAGCAGCAACTCTGTCAAATCAAATACTTATTATTAATCCTGTTTTTAAAGGAGGAAACCTCAATGTTAAGCTAATGTTTTATCTAGCTCTTCTGACTTCAAAGTTCACTCTAGTGTTTCCAGATGGACAAATGTTTCCTTGACTTCTATTTCTCTGTCTCTGTGTCTCTGTCTCTTATCTCTGTCTCTGTGTTTCTGTCTCTGTGTGTGTGTCTGTATGTGTGTGTGTGTGTGTGTTTGTGTGTCCAATGTGTACCTAGGGTCCAGAAGATCACATTGGCTCCCCTATCTCTAGGATAACAGGTCACTGTGAATCATCTTATATGGGGATGGAACTCAGGTCCTATGAGAGGGCAGGAAGCACTCTTACAAAGCCATCTTTCTAATCCATCCTTCTTGAGATTCTAAAACTATTTGAATGCTTAGGGCCCTCATACAGGGGATTTTTAAATTGCAACATTTTATTGTGAAAACCTTATATCTTTCTTCTTTGATTTTGACTTTGACAATAAAACAGTAAGAATTTTTACTAGGAGAGAATTTGGGGGAAGTTAGCCTTTTAACCAGAGATTTTTATTAATGCATGGGGCTTAACTGTAATTTTAAAGCACCATGAAAGAAAATTCGTTATTACCATTTGCACAGAATGCCAGTGAGTATCATTCTGAATTAGTATTGCCCAGTTTTAAGATTCATTGGAGAAACACGTTCCCCTTATCTCTGTTCCTGACACACTGCAATATAAACTAATAACCAAAGGCATAGAATGACCCAGTGGTATCACTTGGTAATATCAGCTGAGGACTTGGATAAGTCAGAAGTGCCCGACATAATAACAATTATTGCAGAAGAGAGGGAGAGAACAGAAACAGAGTGGGCGGTTGTGAGACCAGCCTACAAAAGGCATTTTGCCTGAAGAGGAGGGATTCGCAAAAGTAATTACATGGGAGGCTAATGATGAATGAATGGACTCGAGGACAAGGGAGACAGAAAAGAAATTGCAATATTAATCTGTGCCTCCAATCGCCAAGCTTGGCACTGGGCTCATATTAAAGGCTTGGGTTGGTATTTGCTACTTGAATTAACAAATGAATCTGAGGAAAATTGTAGAGAAGGCAGCAAGTCTTGGCAACTACAAGGCAAAGTGGAATTCAAGGCTAGGGGAAAAAGAATTGGTGGTCATGGAGAAATAAATATATGTTGCTGAGTAGAAGGAAAGGTGAAAATTCACACAGAGTTGTTGGAGGAATCCTTTCTGTTGGCTTGCTCTGGACAGAAGGCAGTTCCGTCATATAGCAGCATTTCATAACAGTGTTTTGCATATGAAAATCTAGTTAAGCTAACGAGGTCCTTAATTAGGGCTTTTATTATCCTTTAATTCCTCGCTTAAAGGAAAGTGATTACAAAGCTCATCTTTATAATTTAGGAAACTAATCTTTCATTTCTGAAGCATTTCTTTCGTTCCCTCAACATAGATATTAAGGAAAAGAAATGCAGCCCACAGAATGATATGAAACTTGGCAGTAACAATAACGAGAAGCATATGACCATGTATATTAGAGCTGTGGTGAACTGTCTCCTCTATGGAGTGGTCTACTTTTCTGCATTCTAATTTAATAGACACCTATTGTGACTTTGTAGAAAGCATAACAAAACTTTGCTTTACAAACCTAAAGTCCTGTGTGTGCATTCTTAGAACTTTTATGACTGGAATATCCATGGAATTCCTTCCAGTCCTCATTAGAGATGCCCTTATGCTTCTGTGTCCACACTAGCTTACCAACTTCATCTAGTAGGTGACTGATGCTCATCCATACTCTGGAGCTCCCTTATGGAGCACATCTTACTTATAGTATTTTATAGATAAAATTAAATTTAAATATGTTGAAAATATATTGTGTGCAAAGGTAAATGATTTCAAAACACAGTGTCTATTTAGTTTGAGAAATCTAAAAATTAATTGAGACTTAATTACTTGTTAATAGGGTAACGGGTGGATACAACCTTTACTTTTGGGTCAATAAGCCATGGTAGCCATCTACTAGATATTTGTTATTTGACCATGACAGTTATGATAAATAATATTTAGGATATGGCTTATTAATAACAATAGCATGATTTTAAACAATGTATAGATTGTACATTGGGGGTAAGCACATATGACAGGAGCTAGGCAGTGGAAGCCAGTATGGCTGTTAGAGGGGTTTTTGAGATGATACTAAAGCAGCAGGACGTACACATGGCAGAATTTAGAGGAAAAACCTCGAGAGCAAGACAACCAGAAAAAGACTCTGAATGATATCCCAAAAGGAGATTGCATTTTTCAAAGCAGACTGACAAAAAATCTTGTCAAAAATAATATAACTCTGAAGATTCATCAATGTGATTTGGCATTATTAATATGAAACATGTGGGGGCGGCACCAAACTCAGCTGCTGTCTTCCACCTTAGCTGACATTAACTTTAGGAAGGACACAGACTTCTTAATGTGTATTCATCTTGATATTGGCCAAATGGATCTATAACCTTCTGAAAATTCAAGTTACATACTTATGATCAGTTGAGGTACTGAGAGGCCAAATCTTTTAAGTCAGACTCCATTTTGGAGAAACTGACCTAAGTTTGAACTCAGGTAAACTAACAGGCTGGTAGGCTAATCCTCTAGGCTAATCCCCAACAAGGCTAGCATCTCCAGGTTATACCCTCAACAAGACCAGTGTCTCCATGTTATTTCCCCAAGTTACAAGCCCACCCCCTGCCTAATGACCACCAATAGTAAGGGGAGCAGAAATTATGTTTCTGATATGACTCCCAGCACCAGTTAATTATGTTAAAGGCCACAGTAGCTTTTCAATTAGATGCTTGCACACTTATTCCCTGATTGCTGCTTACTATAAAGCCTTGCCCCATAGATATTTAATACTTTCCCACCACCAAAACTGTTCTGCGTGATGATTTGAGCTAGCTCAAATAGAATAAAGAAAAATAGAATAAAGAAAGACCCTACTCTAAATTTCATCAGATCGGCTTCTGAGTGTTTTTTTAAAGGGATCATTCACATTTCCCTGGCACTAGAGTATCACTTCTTAGAATCAGCCAAGATGCCCATCAATAAATAAATAAATAGTGAAAATGTGGCACATTCTATCCTTAGTTATTTTTGCCTTTTTATAAGTTCTTCGATTGTGTTTCCTATGTCTGTGAAGAATTGGGGTTTTGGTTGAGATTGAGGGGAGTCTGTAGTATGCTTTTGGTAGGCTGATCATTTTTACAATATTAATTCTCCCAATACATGAGCAGTTTTCCATCCTTCAGCATTATCAAGTGTTAGACCTTGCATGATTTAATACTAGCCTGCTAAAGCAGCTGTTCCTACCAGTGAGATAGTGGCATAACACTTATGGAGTAACTAACTGCTCTCTGATTGGATTTAAGATCTTCTTGGCAAGAACAAATTTCATTCCTGCTTTTATGGTTGTGTTCAAAAGCCTGTGGCTGAGGGGTCATAGGCCCCAATGCAGAATCAGTGATTGATATTTTCCTAAATGGCCATTCTATAACATTTTTTCCTAAGTATTTATATTTATAAACAGAGACATGGACTCTGTATAACCTTGGTCAGAGAAGCATCTTTTTGCAGTGATCAGCAGTGAACAGAGAGATGCCTAACTTGCCAAAGTGCTCAGAGAAAGTGAGCACATGTACATTGACCATACCCACCAAGTCTCAGGGAACACAGTAGAAGAATAAGGAAACAAGGCTTATCATCTGGACAGGACATGGCCAATGCAATTATGGTTTCACTGCAACTCGGGTTTTCTTCACAAGACCTATACAATATCAAGCCAGCCAAATCTGTCATAGATGGGATGGATGACCTGTAAGCTCCACCTCTTCCTGAGGAGCTATTGGTGGTTGATAGTTGCTGCTTGGGATGGAGAAATTACCCACTTTTTTGAGGATGTTACTTGTCACTTTCCCAAGTTCCATTAGGTAATCCCATACCCTGGTACATAATG
Source organism: Uromys caudimaculatus (assembly GCA_028551405.1). Lineage (NCBI taxonomy): Eukaryota > Metazoa > Chordata > Mammalia > Rodentia > Muridae > Uromys > Uromys caudimaculatus. Next base: position 31,577,008 of record CM052713.1, read on the forward strand.
AGAATACTAGCTCAGTTAATTAAAATAAACAAAACTAGCAAAATAAAAAGAAATACAATTGAGAGGGAATCATGTTGGGGGGGTTACATAAAAGAAGCATAGGGGAGAAAATAAGGGTAGATGCGATCAGATTTTTATTGCATATATGTATGAAAATACCAATGAAGAGTATTCAAAAGAATAAAACTGTGATACATGTACACAATGGGATTGTAGTCAGCTGTCATGAAAAATAAAACTTGTTAGAAATTAGATGGAACTGAAAAACATTATTTTTCAATCTAATATCAAGGCTCAGAGACAGATGCTTCATGTTGTCTCTTGTACTTGATTCTCATCTCTAACAGTTAAATATGTGCATCCGGATGGGGGAAAATATGGTGCATTCTAGCAAAGTGGAAGGGGTCTATGGGAAAGCAAAGTAGCGTGGGGACAGGGAAGGAAAGCAATGGGGAGGATACAGGAGGGAGGGATCACGGGGATAAGCCGAGGTCACAGATGGGAAAAACAACCAAAATAAGTAGTTAGGCCCTAAGGGAAGCTTATTTCTTTGGAAACTAATTTTTAAAAAGTTGAAAAATTGTGTCATCAAGATTACACACTGGGAACGAGGCTTGCTGCCCACCCTCATGTTCTGTCTGCTTCTTGGGACCCACATGGTAGGAGAGAGACAACTCACACCACTGCACATTGTCTTCTGATGTCCACACGGGGGCCAAGTCATAAGTGCATTCACAAACTCATACCACAATCAATATTTAAAATATTATAAAAGTAAGTCGCAAACCTAAATTGTAATATTACGAGGAGATGAATTGATAGAGCAAAATACCCACTTTCCCTTACAGCTTACATGATATGATTCTTGTGCTCACTCAGACAATTTTGATTTCTTCTCAGAAATGATCAATTATCACTTAAGCTAATCAAAATCTTGGATTCCTTCCTGATCTAAAGTAAAATTTACTCTTATCTTTTGGTGAAAACCATGAGACCCTGGACTCTATCATCTACAGTGGGACATAGAAGCAAGTGCAGGTTTTGCTTGGAAAATCCCCACCAGCTGCTCTGCCTGATTTTGGGTTAATTGCTTTAATTAGCTATTTTTTTTTTTTAACAAAAGCTTTCTCAATCAGTGCTTGGTAGAACTGGGGAGGCCTCACATTCACACTGTGGTTGCTTTTCTCATCTTTACTGACCTTTTAAAAAGCACCCACTCAGTCTTTTAACACAACTGTCCTTTAAATCCATAATGAAAACAAGAAAAAGCAAGAGGAAGAGCCAGTCCTTCAGGGCTTCACTGCATTTTCCCTGAAAAGTCTGATGTTGAACCTCTAATCAAGACAGGTTATTCTGACTTTCTAAATTACCAACGGTGATATCTTACTCTCTGATTCTCCCACGGCTCACTCTGCCTTCCTTTCTAATGAATGCTTAATTAACATTGATACACTCTCTTTCTGATGAAGCTTGCAGGTTTCCAATTTTGCAGCCGCTGAAACGCTTCCTTTAAGGAGATTCAACATTTTAGTTATAAAATTTTTAAAGGTAGACATATTACCCAAAGCATAACGTGAGACGATTTTAAATTTTACCTTATAGAAATTTTATGCAGGCCAAGATCTTGATAGTGTCAGACAAAATCTACTCTGTCATTCCTTGTGTTCTGTGACATTATTTTTTTAGTCCTAGGGGTGATTGAATTCCCCAACAAGATGTGATTTTCATAAACAAGTTTTCCTTGCTATTGAGCAATAGTGATGTGTATTTTTTCCCTCGATGTGATATGCTCATTGATATTTTCAATCACTCTAAATGTTTCTAAAATGCTTTGGAAATATTTTAGTAACTGCATAAATATGCACAGGTTTTGTACAACACATTAAGCAAAGCATATTTATTACTCACAGATACATGGGGGAAATAAAGAGACCCTAACACTTCTTGCTAGTTGGTCTCCCAAGGATACAGATGTTGCTCAGGGAATGCAGTTCTCTTTCATTCAAGTCTCCATCATATTGCATTTGAGCATCTCCAAAAGCCCTCCACATGGGCTTCTGTTACATATATTTTTTAAATCACATATGCTCTGGGAACGACCAGGATGTAGAAAGAAAGACTGGACTCCTTAAGCCAGGGCATAGTCATACCAGATTACAGTTATTCTGAGACTAATAGCTAGCAGGAGAAAATCTTAGAGAGTCAGGGCCATCTTGGAACCTGTACTTGTACAAACAACTGTTGGGTTGTGTGTTGTATATATGTGTGCTTGAATATGTGCTATATTATGAACCTACTTTAGGTTATTCTCAAATTTAGGTTTCCTCAGCTTTTGAAAAAGAAAGATACCGTTGTCCTCTGCCACTGATAGTGGAACCATTTTTAATTTCTGTCATCATAAAATGAGTAGAAGTAAAAGAGGAAGAAAGCAAATGAATCAATGAATGAATGAATCAATCAATCAATAGCAACCTAAAATCCTTGCATGTTTCTGAACAATTATTAGAGAAAGAAGATGAAGGGGAGACTAAAGACTGGGTAAAGGAGACAGACATGAATCAAGTTGTCCAGAAGATAAATTATTGCACTAGTGTTAATTTTGTGCAGTGCTTATACTATATTAAAGTGTGCCACTTTTATTTCCCAATTGAACAATTTCTCAATATCATAAAACTTCTCAGCAGAACCTTGTCATATTCAGGCTAGCTCTTTTTACCCTACTTTTCTTCCTAGTCTGTGCCCCAATGATCTTTATAAAATATAATATACTATAGAGTATGTTGAATTATCAAGTGTCCCCTAGAACAGAGGACTGGAATCTATGGAGAGGGGCAGGTAAAATAAATTGATAAAGCGATGTGTGCATAAAGTAGTAGTGAGTAAGCTCAGTGTAATGTAGAACGGAGCACTCTACCTTGCTGTAATAAAAGACAGTGTAGTAAGGGAAACCTTGTGTCTCGAGTCTTCAGATGTTTCAGTAGATATAACTGGAGGTTTGAGCAAATGCCCAAGTCTCTTCAGAAACGCTAAAATCTCCAGCTTTCATTACAAGAATTGACTAATAATTATTAAATAATAATTTATACAAAAATGTATTACCTAACTGTTAAAACTTAAATAATTTCATGTTGATTTTCTTAGTTACTTTTCTATTGTTGTGACAAAGTAATGTAGAAAGGAATACGGGACTTAGATTCCGAGGGTCAGATTCCATGATGGTGGAGCCAAGGCAAAATGATGTGAACAGTTGTGATCTCACATCTTGATCCAGAAACAGGAAACACAGAGAACTAACTCAAAAGGCAAAAAGGCCTTTGAAACCTCAACATTTGCCCTAGTGATTGATGTACTTTACCTCTAAACATTTTCACAACTAGAGATTACATATTCAAACACATGAGACTAGGCAGGCCATTCTCATTCAAGCCACCACATTGGTCTTTGATTTTCTCCCAACTTTACTTTCTATGTTGAAGAATGAGTACAAAAGTCAGGATAATCTTTGGGACTGGCATCTAGAATAAACAATATGAATCAAATAGGCTAAAGATACAACAGTGTCCTGAAAAGTTGTACCATTACAATTTTTTACTAATATTTATTGTTGTTTACTGTCTATCAGGGCTGTAGAATCTGAACTGCAAACTGAGTTTGAAAATGTCATAAGATCATGTTTATCAGATAGCTTTCTCTCTGATTTTTATAAACAAAGTTATTAGTCTTATAAAACAAGATTTTTTGTCCTTAATGAAAGCAGTGAAATATTTAAGAAAATGTCAAATCATTCAACCCAAAGTACTGACAAGAACATGCTGTGTTATCTCGTGTGTCGAGTATGCAAGAGAGTGTTCCACTCACAGTCCCTGTGCATTACAGAATGTTTACTAACACTGCCAATCTTGCTTTCCAAGGTTCAGTCATTTACCATAATAATATGATAATAACCAGGTAGGGATCTTCAATTCATAATCTATCAGAGTCTAAATGGACACTAGGCAATAGAGTTTCGTTATAGCTTATTCTACTATGAATTCAAGCATAATTGAATCCAATAAGCAATAGATAATTCACAGTGGAATTTTGATGTGCTGATTCCTTCTCATTCAGTCTGAAATGGCTACAGCACATGTACCTGCTAAGCCCTTATTTTGCCTAGTTTATGCCTAGGTTGCTTCTGCTCACTGCCCTCCCTGTCTTTAATATGTCCAGAATGTGGGGAAGATCCTTGCTATTAACTATATACAAAATTAAGCCTTGGTTTTACTAGTTACCCAGAATTCAGATATTTCAAAGAAGAGTTGAATACAGCTTGGATGAGCAAGTGTGCCAATTGCTCTGTCTACTGATGTATCTGTGATGACATCATTTCATTTTGTCAAACTCTTTGGTTGTTTGAGAAGAGTCTCTGATATTATGTATGTAATTTCTGACCTAAGTACTTCAATCAAAATAGTGTTATTTAGATCAGTCTGGGCTCTCTCTCTCTCTTTCTCTCCCGTGTTTAATCTGGGAGAGAGGTTGAGACAGGAAGAGGGGAGGTGGAGAAGGAGAAAGAGGGGGAGGAGAGAGAGGTGGAGAGAGGGGAGATAGGTTAGCAGAATTCACACTGCTTACTGATTGAAGAGTTAATTCACACTGGAGGAGAAGCTAAATGTAATTTGCTCAGGGCAGAGCCATCTATAATAACTGAGGAGCAACAAAAACAGGCTTCATGGAAGTTCTAACTAGTATCTTACCTTCACACCCTCAGTCTTGCATGCAGCTTATGTACTGAAGCTCAGAGGCTATATATTTTAGATCCTATTTCTCAATCCAGAGCTCTCATATGAATATATTGGTTTAGACTTGGTCATCTAGATTGTCAGTCTATGGTGTTTGCTTTGTTATCATGTTGCTTACTGTCAAAGCAGAAATGAGAGTTCAAAGGCCATCGCCATTGGGACTACATTGATATAGATCTACCTCTGAAAAAGAGTTAGGCTTCAAATATGCAGAAAATTCTATTTATGTTTAATAAATCCTTCTCTGTTTTGTTAAATAAGTGGGCTTTTTGTAACACTGCATGTAGATAATGCAATATAGTTCTGAAAATGACCTCCAGCTAATAAATTAAACTCTATTTATTGTTAAACATTCATATTATCGATTACAGTTGCAATCTGAGAAATACTCCTAAGGAATGTAGCCACTCCTTTCAACAAAGAACTGTTGATTAAGAAGAATCCAACAAAGAATCTGTGTGGCATTTCAATTATTTAAATATTTTTACCTCACTTTAGCAGTTCACTGAAAGCTGAGGTTGATATTTCCTTCGCCAACTCTAGGTCTTCATTTGTTTTATTTCCTTTGTCTGTTTGCTCCTACTCAGTGGAACTATTGAACAGCAGGCTTTTTGACTACCAAGGATTCACTTTACACAAAGTATTTCCTCTGTTTTAATGACCTTAATTAAATAGGATCTAAGTAGCTTATGGATGGCTACAGAATCACCCTTAAGGAAACAGAATAAGTCAAGTTATATGGGTTCAAATCTTAAAATAATGAAATTCCTTGCCCTTGGAGGATTAGATAACCCCACACATCAGTGTGCTCAATGAGGAGATGAAAATCTTTTAAGAAGAAGTACATAAATTATGTTATAACTCATCTATAGTTGTAACCTAGCATTACCCAGCAACTCTGGCTATTCCTTCTTCTGTGACACATGACAGATGACATTCATATGTTGAACACATTCCCACGGGCATACCCAGATTTTGACAAAACATCACAACATTCACAGGAAAATAAGGCCCTGCAATAATTCATACTCGACACCATTATTGAAGTGGCGTCAGTATGAGTTGCTCCCTGTGGGCCTTTCAGAAGGGCTGGATGTTAGGCATTAATAATTAATTTCATGCTTGCTGCACCTCCGCCTCCTTGTGCTATCGAGGCAAAGAAAGCATGAAATCCCACTGAGTGAAGATGACATAATTAAACACATAACTTTGAACCACTCTAAATTTTATTTATATTTTAAATTTACAAGATTTAATATTTTGTGATAAGGAAGAATTACTTGTAGCCATATACCTCACAAAACATTACTGTAAATAATCACTGAGTTAGAACATTATGAATTAGTAAGAGGAATATGGGTATGCCATTGAATTCTTGGGTCATAGCAAAATCTAGTTTCTTAATACTGGCACCTAGAAAAATAGAGAACCATAGACTTAATATCATGAGAATTAAAAATGATACTGTTAATTTGTGCACACTTAAGATTATTATACTTGTTAGAAAGTGCACACTATGCAGTGCCTCACAAAATCATACACAGATATGATATTCATTTCTGCTGGTTAGGGAGCACTATAGAAATAAACATTCATGGTTAACAGAGAAATAGAGAGGATGAGTGCTGATAGTACTCTTAGTATAATAGTATAAAAACTATTATAAACTGTTTCTTTTTCAAACTAATATATGTTCCTGTCTCAAGAGTATGTGCTCTTATGAGTAAATATTCTTCAGAAATATTACATCAGAAGGTATTGTAATCTGTTTTTAAATATTTATTTTTATTTTAAATTATGTGCATAAGGGTGTGTGTGTGTGTGTGTGTGTGTGTGTGTGTGTGTGTGTGTGTGTGTTGAAGCAGATGCCCACAGAGGCCAAATGTGTTGGCTCCCCTAGAGATGGGTTTACATATGGTTATGAAGCACTTACATAGGTCTTTGGGTCAAAACTAGGGTATTCTGCAAGAGCAGTATATATTTATAACTGCTAGTCATCTACCCATTTCGAGAAGCCATTATGATCTTTACATTAATAATAATTTTTGAACATGAATTGAAATACAGAGGTATAAAAAATATTATATAAGAGTATGCTTCATTAAAAGAATCAGGGATGGGAATGAAAATGTATATGTAAAGGATCATTATTAAATAAGATTCATAAATTACTCTTGGGCCAGTTTTAACACTTTTACAAATGGTCGTGATGAGAGCATTCACAACAAACTATCTACTAAAAGCAGACTCTGATAAGTTATTGACCTGACTTACTTTGCTGACAGTTTCATCATTCTGGACATACAAGATGTTATGGGGGATTGAAACTTTGGGCTTAATTCTAATCCACAGGTAAAGCTTTCTAGAGATGTGATGGGCAAATCTTATTATCTTTTCAATTCATTAAATCTAGTGGATGAAATTTAAAAATGGGTTCAAAGATAAGAAGGGAGGCACACCAAATATCTAGTGAATACAAATAATACTAACTCACAAAGTACCCAGAATAGAACCCTCAACAAGTTTAAGCTAAAAGCAAGGCCCTAGTCTGTTCCTAACTATATCACAGACTCAAATTATCAGGTATGTATGACAATGTGGCAGGAGGTGATCATAAATAATGCCTTAATGAGGAAAAGAAGACATACAGTGATTTTTTTTGAAACGTGAACTCCTGAGCCCAAAGCAACATGATAAAGATGAATATCCTGAATACAGTCCTTTAAGAACTCACATGAAATAGATTGCTGTTGACATTGTGGTTTATATAATTTTATATATTTATTTGACATGGAGAAAAGTTGAAAATTCACAAATTTTATCTATGATTTCTTGAAGATTTAGTGTAAGAAAAAGATTGATAGACTATTTAATGACAGGCATGAAAATAACCAAAAGATAGTTGATAAAACTACAATAATAAAAAGCCATAGGAACACAGTACACATGAACTTATAACACCATAGTACATAAGTAATAAATGTGGTAAGAGCTTACAAAAGAATAATGAGTATTATTGGGCATGGTGGTACATGTATGTAATGTCATCAGTGGGGAAGTGGAGGCAGAAAACCAGGAGGACCAAGCCAGACTCAACTATATAATGAGTAGGAGCTCAGCCTGAGCTATGTACAACTGTCTCAAAGGAAAAAAATAATGTTAATAAAAAATATGTAAATAAATTTATATGTAAATAAATATACAAATAAACAGAAATGTGTAAGGAGATATCTATGGATAATAATGTCTACCCTGTTTTAAAATATCTTTATCTTCTAATTTCTCAGAATACAGCATATGTTATTTTATAATCAAAATGATTTTGTAGTGACTGGCATTTCCCGAGAATTGTTTCTGAGCTATTTACAGGATAATATTTACCATAGTACAATATAGCTGTTAATGAATGTTGTAGTAAATATTTAATCTCAATTTGGGGGTTTCTACCCTGCCTTTGATCATTCAGCTCTCAGATAAAAGACAGAAAATGCTTATATTTATTATAAGTCTTTAAAGCACTAGACATGGGCAACTATATACCTTCTAAGTAATTAAAATCTTCTTCCCCATAAGTAACCCCGAGTTATAACTTGCTTATGTCCCAACTGGGCTGATCTTCACTCCAATTGGCCAGCGCTCATGGCAATGTTTTCATAGCTCACCTGCCCCACGGTGTCTTCTCCTCTTTCTACCTTCTTTCTTCTTCTCCTCATGGTCTATGCTCAGACCACAAGCCTGGGAATCTAAACCTCACCTGTCTCTCTTCTACCCAGATAAAGGCAATAGGTATCTTGATTCACCAATCAGGCATAGCTTTGGGGGCAAGCTTATATACTGTCACTTGGGTCTATGTGAGGATTCTCTCATCCCTAGGTGTAACCAGTCCTTGGGGGATAGTATTTAGTATTTAGTATATATATAATATATATCAAAAGACCAACCATCAACAAATGAAAATCATTTTTAATTTGGACTGCATAGGCAAAAATAAGATTTAGCACGGGTAAGAGAGAGGTCTAAAGGAATGGAATTTCATATGTGAAAAAGTTGGAGTAACACAAGATGTTTATTCCTGAGAATTGACAACTTGGAAATCTAAAGTTAATTAGACACACTATGTTCATCTATTAGAAGGATTTCAATGTTAGTCAATGTCTTATGTCAGATCTCAATAAATAGCCTAATCATGATCCCAGAATCTACTTTCTCTCCTTTCTGTGACTTCATTCTGAAAGACTTGTTCGGTGATAACCTGATGACTTCAACCTTTAGAATTCTGATCCTTCAATTTTTCACATTCAAAGACGACCTCTTTCATTTCCAGTTACATGACAGTCCCAGATTGGACTGCCCTATCCCAATACTGAATAACTAGGAGAGCAAAAGGCACGTGGAATATATTGCTTTCTTTACTGAAATCCATCAGAAACTTCCCCATCTTCAAATGAGGATGAGCATCACTCAAGCAAGTTCTCTGAATTTATAATGTATAGGAGTGGCTTCCCCAAGGTAACTTAGGTTTATCTTCTGTTAGGAAAAATGATTACTGGGTAGCAGGTTAAAAGTATAACAGATATCCACTAAGACTTTGAAGACAAAAAACAAACAAACAAACAAACAAAAAAAAAAAACCTGGTGATTCTTTCTTCCTTTCTTTCTCTTTCTTTCTTTCTTTCTTTCTTTCTTTCTTTCTTTCTTTCTTTCTTTCTTTCTTTCTTTCTTTCTTTCTTTCTTTCTTTAAAAAATATTCTCTTTATTTACATTTCAAATGTTTTCCTCTTTCCAGGTCTCCCTTTCAGAAACCCCCTATCCCATCTCCCCTCCCCCTATGTCTATGAATGTGCCTCCTCACCCACCCACCCACTCTTATCTTCCCGCCCTGGCATTCCCCTACAATGGGGCATCAAACACCCTCAGGCCAAGGGCCTCTCCTCCCACTGATGCCAACAAGGCCATCCTCTGCCACATATGTGGCCGGAGTCCTGGGCTCCTCCATGTGTGTACTCTTTGCTTGGTGGTCCAGTCCTCGGAAGCTCTGAGGAGTCTGGCTGGTTGACACTGTTGCTCCCTCCATGGGGCTGCAAACCCCTTCAACTCAAAATTCTTTGAGTTCAAATCTGAACCTCTCACTAAGGTGAGAGAGAAGGATATACAAAGAGACACGCAAATTGAAAAATTGATGAGATCCCAGAAGATAACTGATAACAATATACAAGAACTGATAACAATATAGAAGAAAATAAGGATTGGCGAAAGCAAAAATGAGAGAGAACAGAAATTTCACACATGGATATATAGATATTATTTCACAGTTGTGAGAGTTTAAAAGAAAATAAGATTCCTTTACTTGGACTTTTGCTAGTGTTCTCTACTTTTTCTCAATGTGCTTTGACTTCTGTGCAGTTTAAAGGAAGAAACAGTGCTCTTTTTGTATACCAATTACACCCAGACATCACACACAAACACACACACACACACACACACACACACACACACACACACACACTCACACACACACACACACACGCTATCTTGGTATCTCAAAAATATATATAGAATCAACACCTCCCTCTAATCACGCACTCATATTCCAATGCACCCCTACACTCTAAGCACCCTTAGATTTCTTACTTTGGCAAATATCTTTTAAAATTCATAAAAACCCTGGAAGGGTTAAACCTCATTCATACTCAAACTAAATTGTTTTAATGAGATAATCAAATCACTAGCTCCTAGGGCTGATGGCTCAGCAAAATTTCTGTTTCAAATTTGTGCTTTGCTTTAGAAAGTCAATGGGATAAGAAGGGCAAGGTCTGGGAGCTGTTGGGATTTGGGGTATCTGTTGGGCAACAAATGAGCAGGAATGAAAAATCATGAACACTGGGTTTACAAGGGGAATGGATGATAATAGAAACAATTCTGTCCTGAAGGCTGTCTGCTGCTGTATAGACCAGCAGATGACAAGTCCTTGCCACTCTTCTAATGTCTAATTCATGCTTTTTTCCACTTAAGATACTACAAAGGATAAAGAGATAGGCAAACTGGAACAGAAAAGAGGAGTAGTTATTATTCATATTCCTTGCGCCTCTCCCTTTTCATTTCTCATACTATTTGAAGCTTCAAGCTCTAGGATTTGCCTTTTTTAGGATAACTACATTGCCTCTCCTAGGAACTCCAAGGGCAATGCCTTTGTACAAAACCTTAGTTCATCTGCACTCCATGTGGTTCTGGTTGATGAACCTTAAAAGGGAGGAAATGGAGCTGGAAGAGGTCTGAAGAAGGGCAGATAAAATGATCAGAGGGATGAAATAGGGCGCTGTGCAAGAGCAGATTAAAACGATGTCTTTTCTACATGCTGACCTCTACAAAAATACAAAGAGCACAGATAAGGTAAACACAGCCCAGTGGCCGTGCCACATCCACAGTACAGCCACAGAACCTGGGGCATGGGGGAAAGATGAATAGAAGATGACTGCTGTTTCATAGCAGGAAGTGTATTTGTATAATTTGGTGAACTTATCCTAAATACATTTTATCAGGAGTTGATTAAGGTTGTGCTTGTATTTGGGGGGAAAAGAAACTTGAAAATCTATAGCATTTCCTCAAAATGAGCCAAAGTATATTTAGGTATGCTTATGAATTTTTGATGTGGATAATTAAAATAGTGGACTTTAAGATCCATTGATCATTGGACTCAGCAGGGCATACTTCTAACATAAAGAATTCTATAGCTCTGGGCTCCCCTCTCCAAAAATAGAGTTCCAGCAATGTGACTGAAAGTTTGCATTTCACAGTGTCTCTCCCTGACTCTGATCTTCATACCATGAGGAATCCTGTTCCAGAATTAAAAATCCCAGAGGAAACACTATTTGGTGGGACGGGAGGATAGGTTATGGGATTAGGCAGATGGACAAGGGTGGATTTTAATTCTTCCTATGCTGTGTCTGTGGGTATGACTCTCCCTCTCTGAGGTGAAATGTCTATTATGGGCTTGTGCACAATGTCTCCAAGGTTAGAGGAGCTGAGTAAGGTTACCTCATGTTTCCCACTGCAGCCTCACACAGGGTCCTTGGATCTGTCAAGCATGGAATCTGAGGCTAGTAAGATTACGAAAGCAAACATGGCAGTGGTTCCTAACACATCCTGCTGCTTGTCTCAGACCTCAAGACGGTTTTACTAAAAGGTGTGAATGCTAGCATGCTGTCTCCCTTCTGTCTCACTTGTGTGTTCTTTCAGGTACAGGTAAATGAAGGAAAGAAGAAACTCATTTCAGAAATATTAGGTTTCACTCACTTGATTCATGGTGGTTTTAGTTCATTTGCTGATATTTGGGAGTGCAGTGCTGGCTCCTGTGGAGGCTGTACCGTTTAAGATGAGCATATTGATATTTCTGTGAAGTTCAAACTGAAGGGAAAAACAAATCAGTAGGCATCTCAAATTGTGTGTGGACACTATTGGGTGATGGTGTTCACTGAAGCAGCTGCTGAGGCAATAGAAGATTCCCTACCAGGCTGAAGCTTCGATCTAAGGGGTGGGGGATGAAGAGCAAAGAAATAAAGGATGCAGAAAAGAAACTCTTCCCTCTAGAGAGCACAGATTCATTTATTCTACATTGGTTGTCATTGGACAACATTCCAAGGGGTACTAGGTAGGGGATTTCAGTATTATAACCTCAATTGTAGCACCATTTGATGTGTGCTATAGACTGGATATATGTGTCCCCTGCTCCAGATTTCATATATCAAACTCCTTCCACGAGGGTGACAGTATTAGAAAGCTAGGGCAGAGTTCAACCCTCATGGGTTAGATCCCTTATGTAATGGATCTCCTCATCCATGTTTGTGTGAAATAATAGAGTGAGTAGATAACCCTCTCTGAGCCAGAATTGGAACCTCATGATTTCAAATCTATTAGCATGTTAATCATGGGTTTCCCTGCCTTTAGAACTGTGAGAAAGAAAATAAACAAAGAATCCAACCAACGTGCTCTACATCATTCAGACTATGTCTTTTGTTTCTCTGGAATCAAATAGGCATGAATATAGTGTAGCAATCATTTATGAATACATCATCTATCTGAAGAATACTGAGAAGCAGGTGGGACTGATTTGGAGCATACCAAGTAAGCCTGTATCCTAGCTCTGGGTATCAGGAACTAAAGGTGATGGAGATAAGGGAGGTATAGATTAGATCTGGTTTCTCACCTTTGAGAATGGAGTGACATCATAGGATTGTCCAAATAGCAAAGACAAGTATTTATACAAATATAAGCTTTGGGTCATCAGCTATACTGTAGTGTCTTGAAAACCTGTATTATGGAAAAAAAAAAAAGATAAGCACCATAAACAGGATAGCATTTTCATGAAAAAGAGACATATAATCCTCTTTCTGCATCTGGATAAGAGAAGAGGAGGAGAAATGGGTGTGTAAGGGTGTGAGTTCTCTTTCCCTTCCCATTTGCACAATGCAAAGAACCATCAATACCTCACAGTAACTTGTACTAGAAACAAGGAAGGAAAACAGAATCAGGTTTGAAGTTAAGAATTTGAAAGGAAGGAGATAGCTATCTGTGTTTCAGAATATAGACTCAATAAATGCTGAATGAGAAGTTATAGACTTAAAAATAGTTATGTAACATTTCACTACATGAAGATAAAGCATATTTGGGAGGAATTTTAGTTTGATGGTAAGATGTGCCCCATGGGCTCATGTGTTGAAACATTGATCCAAAACTGGTGATGTTATTTTTGAAAGTTCTGGAAACTTTAGAAAGTGGGGTCTAGTTGACAGAAGTGGGTATATTTACTCATACTTTGAACATTTACCTGGTGTCAGGATTGACCTTATCATCTGCTCTTTGACCACCATGAGGTACAGGACCTTGTCTGCCACAACCTGTTGCCATGGTAATGTTCTACTCAGCACATGTGGCCAATCCTTCATGGAACAGACTACAGAAACCTGCGAATTTAGATATGAAGCAAAAATTCCTCCCTTTAGGTTATTTATTTATTTATTTATTTATGATTAGTGCATGTCAAAGCCAATAACTTTGACTCATTTCTGGTAGTTAGTTACTGAATTATACTATTCAAACTAGTCTAAATCATGCCACATAGCTAGGTATCTCTCCTTCACTTTCATGTGATCTTCCTCAGAGTTCCAGACAAATCTTCTCTCACCACTGGCTCTATCTCAGAATTCCAGTCTACTGAATTCCCCAGCATCTAATCCTACCTCATCTCATTGGCCCTAGGCTTTTTATTGTCAGGTGATGCTTCCATACAGCACATAAGAGATTCTCTCTCCAGTCAGAAATGTCCAAAAGGAGGAATTAGAAGACAGAGTCTCCACACTTGCATAGTCAGCAAAAGGGCTGCTTCTTCCCATTTGAATGAAAACCAAAAACAGATTCTCCAAAGCCAGCCCAGATTGAGGGACCAGTGTCAGATCAAGCACAATGGAAAGGCCCTGAGATGGTGTGTGTTCTTCCAGGAAAGCCAGGATCCTGGCCAGCTTTTGTCTTCAGGTCTGGGACCTTGCAGAGCTGGACTTCCCTGGAGGACAGAAGGCATGACAAAATGAAGGCTTACCTGAACTCAGGAGTAGGGCTGCATGTGGACAATCAAGTAGAGGTTCCTGTTGAAGGCCTGGTCATACTGGAGCTCACCAGTGTGGATGCACTGGTGAGGAGAGAAGTCTGAGACCAGTGAAGGCCTTGCCACAGGAGAGACAGGCAGGCCAGCCCTGCTTATTGCCTGTATGCTGATGTTTGTACAGATTCAGACTCATCAGTTGCTGAAAAGAGTGCATGAATTCACTACAGTGGTAAACCTTAGTAGCTGGCTTTTGTCCCATGAAGGCGTGGCTTGCCCAGGCACACTGGCTTGTAGGCTCCTTAGGCAGTACCACCACCTCCCCTGGTTTTGATGTGGAGTGGTGTTTCCCCTGACCCAACAGACAAGCTACCCCAAGCCTTGCTGTATTCTTCTTCTACATGGGTCGTCTGATGGATTATGAGATTAATCTTCAAGGGAAATCTCTGTCCACAGTCAGGGTACAGAAATGCCTGCTCCCTTGGTTGAGAAAGGATATGGGATAGATCTCCCATAGCTTCTGCTGCCCAGGGTTCCCCAATCTTCACCCTTGTTATTCCCTAGGCATGATACCATCTGGGGCCTCTAGTCTTATTTCTGGGTCTTTTGTGGACTCTATACATGAACTACCTTGCATACTCCACGAGGTGCTGCTCAGGTTCATCCTCAAATGGGACTTCTTTTCTTGATCTTCACAGCACAACTAACTGGCCCCACAGAAGGCAGGATATCTGTGGAGGGGAGGATGGTAACTCTCCCTCTTCAGATTATCCTTCCAGTTTAATTGATGAAGTGTTGGTGCTTGCTGGAATCCCAGTTCTTGACTCAGGTAGAGTCATGTGTACTTCCTCTCGCTACTTCTCAAATGTCTTCCTTTGTTTTATTCTTTTGGACAGGGCTAGCTGGATTTAAGGCCTATTCTGGACTGAGAGATGCTGGTGTGTGGTTTCCTTGGGCATGCTGTCTCCTCATCATCCCCCAAGGCTCTTCCCTTCTCTCTGTATGGGTGAGGATGTCTTGTTTGGAGGGAGAGCAGCATCTCATAGTTGCTCGTCATCATGTGCTTGTAGAGCTCTTTCTGCCAGTCTTCCAGCTTGGTCCACTCCAATTCAGAAAAATACACAGCCACATCATAAAAGATCATGGTTACCTTGGGGACTTCACCTTTGCTACTAGGGATAGCCACAGGACTCCGAAGTTCTAGTTTCACATGAAGTTCTCCATGCTCTTCAGCCACAGTTATAGCAGCCCATACTCCTGCAGCAGGGTCCCCAGCATGGACAACTTGTCCTCCAGCTGGTTTCGGAACTCCACAGTTTTCTTCTCACTGTCAGCCAGCTTCTTCTCGGGTGTCCCTGAGCATCCTTCCAGAGTTAGCAGGTGGACCAGGCAAATATCTACTTTCCTTTCCAAGGCCTAATTGGCAGCTACCACAGTCCACTGTATGATATCTATGTGGGTAGCTTCTTCCTCTAAGTTACTCACATCTCTGCACACAACTCTGCTTCTTCCTCTGGACTGGCCAATGACCTTAAGAGAGACAAGAGTCTCACAGTTGCTCTGCAGGACATATCTGTAGAATTCCTTCTGCCAGTTCAGCAGGTTCTCCCCTTCCTGTTCCTCAAAACAGACCTCATCATTCTTAAGGAACCAGGACACCTTGGGTGCACGCAAAGGATGAGGCTCAGCTTGGAGAGGGGGTTCCTGAGAGAAGGGGTGTCTGGGAGCAGCAAAACAAATGACTTGAAGTCAAATTATAGGTTGCAAGCTGATGGCCTATGTTCTGTTCCAGACAGCCCTCCAGATTGTGTTATTGTGTTCCTTCTCTCTCTCTCTCTCTCTTTCTCTCTCTGTCTCTCTTTCTCTCTGTCTCTCTGTCTCTCTCTCTCTCTCTCATTGTGTGTGTGTGTGTGTGTGTGTGTGTGTGTGTGCGCTTGTGAACACTCACATGTGTGTTCTGCTTGAGTCAACTTTCTCTTGCAATTCTAAAAACCTCTCTCAGGAAAGCTCATCTTTTGCAGATCAAAGGTCCAGTCTTTTTCATATGAATTCAGTCATTATACCAGGTTCCCTTTTGATCATCCCTTGAATCAGCATCCCAGGACTCCAGCCCCTTGATTCTTAGAAGGAGATAGCAAGCACATTTTTATTTAACATTGCAAAATAATTCAGAGATCTGCCTGCCTTTGTTAAGCACAGACAAAAAACTCTAGCTGGGTAGGACACCACCCTGAAGTTAGCATTCTTACCATGCCTGGGCCTGGACTCAAACTCCTCTGTCCCAGGCTGACCTTGAACTCAGAAGTCTTCCTGCCTTCATAAGTACACACAAAACACTTATTTGGGTGGGATCTTGACTAGAGATCACCACTCCTCAAATATCTTTATCTCCTTCCTTCATATCTTTCTGGCAAGCTGGGTCACATTGCAGCCGCCTCTGTTCCTTTAGATCTGTGGAGCTTCTTATACAATTCATATTGCATCCTTATATTTTGCATAGTTAAGAAATTATATATTTTAAACTCATGTTTTCAGAGTTCTTTCCCACAGCCTGAAGGTCTCATAGTTTGCCATTTTTGCTGAGACATTAGCCATACCCAAGCCTCCTGGACCCAGACTTGAGCTGTCTCTGATTATCATGGAGTCATTAACTTTGGTAGAGAGGACATTCCTCAATAACCGTGGCATAGATAATATTTCCTAAAGGAGAAAGATGAAGTAATACACACACACACACACACACACACACACACACACACACACACACACACACACACTGGGGTGCAGATGAAAGACCAAGAAGTTCCTACTGTAAAGTATGTCTTAAGCCCATATTCCTTTAGCAGGGTCCCCAGTCATACCCATTTGCCTTGCAGATGGTTGCTGAACTCTAAAGCTGTGTTCTTGAAGTCAGACAGCTTCTTCTCATGCCCCTCTAAGCTCTGCAGTTGAGCAGCCTGTGAATCCATCTTCTCCACAGACTGAATAGCAGCCATCATTGTCCAAAATGAGATTTCTGTGGCCTGGAATTATATGCCTGTATGTGTGTGTGTGTGTGTGTGTGTGTGTGTGTGTGTGTGTGTGTGTGTGTGTGTGTGTGTGTGAAGGTGGTGTTGCTGGAACTAACAGTATGGAGTACAGTTTCTTCCTGTGCCAAGCAGGGGTATACTCCGCTATGATCACAGACACTCCACAACATTGACTGGCAGGATAAGGATCAGATTGTATGCCACTTCACCAAATGCCTTTAAATTATTTTTATCAGGCATTCTGTCACAGTAGCAAGTAACTTAGCAAAGTGAACATTAACTAGAAATATTATTCAATTGCCTTATTTATTTCAAATTCACACAGATTAGTTGTACAAATAGTTTTTATAAAAGAAAATCAAGAGGAACCTCATTGGTGTAGTAGGTAGCATATAAATATAAAAAATGAAAAATGAGCAGACATACAGATGTTCCTTAAGGGTATGGTACTACAAAAGGGGGGAAATGATGTACAAAAACACAATGCAGGTTCTCAGCTCCACATCTGGCCAAAATGCCTTGGGAGTTTGAGAGAAGAATGTTGGAAACTCCCAATTTAACTTTTCTGCTGAGATGACACTTGAGAAGGAACTTGGCCCAGGGACTGGCTTCCTTCAAAGTATCAGTAAGACCTGAAAGAAAGAACCATTTTGATGAACAGCAGACACTGAAGCAAAATGGAGACAATGCAGTGCGTTTTGGGGAACAGTTTCTGACTTGTGGAGCAAGGGCCAGCGGTGAGAACATGAGCCTGAAGTGAAGCGGACAGGGTCTGGTTGCCTGGTCAGTGGCCTCTACTTTTAGAAGAGAAGTCCAGGCATGCATATAACTTGTTTTATTTAATGTTTATTTATACGGAAAAGTTGTTCTGATGCTCTTAAGAAGTAGAATTTTGAAGAAAATTAAATTTCCCTGTAATCACTCTCTTGCATGCTCTCTTTAATATATAAACATATTATTCCTTGTATAAATTCAATATAGATACATATACTTAGCACAAATGTGTCAATGCACACATAAATATATATATTTTCTAATATATACATGGATAACTTATACTCATACTAATATGAATATTTTATTGTTCTAATATTTTTCTGATGCCACTTACTTAGTGTTACTCAAATAATTTTCTGCACCAAATTATTGTATTTTAAGTTATTCTAAGGTTCAAGATAGACAAGTGCATGAATGACACCACAGATTGTGAAGTCAGACATCTGGGTCCATTGACTATCTCTGTGACCTTAAACAAATGATTGACTTTTCTGCTCACCATTCTTCACCCCTAAATTTTTCCACCTGTTTTGTATATAGTGATGATAAAATGTATGTAAAACATTCAGGAATGTGTCTTACATTTTATACATGGGACATGAGTATTACAATTGACTATCTGATTCTTCCAATGCTACAGTAACTTTTGATATGAATATACCATATTTCATTTATTAATGTTTTTACTGATTAACATATAGGCTTTTTCCTAATTTTGTGTTAATTCAAACAATCTTGTAATAAATATCTGATCAATGTTTGAACACATATTTGTGAACACACATTACCAGTGAGGTGGTGAGTTCTTCATTATAATAAATGTTTTTGAAATCATGTTGATGCTAATAATTTAATGTAATTTCTTTCTGATTTACACACTCAAGATATCATTTTTCCAACTTATAAATCATGAGAGGTTCTACATCCCAACGATTTTATGATGCTACACTCCTTTTTTCGCTATCAAGAGTTACTTATTCTCTCGTACTGATATTCCTTTGAGTTGTTGATGATAATTAATCAGGGTCATCAGTGGTGAAATGTCACATAGATATCACTCCAGCCCTTTAATCTGTAGCTTTAAAAAGCTTTTCTTTCCTCCCAGTCTTCTGGCCCTGTCTTCGCCAGCCTTCCTCTTATTAACCTTGAAGTCACAGGGAACAAACCCTCCTGTGATTTCATCAAATCTCCTATCTAAAGAGATGCTATCATACTCCAAAAAATAAATTAAAAGGAACACATACTCCACCCCCCCCATCAGATACAGGTCATAGTGTATTTTTCCTTCAACAGGACTATCCATCCCACCTACCACAGAGAAAGCATGATGAACTTCAATGTGATCCTTACATACCCTCATTTAATCCTAAAATCATTATTTTAGTATGATTATTTAAATCATTGCATTAATCATTTAAAACCTCTACTTTGCGGATGAACTCTCTTGACACATTTTTTGAGAAAAGGAGCTATCTTCTTCCTTAAATAGTATTTTGAGCTTCACAGTGGTGATCTTGAATAATAAACAATAGAAAATAAATTTTTATGACAGCTTTTCAATATCTTTGCAAACTGTGCAGTAAAAAAGACCCATTGCCTGGTTTGTTTCAAATATAACCTTTTCACAGTGTTCCTTGCTTTTAGCACAATAGCCAGCAAAATAGGCATATGTAGGCAATGGGAAAATAGCTGTGGAGCTTGCTTCAAGAGGAGGGCTTTCCCTCCCATCTTTTAATATTTTTGGCTGCTTCAGGTTATGGTTGTTTCTCTATTTTCTACATACCCATAAGCATAAAGTTTCTGCTCTCAATGCTATTTGGAATGTCCAAATAATGAAGCAGGATATTTTTGTAAAGGAAAAATAATAACTAGAAAGTGCAGTAGAATAGAATTGGGTCAGAGCACAGACTTGTGGGTCAGAGCATTCTCCTGAAATGATCAATGGAGTGACTGTCACCAAGTCATTCACATAAATGCAAGGTTCTGGGATTTCAGAAAGGTGAAGGAAAAAAGGAAACGAAGAACAAATTCAACTTTTCAGCAGTGGATTTGAATGGAATCAAAGTTCACAGAATGAAGCTCAAATAAGTGTGTAATCTGCAAAGGATAGTGCTGCTGCGCGTGGAAGGTTCAGAACTGCAGGGCAGGCAAATTGACAGCAACATGAAGATTGTGACCATGAGGTGTTTTATTTGTTTAATTCAACAGGAAAGAAGAGTTCTTTTCACTTTGGATAACCAAATTCCTGAATGCCTCTTCCCAAGAATATGGGGACAGAATTTTCATCTGTGCTCCCTCCTTATTTTAGCCACTATTTTGACATTTCCTTCTGAAATGCCAGTCTGTGACTACTTTCTCCTCATGTATGTATGGCTCATCCTGAATCCTTGGACTGCTCTCAGAGAAGTCTTTTCATCCTGCAGGACATGTAGCTATATTAGTTCTACAGTCCGCTTGATTTAGTCTTAGGGTTCACAAGGAGAAAACCGTAAATGGCATGCACACTAATTGTCTCGATTTAAAGTCTCTACAGGTCTAATCCTATAATTTCAGAGTTATTTATTCACTGGGTACATACGGTACCTAGAGATTTGCCTGACTTATGATGGATTTTTGTGCCAGTGCTCTCTCTGTCTCCTCTTGCATCATTAGGGTTTCAACATTACTTTCAATCGATTTTTCCATCCTCCCTCAATTTTGAGCTGAACTTCAATCGTTATGCATTCCTACCACTGGTAGGCACTATTTTTCACTTTATGAAACATTGTGATAATAATTTAGATAATATTTATAAATATCCTAAAATTATAATATCATCACTAATATCTCAGGGTATTTTCTTTTTATGAAAATACTGACAAAATGAATTATAACTTGCCTTCTAAATTAATGAAGATTTCTAAAGCTACTTTGGTTAAAATTAAAATAAAAAGATATGGTTTACTTGAAAACCAAACAGATTCATTGACAAGAGCCCATAGGCTCAGAACATTCACAGAACATATATATCTTGACTTAAGAAGAAGCATTTATAGTATCATTTCAGGTAACTTTAAAATTGGCTTTCATATATTTATATAAAGTATTTTAGTCTTTTTCACCTTGTCTTGTGATGACTCCATCTCTCTTGAAACCTCTCTACCCAGAAAGTCACCTCTTTATGTTGGTTGACCTTTATACCAGAAAAAGGCCAAAAGGCTGAGAGCAGAGTTTAATTAGCAAATTTGAGATGGTGTATGAGAGTCTTTGAAATGATTTCAAATATGCTATGGGTTCTCCCATTTCCATATTATTAACTTTCCAATGAACACATAAAATTACATTGTTCACACATGATCACAAGGTACATGAGAAATGGTAGTAAATCAGGGTGTGTTAATAATGGCATGAACAGATTCTGGAAACCATTAGGAACCTGTGATATGGTTGCTCTTTGTCTTCACTGGAGAAGATTAGCAGAAAGTAGAGGGCTGTAGTTTCTGTTTTAAATGTGGTTTTTTTACATCCCTTTTTCAAGTTTATCTTCTCAGGTCATTTTAGAAAGCACTATAAACATGTCTGCATGGCTTGTCATTGGGAAGAGTACAGTCTGCTAGGAGTTCCTCATGTTAGCCCGTGGGGAAAGCGTAATCATTTCAAACAATCAAATATTTGTGCTTCTGCTTATTCATGCAATGAATCTGAAAACTATGCCTGTACAGAATCTTTCACATAAATGTTTATATCAGTTTTATTCATAATTTCAAAAAACTGGTACTAACCAAGATGCCCTTCAATAAATATGTAAACAAGCTTTACTACAACAATATAATAATATGTTATTTAACAATAAAAATAAATGAAACATGAAACCATGAAATTTTAAATGTGTATCATTAGGTAAAAACAATCACTCTGACACACACATACACACACACACACACACACACACACACACACACACACACACACACACATATGCCAAATATTGAATGGTTCCATTTATATAACAATTGATATCATGTTGAGTTGAACAAAAGAGATATGAAACAGATTACAGATTGCTGGCAGCCAGTGGTTAGCCATCTTGAGGAGAGTACGTCTAACATGTAAAAGTGAAGACTGGAGCATTTTTATAAGCTTCTCAAGTTATTCTTTATGATAGTGCAATGGTGCATGCATAACAAAATGTATTTTTCAAAAATTAGAATTTCCCACCAATTATTGAACTTAATAGGTACAAAACAAAACAAAACAAAACAAAAAATACCAAGGAATCTAGAATCCCAGGCAGTAATACAGAATATGAATAGTTTACATTAAAATGTATATGAATGCTAACTAAGTGAATGGGGGACAAAGTAGTTGCATGAGTAATTTTAGAAGACTGTTACCTTTGAGAGAAACTACACACATCTCCATATAATAGTTGGCAACCTTGTTTCTAAAACCATTTTGAAAATACAAATTGAAATTTAAACAATGAGAACTTATAACAAAAGCTAGTATTAACACTGTTTGGGAAACATATATGCAAAATATATAACTGAAAGATCCACTATGAATTCATAAGTTAAATAGAAATAGATATAGACATGTTTATGAGCATTAATTAATATGCACAAACATACACACACACACACACACACACACACACATATATATATATATATATATATATATATATATATATATATATATACCTATTTATATATGTACATATGCATTGTGTTAGCTAATGGTTATAGAGCAGTGCTACTCCAATAGCAGTGAACATACAAACAGAGTAGTTTTCTACTTATTTATTTTAAAAGAATGAAGAGCTTCTAAGAAACATGACTGGCTTGAGACTGGTATTAAAAAATGATCTGGGAGCATTCTACAGTACCAGAAATGAAGTGCCAGAGACTAAAAAAACAAACAAAAGAACAAAAACTAAAAGGAACAACTAAATAAACAACAATGAAAAATTCCATGGCTTCAGGAATTTTTAGGATTCAACTAAAATGGTTCCAATGCTCAAAGCTGGAAAATTTTGAGAGATAAAATAAATAAAGTAATAACTGATTAAAATCAAAAGCATAAATGTCTGTAAACTTATACTGCTATTAATTCAGTATTAAAATAAATAAAAAAAGTTGATATTATAACTAGATCACAAATCTCCATTCAGAAGAATTACATCTTATTTACATGTGCATCCCACTCACAAGAAGATAGAACGTGAGTTGGAACTTTTAAGCTTGGACTGCATATAATGATGTGCTTTCAAAGGACACAGAATAGGTATTGGGAAAACAGCAACTTCATTATGCAGAAGGCTAGCCAACCTTCCACAAAGAGAGCAAAATCATTATCAACAGTACGTATCCATGTTAGTGATATGTGTTCTTGATGTGGTGTGCTGGGGTTCATTCTCTGGTCTTTCATCCCCAAACTCTAATGTCCTTCAAAACTCATCTAACACATCAGAGAAACCCACCTTTAAGGACATTTTTAAAGATACCTACCAAGGTCATCAGAAGAAACAGGCACTTAAGGAGCTTCAGTGGACAGCAAAAGATGCTTTGTGATGTTCTTGATAGAGTCCCGGAGCAGAGAAAGAATGCTAGAGAAACAGTAAGGATCTGGGTTGATATAAACTCATCAGTGTTGGTTCCTTCACTATGAATACTAAACCATGGTAATACACACACTTAACAATCAGAGTCTGGATCTTTGTACAGTGGAGTGGATATATTTGTACATTTTTGTAAGTACAAATACATTTAAAAATTTAGAAAGTGGATTTTTTTTTTTTAACATTTTGACACATTCAGCTGGCTCAAATTAGAAATTTGGGTTTTAGGGCTGGAGAGATAGCTCAGTAGTTAAGAGCACTGACTGCTCTTCCAGAGGTCCTGAGTTCAATTCCCAGCAACCACATGGTGGCTCATAACCATCTGTAATGGGATCCGATACCCTCTTCTGGTGTGTCTGAAGACAGCTACAGTGTACTCATATAAATAAAATAAGTAAACTTTAACAAAAAAAAAAAAAAAAAAAAAAAGAAATTTGGGTCCAAATTAAACATCAAAGTGGGATTGAACATTTTTTCATTAGTATCATTTTCATAGTAGGAAAATAAAAAAAATAAAAAAATAAAAAAAAAGAAGAGAAGGGAGTAAGGGAGTACCCTCTAACATCTTTCAAATTTGCAGAAGTAATGGAGACTAAGATCCCTCTCCAAGTTAGAGAAAACCTCCTAGAATCCTGAGTAACAGTGGCCAGGTATTTTTAGTTCTAGTAAAAACATCTGCCCCTCATTTGCTAATGCCATTACTCTCTTCCTCTTTGTTATTCCTCCCTTTAATCAATTCTGATTATTTCAGAGGGAATGCTAAATCAAAAGAGCTTGAGTAGCATCACCATTAACACACTGGGTAGTATTGAAAGGGGTTCTGTTGTGGGGAACTTTCCTACAGGCACATAAGCCTTAACCCAGAGAGGCCACACTCTTAATGAGAGAGAGAGAGTTTAAGTCTTTCTGGCTGATTCCTCTCTTGAGACTACAACAACAGAAGCAATTAGGGCCAATTGCAGTGGTGGTAGTTGGCTGCCTTTGAAAATAGAAACATCTAAAAATCTGAAGAAGAACTGGCCTTCATCTTAGCTCCCTTACAGACCATAGAGACATTCTATGACAATGGAGAGAATTATCCAGATTATCCATGAAACCCCTAATAGCCCAATTACCAGCACTTGTTTGTCTTATTGTGTGCTTTCTCGCGTTCTCAAAAAAATGTAGCAGTAGGCAAGAAGGTGGGAAGAGAGGCGAGAAAGAGAAATGAAAACCTTTCTCTGAGGATAGAATTATTTTCCTGAGTGACTAGAGTCTATTCACAGCACCCATCAGTGGCTGTGATTTGTTTTAATAACCGTACCATTGTGCAGAAATGATTTTTCACAGACTAGACTCCCTTATTCCATTCCTTGTGGCAGTTAGAGGTTTACTACCTTGACGTAAAGTAAAATAGTTGTTTTAAATGGACCCTTCTGTTTCCCTTCATTAAGAAGATACTATCACAGCATTGAGCAGCAATCTCTAGAAAAGTCAGAAACTGATGTGCTGATGTGTTGCTTCCTTTAACAATTTGAACAGGATTTCTTTGTTTTTAAAGGAATGATAACCCAATTGAGAGTTAACTAGATAGCCAGGAAGTCATTGTCAAACTATTAACAGTAGGTTGTTAATAGTGCCTTTCAGGAAAGGTGAAGGCTGGGTACAAGAAATGGAAGCAAAAATGAATTTTCCCTATGAGCACATTTTCCCTTTCAAATCCAAGATAGATGATATGAATGTCTACTGAATGCTAATTTTCATGCGTCCTAAATGATACATATTTTCTTACCTTTTAAAGGAAAGCTATTAATGTGCTAATATTTTGGTGTCTGATCTCTCTTAACACTAACTTTGTGGTGATAAATCAAAACTTATCATTCATGGAGATAGGTTGACTATGCAACACAAGTCTGAATGTCATCGATCAATTTCAACAGCGTTAATGGTACTATGTGGGGCATCCTTCCATTTATTTTGCTGGCAACCTCCTGCTTACATTTAAATTTTACCAATCTTAAAATTATCTAAATATTTCTCTTTCTTTCCAGTCAGTTTCTTTTAAATTACAGTGATAACATATATGCAGACCATCATAGCTATATTTCTGGAGTTCTGGAAATTGTGCAATTATGTGAATAAACCATTTGCTCATCTTTTTAAGAGCATCTGTGTTTCTTCATGACTGCTCATTTCTGTAGTTTGTAATTTTCATTTTGAAATACTTTGCATACTAGACCATTCTACACTGGGCCATGGCAGCTGTGTCACCTCTGATAGGATTATATTTGAAACCACTAAACTTTGCCAACAAATGTTATGGAAGGAAAGACATGCTGTGTGTGTGTGTGTGTGTGTGTGTGTGTGTGTGTCTGTGTGTGTGTGTGTCTGTGTGTGTCTGTGTGTCTGTGTGTGTCTGTGTGTGTGTGTCTGTGTGTGTGTGTGTCTGTGTGTGTGTCTGTGTGTGTCTGTGTGTGTGTGTGTCTGTGTCTGTGTCTGTGTGTGTGTGTCTGTGTGTGTGTCTGTGTGTTAATAGGGTATTCACATGTTATTTGGGATTGTGTTGATCAACTCTTTTTTTTTTTTTATTGTTTCCAATAGTCCTCTTACAGTTTATAAACTTTACTCCAGTTCAGAACCTGGTCAGTCTGCAATAGCTCTTTACAGTAGGTATAGAACTGTTAGAGGAACTGGGGTTGTTTGCATTCAAATGCATTTGTTGCTCATGGATAAGCTAATCATACTGCAAGACTGTCCATCTTCATATTATAGAGATAAAAATTCAAGCATTTCTTAGATCTTAGTAAGTTTAACATTGACAACTCAAAGATACTGAGTGCAATTCCTGAAACCTGAATGCTCCTATAGATAGAAAAAGACACCCAAGTCATGAAATGAGATGATAGCCTTGGGTTCATCTGGAGAGTCATGGTACCAACATGTAATGGAGTAGTTCCCTATAAGATAGAGGTGAGGGGTAGTTCTGATCAAGGAGAAGACTTTGGGAAGACATTGTCTGAGTCAAGATCAGTCCTGTTTGAAAGATCTTAATACCAAAAAAACTGCGTGCCTTTCCTTCCAGAACAACTGTTGGCAGAGTAGGGTGGTTTAGAATATAATCTTGTTAGAGGTGAGACAGCTGCCATTGCCCAGTGTGGAATGGTGTAGTAAGCAAAGAATCTAAAAAAGCGATGGTGAGGGAAAACTCCTGGTCTCAGCCAGCAGGTTTGTTGTAATTAGTTACATCAGCCTCAGGAAACTAAAACAAGTAATCGCAAGAGCCTCAGGATATGATGTTTCATACTATTCCTCACAGACTTATTAAATGAGCAAAATTCTTCAGGATCCTTCTCAGCATCTCTCTCAAGCATCACCACCCTCTGCTTCTCTACAGCTGCACTGTTTGGTGCTGTAGACACTTAACCACATGAGGCTACTGAATAATTGAAATGCAACAAAGACTCAAGAATTGAATTTTTAATTATATTCGATTTTAATTGACTTAAATTTTTAAAGTTATATTTGATTCAGCTATTGGAAAACTTTTTATGTAGACATGAAACAATTTATATATTGGCATGTGGATTTACTTTTTCATCTGTGGATTTTATGAATTACAAATGTGCTTCAAATACTGCTTCCAAACTGTGATGCACTCTAAATGAAAACCATATGTCACATTTCAAAGACTCATTATGAAAATATTTTACTAAAAAATTTAAATTTATATGAAATGATGATATTTTGGAGATATCGTTTTTAGACAAAATTTATGAGTAAGTTAATTATGCATTATTTTACTTCTTTATTTTACAATTTTATATTATTCATTCTTTGTAAATTGTATACGTGTATATAATGTGTCTTGATTATGTATACCCCTCATTCCCATTCAAACTACCTCCAGGAGTCCCCATCACATCTCTCTCCCAACACCATGTCCTTCTTTGATAATTTCTTATTTTTTTCCTAATCCTATGAATCCAATTATTGCTCCCCATATGTATATAACATCCAGTTATCCTCTGGGGAATCAGAATGCTACCACTAGCAACTCCTAAAGAAAACTCATCTTCTTCCTTCAAGAGCTATCAACCCAACAGAACCTCAGTGAGGCATGGGGCCCTGGGTATAATTTTCTCTGTACATGTTGGAAATTTTTGCTAACTTGCTCTTGTACACCCACTACTGTCAGAAAAGTGTGTGAGATCTTATAGATCTAGAGTTATAGGTAGTTGTGAGCCATGCAGTCTAATTACTAGGAATTGAACTGGAGTCTCCTGAAAGAGTAGGAAGCACTCTTAATTGCCAAGGCATTTCTAGCCTTCAAATTTTCTAGTTTTATCAGCAGAGCAATATTTAAAATACAATTTTTAGAAAATGAGAGCCCAAACCAACTGGTATATTTTCAAAATAAATCAAAGTATCTTTTAATGATTTCAGTTTTCATGCCCAGGAACTTCAGAATTATATAGTATTTGTCATAAAATGTTTCTATGTCTTCCTAAATGATATTCAACATTCTTTTTCAACCATATTGTTGTTTCACATTCAAAGGACTTGACTTGAGTAGTGCATGGTCCTGTTGAAAGCTGAAAAAACACAAGTTGTTTGTAATGGCTACCAATGAATGACAGTCGGAAAACTGTAGCATATACATGCTTAGAACATTCTCTCTGGTCTTTACATTCCCAATCCAGAAAACTAAGATTACCAAAAGGACTGTGAAGATGGCATGTAATAGAATATTCCTGAAGATTGTGAAGTTCTTATTAAGAGGCACTCAGATTAATTTAGGAACTATATTCTATTAAATCACTAAAGACTATAGTAATGAAACGAAATAGATGAAGAAAATGGCACAGAATAAAGAAATACGAGAAAGAGAGAGAGAGAGAGAGAGAGAGAGAGAGAGAGAGAGAGAGAGAGAGAGAGAGGTGGGGGTAGAGCGCTGTGGGAGCTTAAAAAGAATAAGCTATTGGCAAAGGCAAATAAATCTTAATTTCTCTTAAAAGTTTAGCTTTTCAGACCCCCACTTATAGCTTAGAATATATGGAATGGGAACTTCCCATACATAACAGAAGCTGCTCTTGGCAGAGAGATTAGGACCATAACATTAATTTTATTTTTGGTGTTATTCACGATGATGCATTCAGGCACAATACTTTATAGTCTATAAACCCTCCTTATGAATGAATGGCCTCATCATTATTATGGTCAAATTACATATGTGAAGTCTCCACTGTTGTGAAGAGATTTCATACACTAAAATTGGGGATATTTGTAGATTAAATTGGATGGCTATCTCTGGCAGGATATTCTAGGAAACTCCTTCCAGTTATTTTAAATTTCCTAGCATTAAAATTCCTCTGTATTTACAAGCAATATGAGAGTGAAAAAAAGCAAGAAGAATGAATTCTTGAAGTAGAGAATATATATTTTCTGATAATCATTCAATAAATTTACTTTTTCTGCTTTGAATAGTATTTAGTGACTTCCATATATTTCTGTATTTGAATTGCTATTATCGTTATCCATTAGAAATATGTTCTTTTTGTTTCTTTAGCAAGTATCTCTCAGTTTATTTTCCATTATAGCTGGCTCCCTATCCAGTCATTATGACAAATGACCTCTGAAAATAGCCCTAAATGGACATGTAAGCATGATATGTGAATACAAGTAACTCTTTCAGATGTTTCCTTTGTATACAAAGTTTTCTTCAAAGTAATAGCTAAAGCTTTTTGCCCTTTTCAGACCTTCCAATCCTCAGGAGGTTATTTTCAGTGAAGTGGTGAGAAAGAAGAGTTCAAATAGGATTGATTTAATAGAGGTATGATGTGAAAGAATCTTGCAACATTCTGTCTGCCTGAAATGGCCAATCTTAGAAGCATTAAAATCAGAGTGGGAAGGAAAGTGGAGACAGTCTAAAGAGCCCCCGAATTAAGGAATGATAGTACCTTGCCATTCTTTTGTTGTGAAATAAGAAAAAAAAATATTAAAGAACAAAACATAGTCAAAGAAACCTTTGAAAGGGTCCTCATCCTTGAGCAGCCAACAAATTCACTCATAAAGTTATTGGAAGAAAAATGTTGCCACCGCCCTCCCTTTATCAGTGTCTCTAAGAACAAAAAGAAAGCTCGAGACTCTTATTTTACTTTATATTTCTACTTTTCTTTGTCCACACCCATCCTTATACCCCCTTTAATGTATAATGATCTAAAATGGTTACTCCTTTGTGTTGCATACTATTTCCAAAGAATACTACTCATCTAGATACTGTCTAAAACAGCTTAATAAAATGTGACTAGTTTAGCATAAGAACAGGATCATTCTTAGCCATCACTATTTATGATTATTTTCTAAAGGAAAGAAATATTCCAATTGAAGGCCTCTGAAAGAGAAAAGATGTTAACAAGATGAAAGGTTAGCAATGAATCTTGAATATACAATAATTAATTTGAGATGATGTCTGTCTCCTAAGTTGTTAATCATGTGACCAAATCCACAAACATTTGTATTTATAATGCATATATATATGTGTCTGTATATATTTATTAAGTGTATATGAAATACATTTGCAAACAAAAATTTAAAACCATTTGTTTTAATTTTACATATAGGCTTATATTTTAATTAATTTTAACTACTGTATCCATACAACATAATTTACATGTACAATAAATTAAAATTATTTTATTATATCATATATACAAATACAGATGTATATATATTTACCTAGTTATATTTATTATAATAAATATGTATGATATTAAGTAAAAAATGTTAAAATACGGCATTACCAACAAACATTGTACTGTAGTCATTCAGTGAGTGTTCATGTGTGTGTGTATTACTATCCATTTGATTAGTAAATCTATTTTACTGGAATTAGATTAAGAAGTTAAGAAATAAAGGATATTTACACATTGCTACATTGATATTTCAATACTCCTTTCTTTCTCAAAACACATTCACACATATACACAAAATATGATTTTTAACTAGAAGTATGACTTTGGTACCAATATTTATGCATATTGCAACCTCATGGTAGTGATCTCATAGCTAAATTTTTGCCAGGTGATATTAACATAGCTCAAGAACATTGCATTAGGTGACTATCTTAGTCAGGGTTTCTATTCCTGCACAAACATCATGACCAAGATGCAAGTTGGGGAGGAAAGGGTTTATTGAGCTTACACTTTCATGCTGCTGTTCATCACGAAAGGAAGTCAGGACTGGAATTCAAGCAGGTCAGGAAGCAGCAGCTGATGCAGAGGCCATGGAGGGATGTTCCTTACTGACTTACCTTCCCTGGCTTGCTCAGCCTGCTTTCTTTTTATTTATTTATTTATTTATTTATTTATTTATTTA
>CM052713.1:31608241-31663996 GCA_028551405.1 Uromys caudimaculatus
CTCCCCCCTTGATCACTAATTGAGAAAATGCCTTACTGCTGGATCTCATGGAGGCATTTTCTCAACTGAAACTCCTTTCTCTGTGATAACTTCAGCTTGTGTCAAGTTGACACACAAAACTAGCCAGTGCAATGACCAATGACAGGTAAGACCAATCATGGCACCTGCAATATTTAGGAGATGAAAGTACTGCTGTAGTTGGTATCCCAGCCCTAATCAGGTGGGAATTCATAAGTATAGCCAGTTATTCAAATATTAACTTAGAGTTCTAGGAGCAGAGTATTCAGAAATTGCCCTTGGTAATGAATTTGATTATTTGAAGGTCACAGAGGGAAATGATGGCTGAAGGAAAGACTCAAGCTGTATGATTCATTAAGAGCAGCTTTGTGTTCATTATTATTAATGGTAACAGCTGTGGTGGAGATGATCTTTGTGGTAAGGAAGTGACAAAGAGAAGGAGGTAAGGCAGGACTGATTTATCAAGATGGGGTTCCTCTGCAGGAGTGGTGGGTTTAGTTAGGGGGATGAGTGGTAAGAGACTGGAAGCCACAAGGGGAAGCAAGGAGGACACCAGCCCTGCTTTCTTCTGGCCTTGAACTAATGGGATGTATAAGAGAAAATATAATCACTACTTGAGGTTACAGACTAAATGTTGTGCTTTAAGAATAGGTTTCACAAACAATAAGGACAGAAAGGACGTGTTTGGGGCATGAACAGTGAAAGTAATGAAATATTGGTGATTAAATATGAATGGAAGAAAAGATGGAAACTAAGGGCAAGCGTTTTGTTAGTCCAGAGTTGAAGAGCTGAATTTCCTGTGGTGACTGAAATCAGAGAGTAGGAATCTTTAGTGAAATGGTCATGATGAATAAGATGGGGAACTAGCTTGCCTGTGAACCTCTGGGGCTGACGTCCAAGCAATAGGATGGCTTAGGTCTTGAAGATGCTAAAGAAGGGATGGAACTAAACCAGTGAAGCGTACTCCATATGTTTGATATGTGGACTTCACAAAGGATTGTATTTAAAGGGACAACCATATGACTTGCAAAAGATAAAGTCATTATTAAACATCAAGCCTACTTTATGTTAATATTTGTTTAATCAGGGGGAGGGGAAGACTGACTTAACTTTAGTTTTAACCATCTTTATTTTCAGACTTGAGTTTCAGAGTTGCTCATAATTATGTTCGGTAACAGAATTGGAACAAAGAAACAAAAATTTTCTGGAGAGGGGGAGTCAAAGTTATAAACTAGAAAGTTCTGTCTGTCTGTGTGTCTGTTTTGCTTTGTTTTGGTCCGATGACAGAGTGAATCTCTTGCCCAGGAAAAGCATGACAAACTCCGGATAACCCTACCCATTAGGGAGAATTAATGCGCATTAGCTCCAATTCCAGCCTGAACAGAAAGAAGGCTGAGGACCAGGTCAGACATGTCTTAATGGTGCTGACTTGTGAGGTTGAGGTCTGCTCTTTTCCCTCTTTCTCTATTCTGAACAGCAGGGGACAGAAGCCTCTATTAGCTAACATTTCTTTGAAGGGACAGAGTTTACCCAGTGAAACGGGTCACGTTATTCTCCTGTAGACTGATTACTTTCTGTCATACACTGCAGTGGCATCCTGACAGGCAGCACTCTCAACCCCAACCCCGACTCCTTTTTCTTTTTCTTTGTCTTTTTAATCCAATGTAACAATATCTGGATAATTAGAAATATTAGCCTTGCCTTACAACCATAATTCTTGAATATTTGTGTTGGTTGAGATAAAAGAATTTCTCCTCACAAATTCTCCTATTTTAGCAATGCTCAGAAGCAGAATTTTCCTATTATGAGAATTCAGTTCTCCCTTTAGGGGCAAGAATTCCAGGCTATTTTTGAGCACAGATGAGAAAAAGTGATTTCCTAAATCAACACCTGTCAGAGAATCTTCTCTTCCAGAATTTTTTGTAAGCTATTTTAATCATTATCGCTATGCTTAATTAATGTCACTATTTAGCCTGAGATCATTTAAGTATTCTCCTCTTAAGTCTCCCACTGAACTTTCTTCAGGAAGACTCCAGATAGCTTCTGGACAGATTATATTGTTATCTACAGCAGTGCACTGTAATTCTTCAACTATTTTCACTGATTTAATATTTTGTTCTTAATAATTTAGTCATCTACCTATATGTCTATGAAGTAAAAACCAGATTTATATTTCAGGAATCTACCACAGAGCCTTGCTCAAATATATGCTTAATGAAAAATTATTATATGCTAGGATGTAACTTAATTGATAAAGTTCTTGTATATCATGTACAAAAGCCTTTGATTTGATCCCTAGTAGCATGCATATGACACTAGGCATGGTGATACACAGTGGTAATCTATGATATCAAAATAAATCTAATCTTTTTAATATCTGGACATTGGTTTGTAAGGATCCATCATGAAACTTGCCAAAGATTTCATTAAAACTGTATTTATTTACTTCTAGTGAGTTAATTTATATTTTAACTCCTAGTTGACTAAGCTTATATTCTGAATGGGAGAAGTTGCTGTTGGTTTGTTAGTTAGTTTGTTTGTGTTATTGATTTTTAAAATTGGGAAAGAGTAAGACTGAGGAAAAGTAACCCCTGGTGAAATGGTTTGCAGGCCCTGGTATTTATAGAAAAGCACTGTAAATTCTATCCCTGCTTTCTTCTTCCATTGTTATCATAACCTATTTTTTGTCTTCTTTCATGAATTAATGAAATGTTCAATGGATATCCCCAGAAAGACAATGAAAAAAAAAAAGACATACTGACTTGGAAAATAGTCCCCTTTCCTGCTGTCCATGAAGGATCCATTTCACTTCACAGTCAGGAAGCAATACTGATGCTCAGGAAATCAAATCACATGCTACTGTGGCAAGAAAAGAATCAAATGTGTATTCTGCAGCAAGACAGCTGTTTCCCAGAAGGGACAGTACTATGAAGGGCAGATTGCGAGTGATGTGGCCATTCATGTCTTGAAACAAGTTTGTAATTAAATCCAAATAATTAGGCTAAAGTCAGAATCCAGTACAGAAAACTTGGTATGAATAAGATCAATAGGTAAAAGGCAGATAAGCATTTCAGATTTTATCTCTTATTTACTTTTTAAAATGTTTGAGATGGATACCTTACCTTTTTCTAAGTTAGCTTGGATTGTTTGGCTCAACATGTTCGTTTTACTCATCTTAATTTACAGAGAGTTGCAGAATCTATAGACATGCATCATTCTGTCTACTTCAGATTAAAAAGGAAAGAAAAATAGGTACAAGGATCTTGTCATTAAAAGAATGAGGGCCTTTGTGTGAATTCTCTGAAACCCACAATTAGGTGTGATTTGACAACAGATGATGTTTGCTACACCCTCAAAATTGTTTTCAGATCTTACAAAATATGAAATATATCTAGATAATAATGACTAGTGGACAAAATTTATATTTTTCATTCCAATGCAGATTAGATTTGAAGAATTCTAAAACACTGTTGTGTACTTCAAATGGATGACAGCCAGTAAACAGATTTCTAGTCTATTGGTAGCTGTTTTCCTTTTACTTTAGCATACAGAAATGGCCTATCTACTCAGAGTTAACATAGTTCATTACTAGATATAGTATCATTGAACTAAAGAAGAATGTGTTCTAGTACAATGAGAACAGATATGCAAACAGATTGCAAACAGATTTCAGTGTTATATGTGATGAGACCATGTGTGCAAAGGAGCACTAAGCTCCAGTCTAGAGGTTTATAATAGTCCACATGGGCATATTACATAAACTGATGTTTCAAGCATTCATAATGCAATAGAAGAGAGAATGTCATATATAGAGTAAAGAAAATATTAGGAAGAGAATTGGACTTTTGTACTTGCTCTGGATTTTCTAATGTAGCTCAAAGCAACTCAAAAGTAATGGGTGATTAATCAAGACTTAGCTTATAGGGGTCTTTTTTGCTGTATTAATGAAGCTTGAAAATATCTCAAGGCAAGGGTTTAAGCATGGAGAATTTAATGTCCTATCTTCATTCCTGAGACACTACAGAATAGATATTTTAAGAAAACAAGACAATGAAAAATGGTGATCCAATGGCATAGCTGCATCAGAATATATGCATACTTAGTAAAAACGAATTGGAAGGAGAAAAATACTTGACTTGTGACAACATCCATGCAATTATTCCTACTTCTAAGATTTATTACAGGATGCTTTGTGTTATGATATGAGTTTGAACTCCCTGACACCAGCTCACATGTTTGAATACTTGGTCCCCATCTGGTGTAACTCATTTGGTAGGCTGTGAAATCTTCTGGATATGAGGCCTGGGCACAAGGCAAGAAAGTTATCACCCACTCTGATACTGGCCAACATGCTCTCTCTCTGCCTTCTCCCATCTCAAAGTAACCAGCCAGTCCATGGGCCTTCCGTCATAATCATGAGCTGCCCTCCTTACCATGCCTTCATGCATTTTCCTGATATGATACCTAAAATGTGAGCTAGAATTAATGCTTATTCTATGGTTTATGTTAGGTATTCTGCAGCACTGATAAGAAAACTAATTGTAAATGAAGGAACTGCATTAACTAGATATACTACTATATATGGAACTGTTTTTTGGAAGCTATGTATTAGAGCTTGACCTATAATGCTGCCATCAGAACTAACTAGATGATCATGATGGCATCACACTGGTGGCCAGAATTCTGATAGACATGGAGAATAAGGACTGCATTTATGAACGTTCAGTGATGAACAACTGGGAATTTAGGTTTGTGATCTATTTTGGTAAAGAATCTGTCTATAGTCTCCCCATGTCCTAAAACTTGAATTTGGGCTTCAACCATAGTCCATTCGTCAACAGAGGGGACAAAGTAAAGACAAGAGAGAGCAACAATTAGGGTGTGGCATGGCTTCTATTCACAGTCAGACTTGCAGTGTGAGAGAGGAGAAACTCCAGCAGAAGGATGTACATACCGTGCAGTTTGGTGAGGAAAGGACTGGGAGTGAATTCAAAGTGAGAAACAAGGTAACTGCAGACTAAGCAATGGTCATCATTAAACACGTTAGTAAAATTAAAGAGAAACCTCAGCGTGTGTCCTGGAGCAATGGGAATGATGAGTGGAAGGTAAGGTACCACCCATCATCAATTTCTGAAGATGAAAAGGTAAATGAAAGTGAAAGTTAAGTACCCAAGAGAGAGTTCCTAAGAAGGCAGAACATCCAGATCATTCTGCTCAAGCAGGGCCACTGAAGGAAGTAGCTTTCTATATGCAGTTTTGAAGTCACATGGAGGCCATAGGTACTGCAGACTATATCTTGAGATAGTAGCTGTACTTTCACATTTTTCTTCCTGCTGGGGAGATATAACACACATGCTTACTCACTGTAGTTAGGGATCCCATGATAGACAAATTATGATACCACCAAAGTCCAACTTGGTGAAGCAATGACTGGTTTTGGTGTTACTAAAAAGACTATGCAGCTCAACAGGGTAAGTGCTGTTCATTCCAAGTGACTCTAGTCTAAACTTCTCTTTGGCAGCCAGTCTGCTGTCAAAGTCTTCTTTGTAGCTTGGTTCCTGTGAGTATGACTCTCAGCTTTTTATTGCTTCCTCTGTCAGGGAGTGGCCTCGTGAATCTGCTCAGTTTCAAGGACTTCTTAAAGCTAGTTTAAGTTGCTTACCTTCCTGCTTAAGGGAGTTCTGTGAAGGACAGAGCATGTCAATCTCAGAAGAGACTGTTACAAAATGATGGCAGATCTTAGTGTCATCCATATGGCATTCATGTTTCAGGAATGCAGAACATAAGACTCTAAGCCCCAGAACGAAGAAGCAAGGATTCCAAAAGGCATCTCTGAGGCCATGTACTGTGTAGTAAGGTAGAATTCTTTGTGTAAAGCTATTAAATAAACTGTTTATGAATCTGTGAAGATCAAACCTAAAAGCAATGGAAATCTCACTGTTGTAGATGCCAAGAACATGGGACATCCTCCTATGATAGTTACTTGAACTGAGTGGAACTGACCCAAGAGAGAAGACAAACATGCTATGTGTGGCAAAGGAAGAGGACTTTGGCTACTCAGGCTTATGAGAAGACAGAAGATAAAACCAGAAGCCCCAGACACTAGACAGATCTACAATGACTAGTATTTGACCTGTGGGAATCTGACATGTCTTTGGTTCAATCCAGTTTTGTTTTGTCCCTATGCCTACCTTTTGGGATATTAATGTGAACTGTAGACCAGTGTATGTTGGGAGTATTTTTTTTTTAATTTTTTTAAAAAATAGATGATCTTAAATTCAGTGCCTTTAGAATTCTGAACATTGTTAGAACTGTTAAGACTATGGGGACTTTGGACTTCAACTAAACACATTTTATTATGAGACAGCTATAAGCCTATGGGAGCTAGTGCTGAAAAAGATTGATTGAATTTGAAATGTACTTCATATATTTATGTGTTCCAATACTTGCTTCACAGTTGGCAGGCCTGTGTTGGGATGTTGTGAAAATTTGGACATGGAGTCTCAACGGCATATGCAAGGCTGTAGGGTTTATTTGAAATGATATCTTAGTACTGGACCTAGTTCCTCACATTGCCTACTTCCTCATGGTGTCAGGATCTAACTCGATATCTCATTGTCCCGTTGCCAGGTTGCCACACTGCTACAGTCAAGAGCTACCACCTCCATACTATCTTTCCCAGCATGATTAAATATATTCCCTGAATCAAGAGCTAAAATGAAGCCTTATAACAGTTGTATGTGTCAAATATTCCATCACAGCAATAAGAACAGTAATGCATCTAGAAAATGTTCCAAAATACATTTAGATTAATTGGATGATGGGTATAAGCTATAATAAAAACATAATTAAGGTGCATGAGGAACTTAATTTTTTGTGAAAGCCTTTGTTTATAACCATTTGTTCTAATTCATGGGCTGTAGATTTTCAAAGTGCTAGCTAGCATCCTTACCACTCATCCCTTTCCTGTATGCTCCTGTATGCCATTTAGCCTCTCTGAGTATCTCTAGGTTGTTGAAAGGTCTCATTGGTATCACATTTCCCTAATTGTTGGGGAGGAGATGTCTCTGTCTCTTGAATACTTATTGCTAAGATATCTTTAAATGTCTTGAGGGAAAACATGGCATGAATGGGAGGACTCACACTGCGGTATTTTCTTTGCTCTCAACTCCCTCATGCCTGACTGGCTTGCTAATTCTGCACTTCAATTTCCATTTGCCCCTCTCAGAGGCCTGTCAAAAGTTTTGCCCTTCTGTGTTCTACTTGTGCTTTCAATACTGTGTAGCTTACATGTCCGTAGGTGTTTTGAGGGGAACAGCAGTGGAGAAAGTTGAATTTACCTCAATGAGTTTCCTTCTTCACTTTCTTGGATCATTAAATTCTGGCAGGCTTCATTGTCAGAGATCCATTCTTACACTTTTTGTATTTTATCCAGGTTTTGTAGTTCAGAGTGAAGGGTGAGTCTGTTACCAGCTGCTTTTACCATAGCTGGGAGCAGGAGCCTCCATTCGTTGGGGTGGATTAGCTGGAGGTCAGATTAGTTCCTAGCTGAGGACACCAAGAGTCACTCAAAGATGTACAGGCAGCTGTCCCATTTACAAAGGGTCAATGTTAGAATAAATAGTGCAATTATTAAGCTTAGTTTTTCCTCTAAAATTGAGACAAATTTTTTACAATGTTATATCTTTCATTTTTAGTAGAAATCAATGAGAAATAGGATTAATTTTAAAATACTTGTTTACCTTTCAAACCCTAGTGAGTGTACAAAGTAATGCTGCTCTTTGTCTGGTCAGAGTGATGGCTCTATTTTCATAGCCAACCCTGGAAGGCTAAAGTTTCCTTGAATTACTTGGAGTGGAACATTGAGAAATAGTGTTTTTATCTGATATACTTTTTCTAGTAATCTGGGATTGGTTCTACACTAAAACCTTTCCAGTTCTTCCATTTATTAGTTGCTTTTTTCTCTTCTCTTTATGCCTTTGGTCTAATTCTCTGTCAGTAGTCATAAATGGAAGGTCCATTTTGTTTTATTTTTAACCATCTCTATCCACAGTGAAAATACAGCATTGCCCTCTTCCTTCAGCCACTTCCAGATGCCATAATAAAGCCCCTCCATCTCCTCCTTCACTAATGCGGTCTTTCTTTCTTTTGTACTTTAAAAGAAGCCAATAGGCCAGGCAGTGGTGGTGCACGCCTTTAATCCCAGCACTTGGGAGGCAGAGACAGGTGGATTTCTGAGTTCGAAGCCAGTCTGGTCTACAGAGTGAGTTCCAGGACAGTCAGGGCTACACAGAGAAACCCTGTCTCAAAAAAACAAAAACAAAACAAAACAAACAAACAAAAAAAAAAAACAAAGCAAAAAAAAAAAGAAGCCAATAGAAGCTTTTTCTAGCCAGTCATAAAGCTGTAATACTGTTGCTGTCTATTTTGGGCCACCAAATTCTGCCATTACAAGGTGATCTTGTCCTTTGTTATGAAAGGGACCAAGAAAGATGTTTTCACCATTTCTCTTCGTTGAAGTTTTAAATGGAGTAAGTCATATTAACTTGTTTTCTTTGTGCTGTCATATGTGTAAAATAGCTAATATCTATGTGCATATTTGATTAAATATGTTAATAGCTTTATTTAAATAAAGCAACTTATGAAATAATGTTATTATTTATTCATCCTTTCAACACAGAAAATGAACCTAGTCTGCCATAATGGTTCACTGTCTAGTAGAATGAACACAGAAACAAAAGAGGATGCTCTGAAAGTGAAGGAGGCAAAGCCCTCACTCATGGCCAGAGCACAGAGATTGAAGTTACAGAGGGGGTGGGGGGCAGGCTCATACTTCTCTTTCATTGTCTTAGAAAGGAAACAGATCAAGAAGAAAGGTAGGGGGTCCAGGAAAGGAGCAAATGTATAAGAACCTCTCTGATTCAAATTAAAGCTTTTCCCATTGCTGGAGAAAACCGGCCACTTCCTGCCTCTAAAGGGACAGATAGATCCTCCTGGGAAAATGAGTACAGAGGACAAAGCAGAAAGATCAAGGGCAAAGAATCTCTCAGCCTGAAGAGGCTGATGTTCTAGGGCTTGTTTGAGGCATTTGGGAATCAAACTGACCAGCCTAAAGGATCAGTCCTCATGTGAGATACTCATTCCTCCAGGCCACCATCTAATTACAAAGAATTTCTGCAGAGGATGTTGGATGTGTGAAGGAGATATTAATAAAAATGGAGTCTAGCTTTTTGTTTTCTGCAGAGACCTCAATGCTCTTATGATAAGAGCCGAACGTCCACTGTAAATCATTTTCCTCCTGTCCCTTAGTGATGAAGCAAAAAGGTTAAATTTATCCCCCCCCCCACTTTCCATCTAATTATAGAAAAATCAATCTTTTACAGGATTCTATGACGGGAATAGTAGAAAAGTGAATGGGATAGCTATGCAGTCCTGCTTTAATTCTTTGACTCTAGTCAGAATTAAAATTTGATCTATTTATTGAGATACAGAAGATTTCAGATATTTTAAAATATGTATGTTTGCACTCAATTGTCACACTAGTGACACGTGAACCTTTGTTTTCCGTAGACAGAACAATAACTCCTATCCAATACTGAGAAAGCATTCTATGGTAAAATTGTGTTTCCCATTCCTTTAGGTGCTTGGATGCTGAACTGTCATCTCTGTGAAGAGGGTAGAAAGTGTCACAAACATATCTCAAACATGGTTTTGCAATAGACTTCTAAAATGTCCATATAATTTATTCACATAATATGAGTTTTGTTTATTAGTGTATATCTATATTTCCCTAATCCTGCTTGAAATTTCAAGTACCCTTTATCTGATAATTATCTACCTTGTCCACAATAAGTAAGTTGAATAGATATCAATGTCTTTTAACATTAGACTTCATGACCATATCTAAACACACTTTTAAGCATTAGATTCTAGAATCCCATTTTCACACATTAGGCCGAATTTGGCTTTCCCTTCTTTTAACCAACTACTTTACCTGAGTAGCATAAATGATGCTTTTGGATTGATGGGATAATATTACAGGTCCAGGTCCAGATAGTACATCACTTATTTATTTATTTATTTATTTATTTATTTATTTATTTATTTATTTATTTATTTTTGCTTAAGAATCTGTTTATCCAACCATTGGACTGAGCACAGGGTCCCCAATGGAGGAGTTAGAGAAAAGATTGAAGGAACTGAAGGGATTTGCAACCCATAGGAAGAACATCAATACCAACCAACCAGACCCCCCAGAGCTCCCAGGGATTAAACTACCAACCAAAGAGGACACATGAAGGGATCCATGGCTCCAGCAGATAATGGCCTTTTTGGAGATTAATGGGAGGAGAGGCCCTTGGTGCTATGAAGGTTTGATGCCCCAGTGTAGGGGAATGCCAGGGTGGTCAAGTGGGAGTGGATGGGTGGCATAGGGGGAGGGAAGATGGGATAGGGGATTTCCAGAGGAGAAACCGGGAAAGGGGATAACATTTGAAATGTCAATAAATAAAATATCCAATAAAAAAATAAAATTAAATTTAAAAAATAATCTGTTTATCACTGTTTCCTAACTGAACATGTTCTTGAAGGTAGCACTGTGCTGGATTTATCACAGAGATACAGGGATAGATACAGTTGAAACTCAGCTCTCAGGACCACTGTTTTTCTTTCCTCTCATTTTGAAATTTTCATTAGGAGAGGTTTAGGACAAATTGAGTAATATGTAAGGATGACAGATAATAGCAACATTTTCATCCATATCTCTAGAGCCACCTGCTTTATATTTAGTTATCTTTACATCTCATTTAAATTAATCTAATTGATAAATGAAAACACAAACCATACATATTTATGGAGTATGATATTTCATTCTGTACATGCAAATATTTCATAGCATTTGAATCAGGATACAATCATTTGTCTCCACAAATACCTTTTCTTTATGGCAATTTGCTGCTCGTGGTGTTATTTGTCTTTTATTCCTAGTGATTGAATCCAGAAGTTTGGGTGTAGTAGGCACATCCTGTACTATTTCCTCTATTTTTCCTTGTTTACTTTATTTACGGTTCATTCCCTTTTTGATGCAGATAGTGATGACTGTGTGCCTTGATCATCTAGTAGTAATGGCTTCTCTCTCACCAGTCTCCATAGGGAGATCAAGCATGTCATTCCCAGAATGTATGAGAAATGAAGAAGTGAATGTAAGAGACTGTGATAGGTGTTGCAGGAGGAAACTATGTTCTTTTTTCCTGATGTATTACAAAGGAGTTTTGAAATAGAATAGACTAGAACTTAATCACTTTCCCTTGAATGCAATGAAATGCAATGCACAGGAAACAACACTAAAGGGACTCAGCAAATGTGTGTGTGTGTGTATGTGTGTGTGTGTGTGTGTGTATGTGTGAACAATAATTAAAAAGGTGTTATAAATGTGAGAGATCCTTCGGGACCACAAGTGTAAGTAAAAATGACATAAGTGCAAAACTTATGTATGAAATTGAAAAAATAAATAAATAAAAGCAAAATTTATGATACAATGCCCACATCCCTAATGGGCATTTGTGACTTGTAAATGGTATAATAGCAGTCTTCTAATAATGTAGGCTATAGTACTTAAAACAATGAAGCTCTTTGAATTACCCAGAGCTAATGGAGGAAATGCAGCAAGATGATCTACATGTAGCATGTGTATTCTGGTCCAAAGCTGACTATGTAGAAGCTTGTGCTCACAGAATGTACAAGCTAATCATGATCCAGGAAAATATGACCTGTATGATCATGAGAAAGACTCTCTTGAGGAAGGTAAATAAGCAAGGTGCTCTGTGCTGAGAGGTTAAAGCTTACCTGATTCCCATGGTCTGCTTCTTAATTCCTTTCTCTGTAGCCTTTTTCACACGCAGTCGTTAACATTCAGTGCAACTCACTTTTATATCGTTCCCCAATTATGTAATAATAATTCCTGTACTTGATTTGATGTTCTTATGTCCGTCTTTGTTATTTTTACCTGTTCTTTTATCTTCTAATTCATTCTCTTGGAAAACAATGTATTTCCCTCACAGCTGCTGCATTTAACTTCCATTATAGCTGTCTAGTTGTGTGATCAATGTAGTAATAGCATCAGAGTCCACTAGCAAATGCATCGTTAGAAGCTTGCTTTATTTCAGAATCAAGCAGAAAGCAGGATCTGATGGGAAGCTATGTACTAGGGCCTAATCCTAGGTTCTATTTAAGGTTGCAGAACTTTGGGATTCTGACCTTTTCCTCTCTTTGTGAAGTCCCCTCTACTGTTGAAGCCTGTTTCAGAGAGATCAAGGCTGAGATCCTTGTACCAAAGATCAAATCTCTTAAAGAAGGAGCAAGATAATCATCACTAGCTTTCTTAACACCTCTGAAACAGGATTCTGTTTCAGGATAGCGTTTTCCCATCATCTTAGAGATGCCAGACATCTCCTACGCACTTAATGGTGAGAGATTTTTGAAGCAGATAGATATGGCAATGCATCTTCAATCATGTTACTTATGAAGGTAAATCATGCTTATACATCTACACTCAGCCTTTCCAAGTACACGCGTCTGCAGACATTGGTGATTAATACACGACACTGAAGCCTGACACCTCGGAGTCTGATTAATGGCAGTGACATCATGACTTTTAAATATGCTGGTAGAGCGGAGGCCTAGGACAGAGGCAAACATAATATGTGTATTTTCATGGTATTTTCACAGATGAAGAAAAAAATTGAAATGACCTTTCCCCTTAGATTAATCATCAATTAATGTAAGGCAGGGCCTAAGGGCAGTACCTCATCTGGTTTGTTCAGGAAAAACTGGAGTTTTCTGGAGGAGTTGCCTCAGCCATGAGATCCCCTCCTTTTCCCTTGTCAGATCCTAGAATACAAATGTGCACCTAGTGACTTAGTGGTCTCAAAGGCTAGTTCAGATTTCACATCCTAGGAATCATAGTGCTGTGTCTAAGAAAACTAATTACAAACCTGGTATCTATCTTATTGTTTTTCTGCATTCTTGCTTGTCCCAGGAAGGAAAAGAGAAACAGTTTTTAAAAAGTTCACTTCTACCTGGCCAGATAAGGAAGGATATTTCTGTCTGTTCTTCCTGAGTCCTGAGAAGAAGGCCCTCACCAACTGCACATCTTAGTAGATAGAGACTTGGCTGTTCTTATTTCCAGTCAACATATGGTATAAGGTCAAGAATTTCTCCTGACTCATATAGGAG
The DNA here is from genome assembly GCA_028551405.1 of Uromys caudimaculatus. Taxonomy (NCBI): domain Eukaryota; kingdom Metazoa; phylum Chordata; class Mammalia; order Rodentia; family Muridae; genus Uromys; species Uromys caudimaculatus. The sequence continues at coordinate 31,621,493 of CM052713.1, forward strand.
AAGATATTATTGTTAATATAAAAGTAAATAGCAAATCAATTCGGCAGAAGCTCTATATCTTTATGTTAGTCCCCAAAAATAACACAGATAAACCTATATTTATTTCAAACTGCACCTCAGTAGCTGAATATTTAAATGATCTATTTGAATCTTCAATGGTAATCTGGCTACCTCCCAGCCCCATCCCATGATACTTCTCTCCCCATAGCTCCGAATCCTCTATACTCCTGACTGATTTGTATCTCCCTCTCACCCCTCTCTCCTCTGCTAGCTGGCATATGTCCTGCCCTACTCTCTATTGTGCCTAGCCATTGGGTGATCATTATTTATTGACATGGAAGAGAATAAATGGTTAGAACTGTGTACACAAACTTGAGACAGGAGATTCTTGGTATGAGCATTTCAATGCTGTGTCCAGATTAAAACAAAGTATGAGGCCAGATAAATCAGCTTTGAATAATACAAAGGTAAACTTTACATAGTATATAAAAACATTATGCCCCCATGCATGTACGCGCGCGCACACACACACACACACACACACACACACACTTTTAGTATAACTGCAATGTCTATATATGTACATACACGTCTTTGTTTCACCTCCTTGTCACATGATGAAGTATGACTTTGTACTTAAATTTCAAAAGAAGAACCAAATCAGTTTCTGGGACTAGTTGCAGTAAATTCTCGTGATGTGGTGAAAGAGCATTGGTAACAATCACCAAGGGGTTCGAGAAACTGAAATCTCAATCTTTCCCATTAGAAAACCAGGTCTTTCCAGGGATCTCAGGATGTCCTGTGCGCTGAATAAAATATATTCATCATCAGTGGATGATGTAGGAATTTGGAGAACTCTAGAACACATTAAACACAGAAGTTGGTCGAAGTACCACATTAACAAAAATGATTCATAAAACAGTGAAGATCAACATTTGTTAATTGCTAATACTGAATGAATTATCTACATCAACAATTCCCGAAAGGTAACTGTAAATGTTTCCCATTCATTCATGAGATATTTGGAAACCTAGGCATATATTTAAGCTTCTCTGAGATTCAGAGAGAAGATGGATAGAGCTCAATTTCATCTCATTATTTGTCTTATTTACTCAGTGTGTGTTATTGTTTTAATTGCATTATTCTTTGCAGAGTGCATATAAAAAAATGAAATGATTTGATTTAAGGCATCTAAACTACTGACTCTAGATGATAGGTAATTCCTGTTTCCAAAGACAGAGTCAGGGCCAAGGATATATTTCTGACCCCATCATCTCTAAGATCTTGTTTAGCTGAACTAGTCTGTGGTTTTTCTGTGACCATTACTCTCAGTGAATACTGGGGCTTGACCTTTCTCTGACCATACTGCCCCTTTCGGTCACTTCCTGCTCAATCTTCTGCCAGCTTCCAGTACTTGATGGTCTTCTCGTCTTTCAAACTACAGGACACACATTATTTTAAGGGAGACATAATTGGCTTCTGGCTGCAGGTGTAGTAATTGGCATTCACTCCAGCCTTTAGCCAGTTCTGGTGTTTGCAAAATTAGAAGCAGAGTTGCCTGACCTCTGGTTCCAGGGAACAACAAAAGACTTGGCAAAAAGACCTTTCCTATGCAAACAACCTACCTTGTAAGAATGGGACCAGAAGCAAGGTTAGGAAGGACTTGTGCTCTTTAAAATGCATCTTGGATTTTGCTACAGGGGGCAAAGTTTCTAGTCAGACATCCTCTTCTAAACTTCTTGAATATTAGGGGACCCCAAGAGTACTGGCAAACAAGAAATGCTAAAAGCAGAAAGAACCTTAAAGGTAGCTATATCTACCTTTTATTGTACTTTTTAAATTTGAAACTGATAGTTAGAACAACTGTAGCACAAAGAAACAAAGTCATCAGAGCCCTAATGACAACCACACACTTCAGCTTCTTTTTTAGGTCGCATAAAATTTTGTAAGTTAAGTCACATAATTTTAAAACTAAAAGTCTGAAAAGTGCCTAGAGCAATTTTAATAAACTTCTGTCTTTCTTCTCTTTGATAGAAATCAGTGCCAATTATTTTGTGTAGCAACCCAATAAGATAATACTCCCGGCCTTCTGTATCCACAATATGACATCCATGTGTTCAATCAGTATTGGAACAAAAATATTCTAAAATAAGTTGAAAAATATTAGATATTTGGACAGTATTTATTGTCAGTGTCCCCTGCCCAAAATACATTTTAGCAGACATTTAACTAGACTTTCCATTTTGAATTAAGTATTACAAGTAATGTAGAGATTATCAAGCAAATGGAAAGGATATGTTGATATGTAGGTTATACTCAACTTTTACACCATTTCTTATATGAAACGTGAACATTCATGGACTTGGGTATTTTCAGACAGCTGGGATCTAATTATTCTGTGGACACTGAGGGGTGATTATATTTATTAAAAATATTGCTGGCTCACATCATTTTAATATGTTTTGTTCTGCTACTTAAGAGGCCTATTTCCAGTGTATCTTACGTAAAGGTGAAATGTAGGCGTTATCCAATAGCAATGCTTCTAAGAAGCCACTTTCTGATTCGTGATTGATCAATAATAGCAGACATCCAAAGGGATCTCTTTAATATGCATATTTAGCTCTACTACATCTCATTTTCATTTTTGGTATGAAAAATAAGAGACTAAAAGAAAAGGGTATTACTTGATCTTGGAGGAAGACTGACAACAAGGAAAGTCACTCTCTTGTAAACCTGCTGAAGCAACTCTATGAGACAATGAACTGTGGCAAAATACCAATTTAATGGCAAATGTGATGTACATCAAATCAAATCAAATAAATGTGAACACTTGAATGGACGGTCCTGCTATTAGGAGAGTTTATGTCAGAACCATAATGCATGGTGTAGAGTTGCCCCAATCCCTCTGTTGTTATTGGGAAGTCATGTGTAAAACATTAATCAGTAGTCTTTGCTTAACTATCTAAATACACCTAGCATGAAATCAATTCTCAAGACCACTGACCACCTGGTCCAAGAATCTGGGATCTCTGTTAGTGTTGTAATGCCTTCTGATAGCATAACCTACATTTTTGCTTCTTATAGCCTGATTCACCTGAAAACATTCAGAGTGTAAATATTTTACACTTTGCAAATCACATGATCTTTGTCCTTACTAAAGTCTGCAATTTTAATTTCAAAAACAACCAAAAATTACAGGAATAGTACTGTTTTGTCCCGTAAGAATCAACAAAGGTACAGGTATTTTAATTTCATATGGTTTCTTTCTCATAGATTTATCATATTTTATTATACATTCTTGTGTTTATTTCCAATCACATAAATATGTAGAAAACACTGTTGCAGGTCAGTGAGGAAGTTCATACGTGTCTATTCACAGATGAAGACCAAATCATGTATGCAGACTCTTGGCCAGCGGTCTCGCCAGCTTTCTAACCTCATCTGATATTTTGCTACCTTACCCATATCATTTCCACATTGACCTTAGTTAATCAAACACAAGGAACCAATAGGCGTTGAAGTTTTTCCTTCCATTACTTAAAACATCTGTCTTCACATATCTGCTTGATTGCTCCATACATTCAAAATTTTACTCCAAATTTCATTTCTAATTAAGCTAACTTAAAATTGTAACTCATCTTTTTGCATAGGCACACACTCCTAATTATCCTTTCTCCTTTAAACTTCATAGTAGTGTCTTACTAGTATACTCTAAATTTGCCTAGATTATTATCTGTTTTTATTCTGTAAGCTATAGCATTAGTGGGTTGGGTATGCGTTTGCTTATTTGCATTGAATTTCTTTATATAGATCAGACTATGAAACACATCACAGGCATTTAAGTGATGCCTGAATGGTTGCTTAATGAATTCTCATTGGCATGAAGCATTGAGGAAGTTATGGATATGGATTTCAATGAAACTGTTTCAAGAATATATAAAGAAGTTTATTAATCTTCTGCCTCAATTGACAACTGCTCTTAGAATTGAAGGGGTAAGAGAGTTTGAATTAAGGATATTTGAGAGGCCGAACAAGTCAAAAGGGAAAAGGTAGAAGACACAGTCCTCACGATTTGCACCTGACTGCATTTATAGGACTTAGACTGCACATGGCACTTAAGCAATATCCATTCATTTAGATGAAGGAAGGTTTAATAGCATCCATTGGTTTGAGTACCACCTGCACTGCCATGATTTCACCTGCAAAAGCACAGGGAAAGCTGTTCTATTGTCAGTGGAAGCATACTGGTGCCAGCTAGTCCCTTATCTATCGCTTTGCAGGGCACTGACATGGTTCACGGGGTCACCATTGACCTTGTAATGACAGGTGCTCATGCTGCCATCAGGAAGGGCCTGGCAAACACACAGCCATTTCTCTCAGTTGATTTCACAAATGAAATGAATTTGATGTGCTCTATGTAGCCTCACCACATGCTCCCAAATTTACCTTATTTGTCATCGGACATGGAGAGGGAGCAGGCTTTGCTCCACCATATGGGCCTGTTGTCAGAGCCTGCAAAGACTACACTCTGAAGAGATTTTCTGAGCTCATACAGGGTTTGTGAATCCGTCACCATTAGCTTAGTACTGGAACAAAATAGCAAGAGAACAGAAACATACAATGTTTTCTATGGAATTTATTAGTTCTAGTGGGGGAAACATTAAGAGCAATAGCAACAGACAGCAGACATTGACTTATGTGCCAACTCTGCCACATTCTTTCTTTATGGCTTAAAATCAATATTTAATAAGAATGGCAATGATAACAAATGCTATTTACCAGGGCATTGCTTTATGCCAAATAAATTGGCAATAAATGGTTTCCTTCTATCAACTCTCTGAGCTGGGTAATGCCATCCTGATTTTATGTTAGAGGATACATCTTTGAAGTAGAAACAAGGAGGATGGCATAGCTAGTAAGTACCAGAGTGGATCTCCAGCTAAAGTGTGTATAACATCAGGGCCTTGGCTCGGCCTTTCTGTATTGACATCCAAGACATTCTTTATCTCCACGCATTGTGCCTTCTATTTAACAATATTTTTGTCAGAATTTGAATAATACTTTTCCTAATATAATACATTAAGTTACTTTTGTTGTTAAATATTAGGTAGTATTTCTATCTATATTCATATAGATATATGAAATATTTCATCACTGGACAACCATAGAGGATGTGAAGTTTGTTCCATGCTATTGACCAAAGAGGATATAAAATTTCTGTCACTCTCTTATGGCACTGAAAATTTCAGGACAATTTAGTTATAATAAGACTATGCAAAAATAGCATTGCTCTCTGTGTATAAAATTAATCTTTATTACCATGATTATAAACAGAGAAGATTGGGTTCAGGAAAATTTCCTGCATTTTTTCAGGCTCATTTTTATAAAGCAATTGATGTAGTAAGAAATTAATTTGCCCACTTCCTCTCACTTCCCAAGAAAGGATGGACATCTGTCACTTTTCAATGGGCAATTCAGTCTTAATTACTCTTCAAACTATACCATGGCTCCTCACATGACAAAATCAGGTTATATTTAGATATATACATTCTGGAAAGCCTATCTTAACAAACTCTCTCACACATGCATGCATGTGCATGCGCCCCCCCCCCCCACTCTCTTCACTCTCTTTCACTCTCTGAGTCATTTTTAAAAGTTCCACTCAGAGTAGTTTAAAAGTAGTTTTCCCAGTAAATCTAGTAAAGGCTTTTTAAACTGCATTTAGTGTGTGTGTGTGTGTGTGTGTGTGTGTGTGTGTGTGTGTGTGTGTGTGTTACAGAGCATGTTCACATGACAACTTCTAGTTGTCTTTCTATATTTTTTCTTTATTTGTTGTTGTTGTCAAGTCTATTTTTCTGTCATATGGTTGCTAGGAATGGAACTGGGGTCAAAAAATATCTTTACAGAGTGAGTTACCTAGCTGATCCAAAATCTTATATTGATAGTATTCAAAACCAGTCATTTTAATAGGTACTGCCTTCTCGCCTCCTTCTCTATAAAGCGTGTTTCAATTTCATTGGTAGCAGGAAAGGAAGTTTTTCTCTGCAGAGATGATTCAGGTTTTATTCTTCATGCTTTCTATCCCGTCTGAAGCCACCATTGTCCTATCTCTTAATCATAATATAGACTTTGTATCATTGTGTTTTAATATTATCCAATCATTTCCCAAGTGCAAACACCTGGGTTTATGAGTGGTCAAAAATCTTACATTGGTAAAATCCTTCCTGAACGACATGCACCTGTAATACCCTATTGCTCTACATGACCTTAGTTGTGACACTAAAGCTTTCTGCAGATCAAAATACACCTGCAATCCTGTTCTTAGACCTGTACACTCTGCCACTCTTACCAGTTGAACCTGTTTTGTGCATCTTTCTTCTACAGTGGCTGGCTAATTGATCATTTCCCTCTCAGAGAACAGGAAGCTAATCCAACTAATAAGGGTGGCATTTAAGCATGTGAAAGTTCACAGAGACACTGTCATTGATGGTGTCTGACCCTTTCTTTCTCCTCAGCGAGTAGTGCCTGTGTTGTGGTCTTAAGCAAATCCTCCTCAGCGTGGAAATGATAAGCTTGTGTTATGAATGCAATGGATAATTACATTTGAAACTCACGAATTACAATTTTTATCCAAGTCTTTACATAGGTCATCTCATTTTCATTTTGCTACCACCAAACCAGAAAAAAAAGGAGATAAAATTATTATCTCTGTGTCAAGAATAAGAAACATTAAGATCAAACTTGAAACAACTAGTAAGAAATAAGCCCCGGGTCACTATGAAAAATAGATGTCTCAAGCAGGAAATTCTTTCAGTACTCGAAGCAGAAGAATTTGTGCTCAAGTTTTCCCCTTTGCCTAGCCCTCTCCTCTCTTCGGTGCCATCCAGTCACAGCTACTCTCAGCTACTGATTTAACTCAACAGTTTACTCCACCACAGTAGCACTTCTCACCTTACCACGATCTCATGCCATTCCTTCCAGCTCCTGTGTTCCCACGAGACTGCAACCTTATCACCCATAGAATACTTACACTCTGTCTTTGGATGTGCTACTAAAACATTTATGAGCAACGGGCTCAAGCTCCCGGAGAAAGGCAGCAATACACTTCAACTACTTTTCTATCCCCTTCACCACACTTGATATTTAGCAAACGCTCTGTAAAACTTTAATTGAGTAAGAAAAATCATACTGAAATGGGTTTTTAAAAGACAGACGAAGGCATAATGGATGAAATTGCCTGCTCCTTCCTTCAGCCAGGATGTGGGGATTAAAGAGGGCATAAGTCATGTGATCTTTAAAGACTACTAGTGATTATCAAGAGCCGTTTTATTGGAAAATGCTCTTTTCTTCCTGGTGGGTGTGGTTGAACTTTCTTCCCCTTGCTCTGTCTTTATTGATGAAATTGTATTGCTTTTTCCGAAGCAGTTAGTTTTGCTTCTGTTGCTGCCAGTTGGCAGCTGCAATCCCAACGCTGACCTCTCTAATCCTGTGCTTCTGCTCTGCATTAGATCTCTACAGATCAAGGTGTCTTGTGATTAGATCAGGAGGCTGGACACAAGATTTTTCATTTTAGATGTCTCATTTGCCTTTCTGTGTCACCTTGGACAGAACATGTAGCCCAGGTGTACATGTACAGGTTTTCGTTTAAAAACCATGTCTTGTGATAAATTCTCATCCAGACAGTGGAAAGCAATTTTCTTAAGTGCTTTACTTAATTGGTTTTTAGCCACACGTGGTCCTCCAAGCTATACTTACATATCCCATCATGCAATATTGCCTCCATAATTCTCGGCCTCTCAGGATGTTACATGCCTCTGGTAATTTGTTTGTGGTTGCTGAGTTCATTCACGGATGCCTGTTATTTATTCCCAATGCTCTATGCCTTCTAGGTGAACAATGATGCATTGCTTGTTAGGAATATTGGTTGGCATTTTAAAAGTAATAGTAGTAGGGTTATAAATGCTCACTTATCTAAAATCAACTCAGTGTCTGAAATTGTGCCCAGTAGGATGTGTTCCATTGGACTGAAAAGTAATATTTTATACCTCATGAGGGAGAGTAAGGCTTTTAGGTTAGTGGGTTTGGAGAGAGGGCTCTAGCTAGGAGACTGTCTCTCTCATTATTTGCCATTAGAGGTAAATATGAAAAATTATCTTTAGCAGGCAAGAAGAGCCAAAACAAGTGTCTTTTACACACACACATACACACACACATTTGTATGTGACTTTATAGATCATTGCTAGATAGATGGATGTACAAACAACAGACAGGCAGAAGGTATTGATTAATTTGTAAAATTAATGGTTTAATTAACTCATAAAGGAGTAAAATATCATTTTATATTTTGAACAGAATATTTATCATATAGAAATGGGTATACTTAGGCATAATCTGCTAAACATCTATTTGTTTTCAAAATCATTTTCTAAAAGACAAAATATTCCCTCAATATGCCCCTAAACATTCAGGGGAGGGCTTGGTTCAATTTTGTGCTGCTATATTTTCATCTTCTTAAAAAGACAAGGGAAATCCCAACAAGATTTATGATAATAGTAAATATTTATATTATCCTATTCTCTGATATCTTTGAATGACCTTTAAATGGCACGTATTGTGAAAATGTTAAATACTTCTGCTCAGTTCACTAGTTTTTCTTCTTTGGGTCAATTAGAATATCATAGAGTGCATTTCGTTTCTACTCCATCCTGAAACCTTGAGAAAATCAGCTGGTACCTTTCTTTCTGATTAGTTTGGTCCTTCCCCTTGGGATAACCTTGGCTGACTCTGTTGATGTCCTCATTTCTTAGAGATGATATTGGAAAGAGCTCATTGGCATCTGTCAAATATTTGACCTCAGATGCTGATTGATGGGTCTATTCTTCTGACTAATGGAGTTATTTATTCCTGATATGTATTTAGTCCTGTTTTCACCTTGCTGGATGGGATTGTATATTTATTTGAAACTAAGGAAATCTCTTGACTTTTGCTGATGGAGGGGATAGATATTATATTTTGTGTGTCTCAAAAGGATAAACAAATTTAATAGGTAAGGAAATGAATGATTATTGGATTAAAATGGTAACATATCATTTTAATCTAAAAGAAATTAAGTATAAAAAGTATGTTCTGAAATTAAAATACATTTTAATTTGATAACATGTTCCTTTAAAAAAAAATAGCTAAAGGAATTTGCCCAGAGTTTTAAAGAGATATTCAAATGTAACATGCTGTCTGATATTAAGTTTCAGTTACAAGTTACAAAAATGTTTTATCCCTGTATAGTTCTCCTCAGAGGAAGGGGATATCTGCTTTAAATTTTGGAAAAGGTAAGTCATCTATTTGTTTGAAATTTGCATTATCACTTTGCAGATGGTAATGAATCTATGGTGTTGAAGGGAAATTAACCTTCTCCCTTCTTCAAGAAAAAGTCCTGTAACAAGTTTACAAGAATGTAAACACATGGGTACTAAATTCATATCAATTGACAGGTTTCAAGTACTTATTCTAACAGCAGATGAGGGCTTGAAGAAAATATTGACTTTGAACTAGACTGGAAGATTGTAATTTGAGGAAGAGCTATAGAGATAAGAAATATGTTTAGAAGCAGGTTGTAGAATATTTCTATACTAGTCTAAGAGATTCAACTCTTAGTTGATTGACAATAGAAAGTCAATTAGTATACTCTGAAATAATATTGTCAGAACAATAGTTAAGAAAATGTATCTAAGAGTCTAATATAGGTTGGATTTAAAAAAGAGAGAACTTGTAAGAATAAATATTAGCTGATAGGTTAGCAAAATAATCTAGATGGTAGTTTTTGAAGCTTGAAATTAGGTGATAGGTGTGGCATTGAAGTGTTAGTGAGGGACCATGGGTGTCAATGAACTTGACAATCCATTGCCTGGAGGAAGGCAGAACCAGAAGTCAAGGAATACTAAAGATCATAGCCTAATGCTGAGTGCTCAATGGCAGGAAACATATCCTAGAAAGTGGAAGATATCTTTGGTCAGTGTTGACGTGCACCACTCCCAGGCTTGATGCACACATGGGCAATAGCAGAGAGCAGGCTGCTGCATGCTCCTTGGGGTAAAAACACAGATCTTCTAGTTTTTGCTTCCAGGGCATGTGATAAAGCTTATCTCCAAGTTCCTGTAAACACTGAGTAAAATCAGATATGGCAGGATGATTTCCAAAGTGCTTTCTTTCTTTGAACATATTTTTATTTAAAGATTTTTTTCACATATGTTTTAAAGAGCTTCATAGGAATGGATATAGATTTCAAGAATGCAAGAAATGTGAGAAATCACCTACTTAAAACTTCTGAACTGAGATCTAGAAAAGTGTGTACTTTTAATCCCTCAGGGACAGAGATAGGCCCATGGCTCCCAACTTTAAGTCTTGTGCACACATATGTTTGGCTTAAAAATTTCTAATTGAATGATTATCATCCAGAGCTTATAATATCTGAAAATACCATCAAATAAGAAATCATTATATAAGAGTATATGTCACTATATATATGTACATATATAAGTATATATATAAGACTATATAATTATATATAACACATACTTGTGATATATATGTGTGTGTGTATATATATATATATATATATATCACAACTTAAATTGATTTTCTTTCTAATCAAGATGGTTTCATCCACATATTTGGAGAAGTACATGTATCAACAAGTTGTAGACACACATTGAAACCTCTATTAGGAAAAAAGCAGCTAGTAGAATAGATTGCACGTTTATTTGAATGATTCTAAACAAGATGTTGCAAATACATTAAAAGTTGAAATAATTTTGCATCCTAGGTATGAGGTAATGGAGAGCATAAAACACAAGGAACAAATGCAAAACGATGAGGACTAGGCAGGAACGTGGCTTGCTTCCTAGTCTGACAACCTAATAAGGGTGAAAGCAAAGGACTGACTTCCTCAAGTTCTTCTGTAACCTCCACACTGATACACATACAGCACTCACACACATGCACACACACATGTACAGCAATCGACATTCACTGGAGCATTTTCATGGGAAATTTGGAAGTCTCATTATGTACTTTGTTTTAGTTGCTCCTGCCAAAGATAAATACAAATAATAAAGAATAAAAATCCTGAGCAAGATCCTAACATCACATTCCAAGTAAACAAAACCCATAAAGTAGTGCAGAGCAAAAGTTCATATACTCTTGAAGGACAGAGGTTCCCTTTAATAGCCCTTTACAATGTCATAACCCCACCAGAGTGCTCTGACGTTTCAAGGGGAACACACTTGGTGTAAACTACCACGGGAGTCTGTAGCTGAATGAACATAACCTAGAGTTGTTAAGAGGAAAATCAGGCATGCCTTAAAATGGCATGACTGCTGGAGCTTTGTGTCTCACTGGTAGAAGAGGGCTCTCTCAAATCCAGAAGATGGATGGGCTATTCTGCTTCTCAGAAATGGGCATTTCCGTTGCCATGGCTCATGGTACAGGGAAACAGCATCACCCTGGAAAGGGGCTGGAAAACTAGACATTTGTCATATTTCCTCCAGCAAAGATCTGTGTGGCTGTGGGCACGTTTTGCCATTTCTTTTAGACTTGATGGTCTCCATTAGGATATTAAGTAGAAGAAATTTTCAAAAACAAGTTTGAGAACAAGCACACATTCTCTTTGTTCAAGTTTCATGAAGCTGGTGTTCAGTGATAAAGTAATGTCCTGGTGAGGAATCACATTGTGTGCTCTGTCTACTTTGTCCACTGTGGTAGAGACTGCAGATCTTTCTCTCGCTCTCTCTGTCTGTTTCTGTCTCTCTCTGTCTCTCTGTCTCTTTGTGTGTGTGTGTCTCTGTCTCTGTGTCTCTGTCTCTGTATCTCTCTGTCTCTCTCTCCCTGTCTGTGTCTCTCTCCCTCTCACCTAAACCAAGTTTTCTGTCCATGTTCAGAGGATTTCTCTCACACAGAAACGGCATTGCCTTTCCCAGCTTACTCTACAGCCGGGTCATCAGCCTCATCTTTGGAGTCAATTGTCCTCTTGTCTCTCGCTATGGTTTTGGATTAATTAATTAACAAAGTGCACTAATCTCTACCTATTTATATAATTGCTGCTTTAATATTACCCTATATTAGAATCAACTTTAGTACCACAATTGATGTGTTTTCATGTTATTCATTACTATTATTAATTCTGTGAATTACTGTATTTATTTTTAATAAGTCGTGCAATCCTGACCTTCAAGGTTTACCTTGTGTCACCTACTGTTGCATGGCTTTCCTGGGGAGATGTGAAGAATCATCTATTCACACCAGAGAGAGCACCGAGGGTAGTCCACAGAAATGATTCTATCCAATTATTGCTTAAAAGAACAATGAATTTTAGTGGTTACTTACATAAGCAGAATGAGGGGTTACATAATTATGACAGACACTGCATGAAAAATACACCCCTGGATCTCAGTGTTATAACTAGGCTGTCCCCTAAACCCAGAGCTTCGTTATTGCTTCTAAAATTTGGAAAGGGACTTTATGAATCATGTGACATTCTCAGCTTCCTGAACCATGTAGGTTTTATGATCTTCCTGAGACTTAATGAATCTTCTTCCTCCCTCCAGTTAAGAATGTTAAAATTTCAGGAAAATACTATATAGCATTAACGTTTTTCATTTCACTGTAATATTATGTTTTCTCCTTTCTTACCTATCAACTGCTGATAATAGGTCCTCCTTTGATTTATTATTTAAATAGGTAATCAGATTATTTTCCACAGTTTAAGTGAATGGTTTTATTCATTTATGACTCAACTTCTCTCTCTCTGTCTCTCTCTCTGTCTCTCTCTCTGTCTCTCTCTCTCTCTCTCTGTCTCTGTCTCTCACACTCTCTCTCGTCTGGATTCTCTGTTTAACAAAGCACTCTATACTTTTGATCCCCTTGCCTCCCCTCCCTCATTGCTCAGGTAACAAGTATGCCTGCTCCTATCATATTTATGAAATTATGGGAGTAAAACCCAAGACTTCATGCAGATTAAGAAAGCATTCTACTATGTAAACGATCTCTCCATAGTTCATAAATAAATTTTTAGGGACATCTGTTTCTATCAGTGACAAGAAAAGTGAAAATATGTCTTTTTTTTTTTTTTTTTGGTTTTTCGAGACAGGGTTTCTCTGTGTAGCCCTGGCTGTCCTGGAACTCACTCTGTAGACCAGGTTGGCCTCGAACTCAGAAATCCTCCTGCCTCTGCCTCCCAAGTGCTGGGATTAAAGGCATGCGCCACCACTGCCCTGTAATCAGTGACTGTAGGCAGTTCAAATGAAATCCAAGTATATTATTTTTTGTTACAGTTTTCAATTTTTTCCAAAATGGATGACAGGTCTTACTATTATGTTTTGTTCTTATGACCTTTAAATCCTAGTTAGTCTTAATTGAATGATAGTGATTTGCCAAAAAAAAAAAATTATGACTTTTCAATCCAAAAAGTCCTGAAGTGAATAATATTACAAAGGCCATGTGAAAAAATTACATTTGAAAGATAAAGCGCTTGTAGATGCATTGATCAGAGAAAAAAAGAATCACAAAAAATTGGATGAAAGTAAATATCAGAAAAATACAATTATACATTCACTCACTGAAAAGGGTAACAAGGTAAGAGCATTTAACTGGATAGAAACACTTAAATGCAAATGAAAGAAAATAAAATACATTTAGCCAACACGAGGGGCAGGGGTAGATTCTCTCCTCAATGGCCAGGTCCGTGGATTAGGAACACAAGCTGTCACAGGTGAGAATTCACACTGCTTCTACCCACTTCCCCTGTATCTCAGGCTCCATCCGAATTCTCAGTCTGCCTGCATGAAAATAGCTTGTGGTAATGTTCTGTAGAAGGGGACTCTAGATATACTATCATTTCTCTAAATCAGAATAAAGCCAAGATTTTCTAGATTTCAGTTTGTCTATGAGAATACCTGCTTTTCTCAGCTGAGTATTCAAACAAAATATACATTATAGTCTTTGTGTGATGAGTGTTAGTGTAACAAAGATAACAGGGAAGACTAATCTACCACAATGCGTATCCTATACACCAAGGACATTTGGCTAAAACTACATATGTAAAGACACAGTATTTCTCTCTCTCTCTCTCTCTCTCTCTCTCTCTCTCTCTCTCTCTCCCTCTCTCTAACACTGGGTGCCAAATATTGTGGTAATTTCTTGCACCAATAAGTCCATATTAAAAACACACAACTTAGTTATTATATTTATAAGCTATATGCCTAGATTGGGCAGACCTATCATTATACTAATTTATTCCCAGTTATGAGACCCCTTTTTACTTCTGGCTTCTCTAGGACATGTGGTTTATTTCATCTTCCTTCAAACTCCTCTTCCTCCATTCTTATCTCTCTGTTGCTTATTATAACCTATAGATTCCTGTGCCTTCAATTCTAGTGTTTTCTCTAGGCCATGTTGCCAAGTCTTAAATTTCTCTTTCTGTTGTTCGTGTTGCCCTATAAATTCCCGTATCTTCTGTTCTAGGTCCTGCTTCCATAATTTTAACTTTCTTTATGGTGTAATTCTGACTTATAGCATCTATCTTATTTTGAGGAGGGGGATAGTGAAGTGGAAACTTTAAGGGTTCTTTAGAAAGTCAATTGGATGGTGTTTTGTTGGAGGAAACACATGGTTTAGCTGAAGCAGACACAGGTGAAAGGATGTTCTGCTAGAGCAAGCACGTAGAAGGACACACGATGAAGGATCTTTATTTTTTTGTCCACCTTATATTGTGTAGTTGAGATTTATTGTTGGGCCTCCATAGAGAGAAAAGCACCAAATCACTTCTGGTGGTGTATTGTAGTATGTTGTTGTTTCCATAGACTTGGGCTTATTGACAGAGTGAAATCAGCTGAGGCAAATGTATGTGCTGAGACAAGACACATGTTGAGACAAGACCCATGGAGGACACATAATGTTTGGAGGGCATAAATAAGACTGAAAGTGACAGAGGCTGGGCTAGGCTTGCTTATAGAGCTAGCTGTGTAAACCTTGTTGGTCTTGCATCTATGTTGATCTTATATTTGCTGAGAGAGGCACAGCCAAGAACTTGTTTGGGCATCCCTCTGGGTCCATTCTGTTGACTCATGATGAGGCTGAGCCTAGCTGTTTCTGCTAGGTCATGTTATCTCTGCTGATTTGAGCTTGCTATCCTACTGTCCCAAACTGGACTGTTGGTGTACCTGTGAAGTGTTTGTGAGTGGATCAAGCTATAGCTGTTAACCTGTGAACTGAACTGCCAATTTCCAGACAACATAGAGAAAAGTTGTTCCAATGAACCTTTCTAAACAGGTCCGTTTCCCCCATATCCTCTCTCTCTCTCTCTCTCTCTCTCTCTCTCTCTCTCTCTCTCTCTCTCCAGGAAACATCTCAATTTCTCCTTTATTTTGCTTACTAATTTTGATTATATATATATATATATATATTTTATATATATATATATAAAATCTCCATTCCTAAAACCTTTTAGTTTGCAAGAATGCAATCTCAGTGGGTGGAAGGTGGGGACCCTCTAGAAAGTACCAGAGACTCAGGAGGTGAGAGACTCTCAAGACTCAAAGGAGGGACATTAGATGAAATGCCCAACAGTGGGGAGAGGGAACTTATAGAGTCCACCTCCAGTAGACAAAAACAAGACTTCAAGTGGAGGGGTGGGGTTGCCATCCTATAGTCAAAAATTCTGAACCAAAATTGTTTCTGTCTGAGAACACTGCAGGGATAAAATGGAGAAGAGACTGAGGGAAAGGACGTCCAGTGACAGACTCAAATTGGGACCCATCTCAAGTGGACTCTCCAAGGCCTGACTCTAATAATGATGTTATGATATGCTTACAGACAGAAGCCTAGCATGGCTGTCCTCTGAGAGGCCCAACAAGCAGCTAACTGAGCCAGACACAGATACTTACATTCAATCATTTTATTGAAGTCGGGGAACACTGTGGTTAAATTAGGGAAAGGCTGGGAGGAGCTGAGGAGGAGAGCAACCTCCCATATCCTTTCTTTCCCACTCTCTTTGGTGGGTAGTGGACTGAAAAAGGTTAAAACCTTTAAAAAAGAATCATTAAAAAATAAGGCTTAAAAATTTACAATTACAGAAATGTGATTAGATTTTTAACACACTTGTAAAACATACATGCTCATAGAATTAATCTAAATTTATTCCCTCACCCCCCAAAAAGAGAGAAGTGAACTCTCAATGTTACTTTGAAAGACAGTGAGTGGGACCACAAGAAAATCATCCTACCTACAGACATGGCAGACCAGTGATACTCAGCCGCCATTTCCCCACTGCTCCATCTTATCATTTACCAGCACTGCTGTGGACAATGGAAGGGGGAGGAAGCTAGGCCACGCCCTTGATTTGTCCCATGTCATACAACTTTCTTTATAACACCGTCATACCAGCCCACATATTTTTCAGCTACCTGTATGATAACATTTATTAATTTAGGGTGGTTAAGGACATGGATCTGCTCAGCATCAAACTGCAAAGCTTTGTTGCTTACATTCTGAGGAGATCTAAACCAAGACGCCTGTGTACTGAAGCATGTCCACCAATAAATGATGTACTTTGTGTCAGATTATGGTTTCCATTAGACCTAAGAGCATCCATAGAGACATAGCAACTGAGTGACTTTATTCCCTTTCAATATGTGTTGCCTATGAAATGCTCCAGGACATTAGTGCAAAATGGATTGTCCTGGTCATGCTTTCAAACCAAATGGGCTGTATCACCCACTAGGAACGACAACTCAGCATTCACGATGCACCCACTCTCCTCCCAGTCTAACAGTTTTTCTTTTCTCTTCTCTCTACTTTCTATATGCTAAAGGAATTATTTTTTCTCTCCTCACAGGGGAAATTGTTACAAATGTTAGAAAAGGCGTCTATGTGTGTCTGTGTGTTAAGGGCCAAGTGGCAATCTCCCAGCTCTGACAACTGGCTGAGGAACATTTTCAGAAATCAGCTATGCTAAAGATTGGCCAGAATTGCTCTATGGGATACGGATGATCATGGAAAGTAATGCAGAGAGGAAACGAGACCTTCCTGTTCTCTAGGATCAGCGCTTTCGCAAACGGAACTAAAGATGTGAATAAATGACTCATGCATTTTAAAATGGTAGAAGATTCTGACGAGCGGCATGTGGGTGGAGAGGCCTCTGGTCTTGTGCTATTCCAAACCAGCAGAGAATGTTACATGTGTATCTAGTCAGCCAGGAGCAGGGAGCCGAAATGGAAATCAGCATGAGAGGGAATGTGAGAGAGTGTGCTAATCGTCCTAATTATCTCAGCGTCATCTTAGATGGCATAGATTTGTCAGGTCTCTCTTCTGCCACAATAACAAAAGGCAAGTCTGAGAGACAGGTCACAAATGATGGACTTGTTCACCTAGGTCAGGAAACTGACACTGTGATCTTAGCAGAGATGTAAGCAAAGCAGTAGTCTTTGAATTGAAAGATGGGCCGTGCACGCTCAATCATAAGACAGGCAAATGCCAAAGCAAAGAATTAAAACCACAAAAATAACAACAATAAAGGTGATGACTGTATCTGTAGGGACTGAAAATAGAGTAAATATGTGGAAAATGAATTGTTTGGGGTACTTTGTTGTGGTTTTATAGCAAATGGGTTGTATTATCCACATATATCCACAGGGGTTGCATCCTATTATGAGCCCAATTTTGAATTCTTAACTCTCAACCCATCGCTATGTTAGTTCAAATCCTCTGGGAAGCAGACACCATAGGAGAATTGGAAGTACAAGAAGCTTATGGGAAAAGCAGCCTGTGGTGGATAAATGAGGATAAAGGTGTTGTAGAAGTATAGATAGAGGCATAGCAGGGAATCCTGCAGTCTGCAATGCTGAATGAAAAAAAAAAAAACAGAGAGAGAGAGAGAGAGAGAGAGAGAGAGAGAGAGAGAGAGAATGGATTTGTAGGAAAAGCCCTAGAATGTAGCAGGATTCAGAGGAAAAATCTTGGCTAGGCTTATAGAAAAGCCAGAGTTGTTTGTAAGAGTAATCTGACAGGACTTGTATACAATCACTACCCCTGCTGTATATAAGCACGGATTGAGAGCAGCCTTCAGGAGGGTGGTCTTTGCAAAAGGAAGCAAAGGGACAGAGCCCTGGCTGTCAGTCTTGTCTTTGTACAGGAGCGTGTTCTCAACAATGGGCTGGAGGGACAATTTCTATGGCCTCACACATCACATATAAGTTCAAGTCCGTGAAAGTTACTATTCCCAGCAAAATTTCTCTGAATATAAAGGGCTCCTTCCTTCATCCCATCCTGCTCTTCTTTTCTTTTAAGGTTCATTATCAGTTAGTTGACTTCAGTTTTTAGACAATATTAGTTGTTGAAGGATTGAGATTGATCCCACACCTAGAATCTGCCAAGGATCAGGGAGCTCTGTTGTTTAAGAGAGAGGCTACTTCTGAGAAGCTAATTTTTAGCTTTTGCTTGATCTCTACCTGTAGGTGTAAGGAGAATTAATCATTAACTTCTGGTCACAAATATTTACATAACTTGTTTACAATTTAGAAAACAAAGCAAAACAAAACAAAACAAACAAAAAATATCCCCCAAACCTTCTGGGCTAACCATTTTGTGTCAGGCCATGTCATTTTTATTGTTTAAATGACTAGAGACCCTGAGATCAGGCTCTGATACCCTGTTGTTCTCTAATTTCAACTATTACTGACATAAATATCTCTGAAATTTCCATAGTCAGAGATTCCTCTGTCAATTACAAAGCCTTATATTCAATTGCCATCTATCATTTCCACATGGTTAGTTCACAAAGAGTTCAGAATCAGGTTGAGTGAGACCGAGTCACTTTGTGCCTGAGACCCTGAGACTTTGTTTTTCCATCTCCTAAGGATCTCTATCATTTTTATTCAGTTTCTTCTGATCTAACAAAATAAATTTGTTTAAAAGCAGCCATTCATTCAAGAAGAATTGATGTTCTTTAAGGTGACACAAATTCTGGTGTTCACCTTTCTTCCTGATATACCACCTCACACTAAGAGGCTTACATTTTCTATATAACTGTCCTTGGATGTGTATCTGTCCAGATCTACCTACCTTCTAGCCGGCATAGGCCACAGTATCTCTCCGACAATGTCCTTAGAGCTTTATTTACTGACAGTTTGACCCCTTATCCTCAGACCAAATAACATTTATAACTTCTTAGAGATACTGCCTTGGAATAAGATGTTACTGTCCCAAGTGTGATTCGTATGTCGTCAGCCTAATGAGAGAAAGTCAGACTCCTTGTTAAGTGGTTTAATGTATAACATCTATCCACATAATTATAAGCATGCTAGCATGCACTAAAATATCCTAGTCTTAAAATCAAAATAGAATAGGAAACACATTAGTAACCAGAAATCATTCAGATTCTTTTTTTTTTTCTCCAGCTCATTTACCAACAAGAATGTGACATAGTTACCAAAAGGACAGCGTCAGTTGACTCTCAATACTTCTTGAGCAGATTTTCCTTTGTTATTCTGCTTCAGTGACTATGCAACTATTATGCAATGCAAGAATATTTATGAAAAAAGTAGGCTGTAATTTATGTGGAAAATTTTGAAGTTATGTGTATACCTATTTTTTTTCTTTAAGCAATTTTTCCTTGTGTGTTTTGGGAACTACACGTTTAAGATCTGATGGCACTGGATTATTTTCTGCTATGAACTCCTGACAATTCTTGCTGTCTGAAGCTAGCTCATCACAATTCTACATTCTCCAGAATGTCTGACTTTATTCACTTCACATCTCTGCCCTGCACAAAATGCACTCACCACCTCACTGATATTCACTCCTCTATTTTAGCAAGCCTATATCAGTTTATTAAACAGCTTCACAGCTGTTCATTGCTTGTAATCTTTACTTTTCTTATTCCTTTACCATAAGCGAGCAATGAGTTCTTTGAGGATTAAGATGAGGAGTGTAATCTATTTTCTGGCATGGAGGGTGATACTTGGCATGTGGTAGTTCTCAATTAAGGTTTGTTGAGTGAATACTAAATAAAAATCAATTGAAGAAGAATATGGTGTGCTGATAGTGAGCAATGAGAGAATCGATTGAAACAGAACAATAATTTCCTTTAGAGTAGGTTCCATAAGCACTATAATTTATCTAAATGGCAGGAGTGAGTAATGGTAGCAGCAAATTATCACGCCTTGCTTTTGCCTAAGAAGCGAGTTACCCATAGGAAATGAACAGGGTAGAAAGATACAGACAGAGTGTCACTGTCGCCTGGTCCCTTCTCCTTTTCTATTTACTAAAAGAGATCATGTACAGTTGAGAAAATATGAAGAAAACAAAGGAAATAAAGTATTGGTTTTCATAGCTCATGGTTACGCAGTACAATCTGAAATAAAACATTGAAAGAGATACAAATATGTTGTCTGTGTGAAATTCTATACTTTATACAGGAAAAGATGGGGTCACACAATGCAGTTAATTCATTGTCAGTGTGTCTGTGTTTGTTAATAGAAAATACACTGAATTTGCAAATCAAAGTCAAATTGGAGGTGATTTAGAACAAACTCATATATTTTTCTTGAACTCAAAGAAGCGACAGCCCAGAGAACAAATTGCCCTTGAGCAATGATGGCATTTGATTATGATATAAGATATTCCTAATCAAAACAGATGCTTTTCTACATGTTAATGGGCCTTATTAATATTTTAAGACTTTGAGAAATTGTCAACTCTAACCCTAGTAAAGAGGCACAGACTTAATGCAGAAATACCCTTTAAGTGAGTGACATAGTTATGCAGAGGAAAGGAGATTAGAGGAAAGGCGTGAAGTCTATGTGCAGGGGAGAGTCTTCAGTCTCCTTTGTACTCAATGCTAAGAGAGGTCCCATAAGTCCTCTAGGAATGAAGACCCAAGTTGGATAAATTTTCTTGACCCTGAAACTAAGCCTTTATCCTCTACCTGTCTTAGTCCTCCCCTTCTTTCTCTTCATGAAAGGATCCTCACCTGGGGCATCCATGCCATAGAGACCTAGGAGAATAAGGGGTTCGCTAGACATAAAGTCTCAAGAGTAGAAAGAATAAGTGGTGTTTCATTTTATTTTATTGCAGTTTAATAAAGACATTCTCTCTTCCTCTTTCTCTTTGCCAGCCTGTGGCCCCTTGCTTTCTAAATTCCTTCTCTTTTCTTCCTGTTATTTATAAATGACTATAGTCTCATAGAGGAGCTTTCAAACTATGTGAAAGATCAGGGTGAGGGCTGTGGAGATAGCTGTACATTTCTCTCCTAGGGCTGAATAGCCTAGCTCTTTTACAGTGATTGAGGGAAAGTTCCTCTTTCTGGTGTTCACAGCTGCCCTTATTCTTTTCTGATCACAGGTGAAAGGCTGTTGTTTGTCTCAAATGTGGGATGTATGACTATTATTTACTGCATGTTTGTATGATAGGAACTGTTTCTGGTCAGGCTTTGTGGTTTTCATCCATGCAATGGGTCAGCACCTTGAGAAGCTCCTGGGAATGCAAATTCCTTGTAGTTCTAAAGAGACTGATCCAAATTTGGAATAAGCCAAAATTCTTTCTCTTAATGGGTTCCCTCAGAGAGTCAGTGTGGTTGGGTATATTATAATGTGATAAATTTAGAAATGACATGAACGTTCTTCAATTATCCCAGGTGAAGAGCTATGTATCCATATGATTTTACTTTATAAAACTGTTTCAGAGTGTATACATAATGCATTAAATATAATCTGATAAAAATAAATATCTAATAGAACATCCAGAGAAATACTCTGGATTTTTGCTATTACATTCAGCATACTTAAGTTTTTGTATTAATATGTTACGCACATGATGAAATGCCTGCTTTTGATTTTTTTGTACCAGTTTCTCATAGACTTGCAATGCTTTGAAGATGGGACATTCTGCATTTCTCCAATTTCTGTCAGGATAACTCTATGAGATATTGGTATAAGCCAAAGAGGAAGAGTCCATGGTCATTTAAGATTAGAAAATAGAGACATCTTTTTGTAGTCACAGAAGTCTTAAGACATTTGTTGCTTCAGTGAGGGCATAAATGCAGTGAATGGGTACTCTATGTTGATTTCCTTAAGGTGACCCAATCACAGATTTCTTTTAGCGGTCACTGATGAGCAGATCTAAAATAATATGAAGTTCTAGTTGGACAAAAATCAGCAAATTATGTAGGTTACTTTCATCATTTAACAGATGAAGAAGCAGTTACTTTGAGAAGATAGCAGGTGCATTCACTCATAGGCAAACATCTCTTGCATTTGCCAGTTAACTGAATATGTAATTAAATCGAATTTCTTTATAATACATTAAACAAAAAATTAATGACTATCCACTACATGTCAGATATTGTAAAAATTGCTTCACCTTTGAGGTTGATAGAATCATTTATGGGTATGAAATGTCAGATCATCTGCTTCAGAAGCCCTCAGTAACCATTTTCCTACACTTACTTGCTAACTCCTGTGTGTTCTTTATTTTGTGTGTGTTGGCAATTCTTTCTAAGGTTTCTGTGCTGTTTATAATCAACATATTTCAGATGGATGGTGTTGACATCAACTTAGCCTAATCCTGATAAAAAATGAGTAGCCCACATAATCCAGGCAAATGGCTGGCTAGAATATTTGTATAACTACTTCATCGGGTCCAATACTAGTGCTTTGCAAATGCTACCGAGCGGATATCAAAGAGTTGACATCAGTTAGTTTATTTTTACTAATTTAGAAAGAAGGAAATCCAGGCTTAGAAATAAAATACTTGTCTAAGAACACTGATAGCTGCTATAAGTTCATATTAAGTGATCTGGTTCCAGAATCCATGAAATACCAGATTAAACATCTAGCCACTGTGTGAGAATAACTATCATGCTAGCTCAAGGCTACTGGAAATTACCTAAGCGAATGAGAATAATTCTAAAGAATTCAGGATGCTAATTGGAAAGGATTTAAAATGTTTAAATAACTGATTTTTTTCCCATTTAACTAATCTGAGTGAGACTCTTTTCCTCAGGAAATATGACAGAAAAGCTTTTCAAAGACAGTGAAGGTAATATAGACGTATCTTAGAGGAAGATGATCTTCAAATATAATCATGGCAGAGTTCTTAATTGCACTCCAGGAGTAGCACCAACTGTGGATTCGCTGTAATAAAATAACAATGCTGTTATCTGTATGTATAGAAGTAAAATGTGTAATGAAAGGAAATTGTCACTTAAAGCTTATTTCTTATAATCTTTTGCCATTCACTTATTAGCATAATTTATTGTTTATCATGGATTTAGTGTGGAGCCCACAAAATGCTATGAATACATTAAGGAAAAAAATGTTCTCTGCCACAGTCAAGTCAGTCTACTGGGAGAGGAGGCTTCACAATACCTAATTAAGCAAACAAATGTACTGCATATTACCATTTAAGCTGTACTATAGTCTATAATGAGGCAGAATAAGACAGCATGTTCTTCAATGTAATCATGCCATTTTGGGGCATTTCCGCAAGATCACAGTGATTTGAGGATTTCGAGATGTCTGCTATATCCTTCAATCACATGCAATCATGATGAAGCTCTGGATTTTGTGTCCGGTTCAATTAATAAGCAGTGAAACTGGGGTAGACCTCACGTCAGCAGATTCTAAATTATGGGTCTTTATGAATTTTTGGCATCTGGAGTCATTATTGATTTGTCTTAATATCAACTGTCTCTTAAATTTATTAAAAAATCCAGTTGTCCTTGTAAAATTCACTATGAAAACTGTTTTGATTTAGAGGTGCTTATTACACATCAAATTTTAGGTTTTGATATTTTTTATTAGTTGATAAATAATTTTTATTTGCCTAAAAGTTAATATTATATATGCATATGTAGTGATTTTTCAAGAGCAACTGTATTCGTTAGTCACCTCTTTGGCCAAACCCCCAACAGAAACATCTTAAGGGATATTAATTTTGTTTCAAGATTTCAGGAAATTTCCAATCTTCACATTGGGGAAGACATGATGGGGAACTATGTTGTGGCAGGAGTTTGCTGACCTGAAGAAGAGGTCAATACCAGAAAAAAGCCAGGAATATCTCACCCCCCAAGAACTACCACCAGTTACTTGCTTTTTATAGCCAAACCCTAATTTTTAAAGTTTCCAGAACACAGACACTAAACCTTTCAATTGCAACAAGGCACTCTTATCTACAGATGAATGGAATCATATTCTAAATTATTCTGGATCACCTGCAAGTTGGGCACATTTGAATCCTCCAGGAATTTACATAGACCTATATGCTTCCATCCTGAGAACAGCCTTTGACACCCACCGGAATTATACTGCGGTATTACCCTAAAAGAACCTTCAGCTACTTCCTTATGTCATCAACAGAATAACAACTTATTGTATTTGAATATCTAAATAATACCTTATAAGGAACAATGTTTAATGTATATCCTTTTGAGTCCTTTTTGTGCAAAGGAGTCATTTGTTTCCATAATGCCAAACATAAGCTTAGCAGAAACAGGACAGTGACATTTGGAATAAGAGGTTGCTAGCTAAGTATTTGCTCTCAAAACAAAATTAGCTGCCACAAGGTGTTAACATTTTGCTGCCATGGGTCACCTCTGTGGAGAAAGCAGACAAGTGGAACTGTAGCAAAATAAAGAAAATTGGCAAGTACAGAAGAAATAAACACATTGACCTCAGCAGCTGATCAATAAATATTTATCAAAGACTCGCCTCTTTGGTTCTGTGTTATAGATAAGTTAGATGATTCCTACTAGTACAACAGTTCTTTCTGGAACTCAAAACATTAATAAAAAAGAAAAAGAAAACATAATTGAATATTATTGCCTATGTGCTTTACATCTGTTTGTGGGGACATATCTGAAATGGATTTGGACTATTATTTAGTCACCTTTCAAAGCATATGACTGTTTCTAAGGTTTTATGTAGCAGCACTTTTAACTTGATTAACGGAAGGGGATAAGCATTGTGCCAAAATCCTGGGGGAAGGATGTAATCATGTTCATATTTTCTATTTATTTAAATATTTTATGGGAAACATATTCTAGGTAAATTATATATACAAAACCATAGAGGAAAGATATAGCTTCCTGAGGATATCAGTGGTTTGCTTCTTTGACTATAAATATTAAGCTATAGTATGAAATAAGAGAAACTGAGGCCTTTCCCCCAATACAGTTTTATCTTAGTGCTATAATTTTGGTCACATCAACCAAAACATATTTTTGTTTAATAGTAACTATATTTAATATTGTAATCCATTGTGTATAACCATCGGTCACACATTCAGCATTTAAGAAATAGTTATTGAGCCATGAATTAGTGAAATGGGGCATTTTGTGGGGAAAAAAAACCCATATTCCTAATTAAATAGTATTTTTGCCCTAGCATAACTTCAAAATAAAAGACAACAAACAGAAGAGGATAGAATACATAATAAATTACAGTTCAGAATAAAAAGGAAAAAGAATTTCCAGGAAGTAAAATGAAAATTTTATAGTAGTGCGGATTGGAAATGTCCTGATATTTCAGGAAAAAGAAAATTTTAAAGTGGGGACTCATGTCCCATTTTAAAAACTAAAAACAAATTTGAATGCTTGTGTGTGTGTGTGTGTGTGTGTGTGTGTGCACGTGTGTGTGCACGTGTGTGTTTTACATCAGAATCCTTACAGATAGTTACCCCGCTAATCCTCTCATTCCCTGTGGCACATCAAATCTCAGCTACAATACTCTCTAAGGGATGTGTGCAGCGTGATGCTTAGTTCTCTTTCTCCTTCCTCTCATTTTTTAAAATGCCGTGTTATTTTATGTCTTAGAGATTCTTCAATTTACATTTGGTCTAATAAAATGTGGGGAAAAAACACTCTTTAATAGCAGGCACTTCAGTAATCAAGATGAAAATATAATAACAGGATGTTAAAATATTGTCTCACTTGAAATAGATGTAATTTAAAGTACACGGTGTCTGCTTTAGATACTTTCCAGACATCAAATGGGACATCTGATTAGGAGTCCCAGGGAAAAACCCTGGGAAGCAAAATCATGGAGAACAGCTGAGAAGGGAAATCTGCTGCTGTATAAGAACTACCATCGAGAGAAAGCTTAGTGTTTCTGAGGTTTGGCTCTGCTGATGTATTTGAAACGACCCTGAGCAAAGCCATGAACAGCAAGCAAGACAACTCGTTTCCCATTCGGCAGCTTAAATGTATGCTTACACTTAAGACACATCGCTGCCTACAACAGCATTTCTCATCCTTGCTAATGCTGTGATCCTTTAATTTACTTCCTCCTGTTGTGGTGACCCCCAGCCATAAAATTCCTTTTGATGATACTTTATAACTGTAATTTTGCCCTTATGAAAAGGTCATTTGATGTCCACCAAGGAGTTGCAACCCACAGGTTGAGAAACACTGGCGTATAACCAAGATGAACGTGTTTCATTTAAATGTTATGAATCTTATGGTTTTTTTTTATTAAAACATAAGATATCTTAAAACAAAAAGAAAGAAATATAATCTATAATTTTAAAAAAAATGACCTTAATAGTTGTACATCTTGTCACCAGTTTAGTAGCTGGTTGGCATGGTTCTTAGGCTCCATACACATATGTAGCAGATGTGTTGTGTGATTTGGTCCTCATGTGGGTTCCCTAACAGCAGGAGCAGGGGCTGTCCCTGACTCTGCTGCCTGCCTTTGGTCGCTTTGCCCTAACTGGGCTGCCTTGTCTAGCCTTAATGGGAGAAGGTGCACCTAATCCTATCACTACTTGATCTACCATGGTGGGTTGATATCCATGGGAGGCCTCTCTTTCCTTGAAGAGAAAGGGAGGGGAAGATGAAGGAAGGGAAAAGGAGAGGTTGGGACTGGGAGGAGAGGAGGGAGGGCAAGGTGTGACCTGAATGTCAAGAATATAAATCAATAAAGGAAAGGAATAGGGAAGGAAGGAAGGAAGGAGAGAGGGAGGGAGGGAGGGAGGACGGACCAGTAGCCATTCTCTGGATGTATTTCTGTTTTAGATCCTCTGACCAGCAAGGACAAATGTATATACTGTCAGTTACACGAAATGGATGCTTGCTTGATTTACAATTATGATTGACACTTCATACTTCAGATCTTAGGAGTTCATATGCATTGCATTTTAATTAAAACCCTGAGAATCATACTTTAAAATTTGCTTGGATTGGTCTAGTGATTTTGTTTTATTTATTCGTAAAATTTTAAATTTATATTTTTGACTCATTGTATGAAGTAAATTATTCATTTGGTTTAAAATTTACACTTCTCGTTATACATAGTAAATTTCATAAAAATCTCCATGTCAACAGATTCCTTTTTATGATTTCTAAGTTAGTTTATTTTTTAAACCTGGGACTTTTTGTGATGAGCATTGGGTTTTAATCCTCTTATCCGTTGTTGGTGGAAGACCATAATATCCTCTCGACCTTCCTGAGAGGCTTCTGTGGGACTACCCATTTTTCATCATGGTGCTTTTATTAAAGAGATCATTTATCTTAAACTTTACATGATAGAGAAAAGAGAACCAAAAGGAGAAGGCAGATTAGTGGGAAGCTTAAAGGAAAGAAAGGTGGCCTGATCCTTGAGGCAGAAAATCAAATTTGAAACACTCGAAACATCTAAAAGGCTAGGAGACGATGAGGGGGTCCAAGGCTGCATACAGAACAGGTAGGATCTGGAAAAGTTCTAAGGGGCAAGGGAAACAAGGCTAGAGGTGAAAGAAAGTAAAACTCTTTAAAGAGAAGGGCATTGTATTTAAGTTACAGGGATTGATTTCTTTAAGACATACCGTGAGTCCAATCATTGGAGATGTTCTGAGATAATGCTTTTCCTCTTCATGCTTTCCCATGTAGGTCTTGCTCCTTTCGTCACGTTCCCTTTCTCCTCCTTCACTGTCTGTTCTTCTCATTCTCTGTCTCTCTCTCTCTTTCTGTCTCTCTCTCTGTCTCTCTCTGTCTCTCTCTGTCTCTCTGTCTCTCTGTCTCTGTCTCTCTGTCTCTGTCTCTCTGTCTCTCTGTCTCTCTGTCTCTCTGTCTCTCTCTCTCTCTCTCTCTCTGATTCCTCTGTCCTCTCCTTGTCTCGTACTTCCTTCTGGCTTCATTCTTATACTCTCCATAACATTACTAAGGCTGCACTGACCACAAAGAGGGCAAAATATGTCCCTATAAAAGACAGATTTGAAGAACTAAATGACTGATATCTCACCCAAACATCTCAGTATCAGGTAAATGAGCATTTGACCCTCAGGGTGAGGATCTGGTATAATATATTTGCGTGTTTATCACTTTCTCTAGAAAGAGACTCTAAGACTTCTTTTAAAGGAGAGAACTTTTTTTTTTCAGGACAGAAACACCCATTGAGATAAATTCCTTCATTTTAAAAATCTTTAGGATGGAAATATCAACATAGAGTCTCAACATGAATTTTTGTTGCTGTTGCTTTTCATAAATATTAATCTTTATCATATGGCAAAGGATAGAGTGGGGTTGGGATTAATTCCAAACTCAAACTATTTGATTGTATGTATGTTTGTTTGTTTGTTTCTTAAAGTAATACATATAATTCTAGCATGCTTTATAGAGCTTCAACAGGATGTTTTAGTGAACTGGTTTTTATTGGTGTCTTAGGACATGTGTGGGTAACAATGTTCTTCTCCTATGGCAGTGTTTCTCAACAGTCCCAATGCTGTGATCCTTTAATAGAGCTTCTCATAGTATGGTGACACCAACCATAAAATTATTTTATTGTCATTGCTACTTCTTAACTGTAACTTGGGTCCTGATAAGAATCATAATGTAAATATCTGATTGACAGGATACCTGATATGGGAACACTGTGAAGGGGCAATTCGACCCCCAAAGGCATCATAACTGTACTAGGTAAAATGCCTAAGGTGCAGATATAGGATTAGGTGGATAAGAGAAAAAAACTGTATTGAAAGTGAGTTTAAAATTATATTAATCTACATCACTTTCCTGAGGAAAAGCAACTATGTGCTTTCTAATGAGGACAGGAAGCTGCATTGAAAAGGCCCTGCTGAGAACCAGCCCTGAACCAGCCCCTGGACTCTGCTTTTATCTGCATAACCAGTAAAATGAAACAGCCTGCTCAGGAGCACAGACTGAGCAACAGGCTTCCTTTCAGAACTCTTTGTATGTTAGCTATTTGTAGTAGGCATGTAAAGACTGACCTCATTACTCAGATGGGGAAACTGAGGCAGGGAGTATTAGTAACATGTCTAAGGTCATTGATGTAAGAAGTAGCAATGTTGTTATTTGAACCGACAATAAGTAATAGCACCTCTCCTCTGATCTTCTGTCTGCCAAATGAATGAAACATATCAAACTGAGAAATAATTTCAGGGTAAAACCATAAGATTGACAACCAAAATAAAAGTAAGAAAAAAAGATAAGAAAAAATCTCCCATAATAGGGATTTTTCTAAGACAAGTCTGACACATTTCTATCTTGTGTTTAGTGTGTATAGCTTACATCTTGACAGTAGTGTGTGTGTCTCTGTGTGTGTATGCATCTGCGTCCACATGTGTGTGTGTATAACATATGAAATACATTTCAGTTTTTCAGTTTCCTTTCTGCCTGCAATAGGGGGTACATTATAGACTGCATTGTATAGACTTAAGATTTTGTTCTTTATTCAACAGATATCATTTACTAGTTGTGACAGACTCAGTAATTTCCTCGTGATTTCTAAGTCTTCGTGTGTGTGTGTGTGTGTGTGTGTGTGCCTTTGAAATGAATTATGACATCAAATCTCTACAGGATTCTATGAATGAATTTGTGAGACTCACACTCCATAAGTCCTGGCACACCACAGTATCTTCTGCAACTTTTTATTTCTTACTCTTTAATTAATATAAGTAGAAGATAGACTCCAAGAGCATCCTAGTTTAATGAACTTAAATGGTCTAGCAACACATTCTTTATTGTTGTGTCTCTTGTCTCTGCCATTAAGCAGCAGCGTTACAAAAAAAGTGGCATCAATTAACACTCAGGTTGGTTTTCTTTGATGAACTTCTTCAGGAATATAGAAAACTCACATATGCAAAGACCCGAGTGGAAATTCTAAAAAGGTTACAACCATTAGCTAATGTAAGGCTGAGGATTTTTCTATAAATTTATTTATACCATCTCTATTCCTGCCAACCACAATAAATAAGCAATGACTGAGGTTACTTCTAGCAAGACAAGAAGATATATTTTCTTGGACAACTTGATGATGGGTCAGGAAGACCTTACTTGGAAGTTCAACATTTTTATGATTTATGTAGATGGCTTTTTTCTTTGTGACCACCATAAGAAATTATGACATTACCACTGCTTTCCTGTTAGAGACCAATCCTATGCTATCCTGAGTCTGTAATTAATCTATAGACATTGAATGAATGACAACCTTTGTTTTAACATTTGACTTAGAGGGCATGTTTTTACCTTATCAAGTTACCTATTTTGAGTGTTACAGTTTTTATTAAGAACCTATGTGTTTAGGGGGTTAACTAGTAATTCTATATAAAATCAGTTCTCATTTACGAAGAAGCCAATTATTTAACATGATAATTACTCAGGCTTTTAAAATTTAATCTCCTTACCCCTTTCTTGCTCTATATTATCCATTCATCAATATCTCGACCCCAGAGAGCAGGGACAGGATAGGGAGCTTACAGGAGTGTCATAGGAGAAAGATAGGCTTCAGGGTTTGCAAAATTTAAATAGTGGAGAAGTCAAATGAAAACTCCGGTGAGGCAGTGTTTCAGTGAAAGCTGCTTTGCTATCTTACTGCTAATACTACACAGTATTCTTGCTCAGTATTTAAAATCAAATTCATAGATACAACTGCCAAAAAAAAATCCCTGATAAATATGGGCAGGGAATGACTTTAGAAATGTATTTTGTTAGCACTTTAATCTTATCTGTTGAATCCTTACAGCTCTGAAGGTGGGTCATTCTGATTTCACTTCTCATAGATAAATTAATTGTAAATATAACTTGTGTACATATATTTGCTAGGGATATTTTCTTTCCATTTCTGCATCTGCAGGGCCTCAAATTTACCTTGCATTCATTACAAGCAGAGCATTGCTACTGAATAAATGAATGATGAAAGAATGTTAAAAATCAAAATTAGTGCGCAACTCAAATAGTTCTTTAGGCCGAGTATGAAAGGTTGTCTTTCCAGCCTGTGTGCTCTATGGCAGTGGCACCCCCATCTCAGTTGAGAAAATGTACAAGCCAAGCCCAAATTGTCCACAGTAGCACTCTGTGTATGTTTCAGCCTAAGTGTGCGTGCATGTGCTTGTTAACGGTGAGTAAAGTTAGCCCTTGATGGGAGCCCTGAATGCAATTTTGCTATCAAAACAAGTGAGGGGGTGAGGTTCCTCAATGAACAGCACCCTGTGTTCTTGGCCAGTGCCAGAGGTTCAGCTCTGAAAGCACACGTACAAGAGCTGGTTATGTTTAGGAAAAATATATTTAAGGACAGATTTCATATATGTGTTCATATATATTTAGGGATATATGTATGTATATATGTGTGTGTGTGTGTGTGTGTGTGTGTGTGTGTGTGTGTGTGTGTGTGTGTAAAAGAGACCATAAATCTGAAGGAGAGTGTGAGAGTGTAGAGGGCTCAACGGGAGAGTTTGGAGAGACGAAAGATAAGGTAAAAATACTGTAATTGTATTATCATCTCAAAAATTTTAAAATGCAATTTTAAGAAATTAAAGAATATAAAAGAAAATAGAGGGCTCAGCAATTAACCACATTTACTGCTACATCAGAA
This sequence comes from Uromys caudimaculatus, assembly GCA_028551405.1. Taxonomy (NCBI): domain Eukaryota; kingdom Metazoa; phylum Chordata; class Mammalia; order Rodentia; family Muridae; genus Uromys; species Uromys caudimaculatus. The sequence continues at coordinate 31,653,343 of CM052713.1, forward strand.
GAATTGAGTTTGGAACCTAGCACATTCTATAGACAGCTTACAATTGCCTGTGACTCCAGCTTCAAAAAACCCAGTGTTGTCTCTGGTCTCTGTGGAGCCAACATACACATATGCACATACACAATACACACACACACACACACACACACACACACACTCACACTCACACACACAAAGATGAATGAATGAATGAATAATTATTCTGAATAAAAGACCTCACTGGGGCTGGTTAAATGTCTCAGCTCTTGTTAAGATGTTACTACCAAACATGATGACCTGAGTTTGATTCTGAAACCCTCATGGTAAAAAGAGAACAATGATTTCCAGAAGTTGTTCTCTGATCTCCCGATGTGACTAGTGGGATGCACCTATCCTTACACATAAATATAAACACAACATATAAACACAACACACACACACACACAATGTAAAAAAGATAATTATAATTTAAAATAAAAGGAAGCAGACAAGTCTCAATGCACACTGTGCATTATTCATTAAACAAAGCACTCAACAGTTATATTCTTTTAGCTGTGAGGATCCTATCATTTTTTAAGATTTATTTTTATTTTTATGATGTTTGCATACATGTGTGTGTGTGCGTGTGTGTGCAGTTGTGTGTGTGTGTGTGTGTGTGTGTGTGTGTGTGTGTGTGTGTGTGTACAGATATCTGTGGAAGGTAGAGGTGTCTAGTCCACCTGGAGCTAGAGCACAGGCTGATATGTACCGCCTGACATGGGTGCTGGGAGTTAAATTTTGCTTAGGTGCAAGTGAAGTATGTATTCTTAACCACTTAGCCATCTCTCCAGCTAGATTCTAGTCATTGTATTGTACCTAAAACATTACTACATAAATATTAACAATCCAACTATCAAAAATATTTCAGGATGAATATTGTACCTAGGAAAGACTGGCAGAGCTTGGCCAACGGCACCTTAAATGTGTGGGAAGCAATGGTCAAAGTCTGCGTGTGTAGTTTTCTCATCCTTCTCTCTTCACCAAATTCAAGGAGACATCTGTGTCTATGAAAACCTGTTATTGCATAGGCCCCCTCTTACTGTGGTCTGCTTCTGTTCCCCATACTTCAACCAGTCATTTAAATGAAAAAGAATCTATTCCTCAATTCCAGTGTTTAATGTATAATAATATAGGGATTTATCTATAACATACATAAAGAAAAAGCTAGTACTTGTCTATAAAATATAGCTTGCTTCTTTCCATTGGTTTCTATGTATTGTGACATATGTAAGCCCCATTTTTCAAGCTATGGGTAATGTCATGGTTATAAGATAGTGGGTACAGCTTGCAATAAAAAGAATAAATCCTTTTTTTTTTTTTGATACTTTGTTTACATTTCCAATGTTTCCCCCTTTCTAGGTCTCCTCTTTGGAGATCACCTATTCCTTCCCCCTCCCCCATCTCTATGAGGGAATTCCACCTCCCACACACCCACCCGCCCACTCCCATATTCCCACCTTGACATTCCCCTTTACTGGGGCCTCTAACACCTTCAGGCCCAAGGGCCTCTCCTCCCCCTGATGGCCAACAAGGCCCTCCTCTGCCACATATGTGGTCCGAGCCCTGGGTCCCTCGATGTGTATTCTTTGGTTGGTGGTCCAGCCTCCAGGAAGACCGGGGGAGGGGGTGTCAGGCCAGTTGACACTGTTGCTCCCTCCATAGGGCTGCAGACTCCCTCAGCTTCTTCATGAAATCATAATACCCAGGGACAAAGAATAGCCTCAGGGACCTTGGGAGCTTTTCAGATATAGGACAGAGGGAAATTGCTATGAATCTGTGTCACATTAAACTTAGTTCTCAATAAAAATGAACACTTGTACATTGAAAACTAAAAACAGTGCTTTAAAAAGCAGTTGACATGTATATGCTGGGATCAGGCTTCATCCCAGTCTCTGTCTGCTTGTTGATACACTTTCTCTGTCTGTAAAATCTGATGCAGTTTTTTTCCTTGCTTAGTTTTTCTGTTGAATAGAGAAAGAAGTCAAGCAGAATAGAAATTTAAAAAGTAAGCAGTCTATGGACATAGACTTCTTCAGCTTTCTGGAAATCATGAGTTTGATAGTACAAAAAAATGCAGTTGTTTACAACTAAAACTAAAAAATTATGTGATTCTCTCCATTTTGACAATTTTATCTTTTATGGATCCTTCCTGTCTCCTACTTATTGAGTGGCTGGACATCAAAACAGGTCATTTTGGATTTCCATGCTGATAAAATACATTAACTTAAAAAAAATAAAAAAAATAAAGGAAAAAGAATATTGAAGCAAAAAGGAAGGAAGGAATTGAGGAAATTTTGAAGTGCAATATATTAACTTAATCATTTTCTTATGCTTTCCTTTTGGGAGTTATTTTATTTATGATCAGTGTGTGTGGTAAGGGGACATGCACATGATACAGCTTCCGGAGTTCAGAGGACACCTTTTCTGTGGATTTTTCTTCCACATTTAGGTAGGTCCTGAGAATCAGATTTAGGCAGTCAAACTTGGCAGCAAGTGCCACTGAGCCATCTCACTGTTCCATATATTGTTAAAGTATAGTCTTGTGTAGCCTGTGTTTGCCTCAGAATTCCTTCATAGTGCAGGATGACATTAGAGTCCTTCTGCCCTGTCTCTCTCCAATGCTGGGATTACAGATGTGAAGGATTATATTGGGCTCAATTATGTTATTGTTGTGTTTCTAATGGAATAGATGTGCACTTCTAATTTACACACCCAAGAATTGTGGACTGAAGGTTTTTAAAAATTGTTTTTATGTTGTAGAGGATGACATTTGAGCCACCAAAAAGATTTAGTGGTCCCTATGAAGGGTTAATCAATAGTAATGTAATAGTAATAGTAATATAATAGTAATGTAAGCCTGACACTAGGAACATGATTATACTCAGTTTACCCTCAAGGGTGCACCAGAACACACACCACACCCCCCACACACACACCGCATACAGACACACACATACCACATACATGCACACACACACACACATATACCACATACAAATACACACACACACCACATATACATACACACATATACACATAACACATAGATACACACACATACACACACACACACACACACACACACACACACACACACACTTTGATACTTATTTTGGTACAATTATGGAAACTTGTCTTCCACGATTGCATTCAGCAACATATGGAGATGCAGCTGCGGGCATATCTCACTGAGAAGCCAGACTGATGATGGTTCTTATTCTTTTCTCCCAGCAGAGAGGCTTGAAAGTGAGATCTCTGTTTTTTGTTCATTACCACTCCATTCCTGGTTCTTTACCAGTTATACCAGGCTTTACCAATAGGCCCTTGGACTCTGAGTGCAATGCTCAGACAAGGAGCAGAGCAAATACCAAGGCACGCCGGCTACAGCCCTTCTTCAGTCTCCTTGCCCACCTTCTGCTCTGCCCCGCCTGAATCAGCACTTAGTACCGGAATAGCTTTGATACTAAGCCGGCTCCAGCGCAATAACACACACTGCCTCATTTCAGTATGATGAATGAAGAGTTTTAATGAAACTGGCCCAAACTGCTCTGGCAAGCTGCCTTATTTTTGTGTTTTAAATGGGAGTGATCCATCAGCCGCAGCATGCACACTGTCTCTGTCTCTGCAGCCATCCTTGATGATCCAGCCTTGCAGGCCCTCATCACAGAGATCTCTGCAATTCCTGCTTGACAGTTCTTCTGGTCCTCAGTGCATGACCGGTGGGCTGCTGCTGATCTGTTCTCCCCTCTCATCTTATGTCATATTGCTGCTGATGCACGTGGTGTTTGGCCACATCACTTGCTCTGTGCGGAGAGCTTCCACTCCATTCTCCCTGGGTCCCGAATCCTGGCCTGCTGACTGGTGGAATGCCTGGCGGGTATTAATTACACTTGCTGGCTGTTCCTTCATTAGCGTTGCCTATCTTCGCTGAGTGAGGTAGTAAATCAAACGATGATTCATGACTTTTAAAAAATTGGAAAAGATAAACAAACACTAAAGGGAAAAAAAGTTCTCCCCAAATAATAAATACAAACGAAGAGGAGAGTTGACACCTTAATCAAGCTGGCTGGAAGCAGCAAGCCGTTGAGCAGTTTGCTAGAGCGGAGAGCGGTGTTCTGTTAGACGCTTCCTTCCACGCGTTATTCATTTCTTTTAAAAAGAGGAAATAGCGCAGAATTACTTTTCTTTCTTTTGGGGGCTTGTCTGAAATTGAATATGTGATGGAAATGCCAGCACAGTCTGCACAGTTGTATGAGTAATGGCGATGAGGAAGAAGCCTCGTTTAACCAGGGGTTTAAATGAGAGGAAGAGAAAAATAAAGGGTGGGAAAAGCGGCTATTATAACTCTGAAGATCCTGTCTGAGGGGGAGCTTTCTGTCATGGATCATCTTCTGAAGAGGGCAGGCCTGAAACTGCTCCATTTTAGGCACCTTTTTAACAAGTCTTAAACCATCAATGGTATGGTGAGGCTATGTTTTTCTCAGTAATATTAGGATAATATAGCAACACTGTTTAGACTCTAATGTCTTTATTCACTTATAACGACATTATGCATGTAACTTGACAGATGGTCATCATAAAGAGGAGAAGCTAACCAAAATAACTGATACTATTCATTTTATCTCAGTACGTAAGGGCAGCTCGGTCACCTAACTTTATGCTCTTCAGCATGGTATATGCACTGAAGTTACTATTGTTTTTATTGGATTTATTTTTTATCATCAAACACATTGTAGCATAGTATAGTCAACAAGTCTTGGGAATTCACAGATGAATATTGTGATGCATTTGGGGAAGTAAATGTTTGACTTTGAAAGATGAAAAGAGTTTCCATAGGCATAAGAAAGAGATTACCATTAAAGGATGGAGTGTGAGAAATGAGGAAGTGAATGGGATAAAGGCCCGGATGTATTTGTAGAACAGTTTTGCAAATGAACCATCAGGGAGAGGTAATTTATGTCATCTTGACATTGTTTATTAGAATAAGACAAGCTATGGGGCAAAGGAACTCTCACGATTATTGCAGCTGGGATCTGGAGAGATGGCTCTGTGGTTAAGTGATCTCAGTGTTCTTCCAGAAGATGCAGGTTCAATTCCCAGCACCCATATGGTGCTAAAAAATAATCTATCACTCCAATTCTATTATACCTCCCTTTTATAATCTCTGAATTCACTAGGCAGGCAAGGGTTGCATATAAATGCATGCATAGAAAGTATACTCATAAAATAAAAATAGGTAAAATTCAATAGAAATGAATACTACAATCCCAGGTGTCAAGGGGTCTTATCAGTTTCCTTTTATTTGCCTGCTAGAAGACCCATGAGTAGATGACTGTGAACATAAACAGGGAAAGAGAAGAAACAACGAACTTTTATGTTGCTTTGACATTGCAATTTTTACTCTTGTGGTTGGAAGATTAGTTTCTGCTTGGTCTTGGTATTAGTCCAGAAATGCTTAGGACTTGAGAAAGCCTCTATATTGTGCAAAGCCAACTTATTTTCTGTCCTCCATTTCTGTCATCAATGATTTGGGGTATAGGTGACCCACTCAAACTGATCCTTATTCAGATGGGTATGTATTGGTGATCCAGCACCAGCATCCAGAGAAAGATGTCAGGGATGATATAAGATACCACAGGAAACATGATCTCATGGCTCTTAAAATAAAAGGCTATGATGGGGATTATCAAGACAGAGAGGGACAGATTTCGCCTGAGCATTGTGGGAAGAACCTGTGGGGTCCTTTTCTCCATACTCACTTCTAATCTTCCAGAGTCAATCACTAAAATTTTCCTGCTTATAAATACATCTCTTCAATCTCAGCCTGCATGTGCAGGTTATATTCATTGTATATGTTTATTTCTAACGGTCTATAGGCATTTCTCCTATTTAGAGATACTTCAGTCATATTGAATTACAGGTCACCTCTGCTTTAGCATGATCTCATCTTAGCTAACTACAACTAAGATCTTCAGGGATAAAGAATAATGACTAATTTACAGATTTGGTAGCCTAGGATTTTATCATGTATTTGGGGACCCTATGTTCAACCTGCAGCTGAAAATATGAGCAGTGGTGCCTTGTAAGAAGCAAGTAAGAATGGAGATGAGGCTTCTTGTAAGAGGAAATACTAGTAAGGGCATTCAAGAATTTCTAGTTTTTATACATAACATTTTGACTCTCCATTTAGGAACACATAGGGAATCAAGATGATCTCCCCAGAGCCACGCAGCGTTCTATTAATCTCTTGAGCTTGCCCTGACAGGGATCTTGTTCTGAAAGATGTGCCTTAGTCTTTACAAATAACTGGCATTTTCAGGACACATGGCTGTCTCATCCAGGCAAATCCCCCAGCAAATAGAACGTGTTTGTTATAGCAAAAGGGAATCAAGGACATAAGGAATGACTGAGAAAGAAGAAAATGAGCCCTCTCCATTTGTATGTAAGCCCACAATGCCAAAATGTCCTTCTCATTCAATGCAGACCCCCAGAGGATGCTGCATATCCCGCCCCAAGCACACACCATCTAAAAATAAAGAGCACATTATAAACACTGCACTCATGATTATAAAAAAAGTCGCGGACTCCCACATATTGTTGTTGTTGGAAAGCTGGTCATGAGTGTGCTTTGTGTAAAAATAATATTTTCAAACACATCTGTTGTATGTCTGGATAAACGGAGTAATCTAAACACAGGGTAAACGTTTTCAAAGTTCTCCACCAGGGGGCGCTCCCCAATAGAAAGAATACTAATAAAAATATATGAAAATGACTGAAAAACCCCAAATTCATGAGAACAAACATTTCCTCCCGTTGGGAAACTGGGATATTTGCCCATAAAATAAGGTTTGAGAAAGAAAACGAAACTTCTATAGCATACATGTATATATTTTGAAGTTAATTCAAGCATGACAAAATTAGGGCTTGACTGATGATAAGTTTGATTAGTTAGAAAGGCAGAAATGAAGTCTCTGGGAGATTTCTTGTGCCATTTTCAGTTTAAGACATTTTAGAACTTTCAACGACACTTTTCCTGAAGACTACTGTAAAGCTCAGAGAAACATACATATCCAGGACCCTCAGGGACATAAACACACACACATATACACACGCACAATTAAAAAGTAGTATTTTGCTTAAAGATTTGTATATTTACATAGAAAATATTAATCAACTCTACTTTTGCAAATATATGTATTTTATTTCTAGAAAGTTTACAGCCATTACAAATCCCCAATTGATTGCCTAAAGTACCAATGCTGACTGCTTATTTTGGCACAGCACTTCAGAAAATGACGCTCTATAAAGATATCAATTCTATGTAACATCATTTATATGATGAATATATGGAAAAATCATAATCCTAAATGTATTCACTTGTCTGTTATCTTATTGAATTCTGCTTTCTAATATTAGGACAGACAAATAGGTATCAGGGGGAACCGCATGAGTGAAAGCATGTGGATTAATTCTGTATTGCATTTGCACGATGTTCTGCTTTTTATAGCTGCTGCTTAAATAATCCTGAAAATAAAACCATGGATCAATGGCCTGAGATGTGTCATTACTGAGAAAGCAACCTTGGGATTAACTTAACCAGCCATTCTTCCACGCAGTGAGCAAACCTTGTTCTGAGGATCTCAGACATATGCTGTGGCCCTGTGTGGCCGTTGCTGTGGCCTGCACCCTATCCCCTGTATTGCACTACTCAGTATGAATCAGCAGCAGACTTCCCTGCCACACAGGAGAGAAGATCTTCACCAGCGGAAGGAGAATGGCAGAATTGTTATCTCAGGGAGAGAAACACAGTCTGTAGTAGTTTCTAGTTAATACTGTCAGTAACTGTCTTTGCATGACTGCTATGTAACACCAGGCTTCTTGTACTCGCGACATGTCTCTAAATATATGCTCCACTTTTTAACAAAGAGTGAGCTTCCAGCCTGAAGAAAATGAGGCAGTTGATGCCATAGCATGCTACTGGTATATGGGTAAATTTTTATTTGACCCTAGACTTCATTGACTTTTAAGCCTTTCTCTTTCATGCCAATGATATGCTATATGGCCCTCGATGAACTACTGCTTTCTTGTAAAAGTAGTACTTTGCACAACTCTGGGTAAGTAACTAAAGATGCCATGGTGTTTGACTTCTCATTTGAACAGTGGGGGCCAGGATAATGCCAAGTGCAGACAGTTATGGTAAAGATTAGCAAGCATAGAAACAGGAAGCATTTCTGAGAGTGCTCGGGAGCACAACAAACACTGCATATTTCAGCTATGGGTGCAGTGCCATTGTTGAAACTAAACCTTGGTGAAGACTGTTTGCTGAGAACACTTGAAGACCTCATGCATCTGAATTGGCCCAACAGTCATGTCTCTGTGCTTAACTAACAAGAAGAGTATCCCAAACCTGGGACCACATCAAAGACTAAACCACAGATAACTAGCTATGGATAAAAGAAATTGTGAGACAGAAGATCTGATCTATCCGAAACTTGACCAAATGTGCCCGGAGGTTCATTTATTTGAACCTGTGTTCTTGTAGAATGAACCATGTTGGCTAAATATTATTCCTTTCCTTTCATTCTTTTGTTTTTCTTCTGAGACTAGACTCACAGTAAAGTGAGAGAACATGGCAATGTGGTAGGAATCCTGTGACCAAAACCTCATGATAGTGCAGGAGAGAAGAAAGGAAAGAGTGCATCAGTACGCTATCATCTATTTATGACACTAGGTTTGAAACGTTTGCACGATTAGTGCTGAGGGAAGAAAGTCTACCCTCTGACTTTTCCATCCGCATCCTCATTTTGTCCCCGAACTCTGGTTCATTGTTTACTCAAAAGGCAGCTGGCTCGACCAGCCTCCCCGATGTTCTCTTTTGAAAATAATAATGAAAAACAGTTCGGGTCATTCTCCCAAAGAGATACAAAGATGTGTTGCATTTACATACGCCTGCCTCCCTTTCTCGTGATGCTTAAAGGATGCTTCGCATCAACAAGGATATCGGTCATGTGATGTTTCCTGGGGTGACCCAGCCCATAAGCCCTCTGTTCCAGAAAGCAGTTGGCTATGAATTTGCCCTCCATTGCTTATCCAAGCTCTGGCTGAGCTCCCGTGCCACCTGCTTGGAACTCAGGCTGACGTGCAGTGGCCACAGCGTTCTAGAAACTTCAGATGGCTGTCGATACCCATACCCTGCAATGGTACTTTTCTTCTAATGAGACTATACACAGGCTTGTCGCAGAACACCTTAAATCTAGCTCAAGCAATCTGTTTATGTCCATCTTCTATACTGACAGGTCTACAGTTCTACAAATATAATCTTAATTTTTTAATTAAAGAAGAACTACAATAAATAAATAAATAAATAAATAAATAAATAAATAAATAAATAAAACTACAGATTGTCAAAAGTCACAGGATGTCCCAATATCCTCTTGACTGCCAGTCAGTTTTCAGACACCTGAACAAGTACCTAAAACATAGTTGGTAGACAAGCTCAATCTAGAATTCATCCTTCTGAAAATGATGCCATTTTCCCTTTGTGTGATCTTATGTGATTCCAGGTTAATACTCCTCAATTGTTTTGGCAGATTTTGCTGTATGAAGCATGTCACCATTATTTCCAAATAACCACTTATTTTTTTTTCTCTCTCAATTCTTTGTGAGTAGACATGAATAGAACTTTAGCTGAGATAATCTAAGAAAAAAATTTTTTTCTGAATACATTTGTTAGGAACTCTCTAATATTAAGGCTTGAACTATTCCCCTCAAATTTCAATCTACTCAACCCATTTTTATATGCTTGAAGATATTTGGATATATTAAATTGCATATAATTTGATATTTTAAGAGTTTTAGTCAAATATTAGAATGGAAGATTTCTTAATTAATGACAGAGCTTTAAGCTAGTGGCATTGGCTCATATTTGCAAAACAAGCACTTGGGAGTTTGAAACAGGAGGATTCCCATGAACATAAGGCCAACTTCAAGTACATGTTGAGACTTTGTCTCAATAAGACAAAAATAAAAACAGGACAGCCAAACAATAACAAAAGGACTTCAGAAGTTTCCAGAATATGGCGCATTTGTAGGTTAGTTGAGGGTTGGAATTCTGGTTACGTTCAGTTTCTTGGAATCTAAGGACACAGATAGAAGCTGTTTCTCAACAAGTCAACCATTCCCTCTCCATAAAACAGCAAGGTTTAACTGGTTTTAGATGGAAGTCCTTGATCCACTTGGACTTGAGCTTTGTACACGGAGATAGGAGTGGATCAATTTGCATTCTTCTGCATGTAGACCACCAGTTGAACCAGCACCATTTGTTGAAGATGCTGTCTTTTTTCCATTGGGTGGTTTTAGCTCCTTTGTCGAAAATCAAGTGACCATAAGTGTGTGGGTTCACTTCTGGGTCCTCTATTCTATTCCATTGATCTACCTGTCTGTCACTGTACCAATACCATGCAGTTTTTATCACTACTGCTCTGTAGTACAGCTTGAGATCAGGGATGCTGATTCCCCCAGAAGTTCTTTTGTTGTTAAGGATAGCTTTTGCTATCCTGGGTTTTTTGTTGTTCCAAATGAATTTGAGAATTGCTCTTTCTAAGTCTATCAAGAATTGAGTTGGAATTTTGATGGG
>CM052713.1:31664496-31680838 GCA_028551405.1 Uromys caudimaculatus
ATATTTATAATAGCCAGAAGCTGGAAACAACCCAGATGTCCCTCATCAGAGGAATGGATACAGAAAATGTGGTACATTTACACAATGGAGAACTACTCAGCTATAAAAAACAATGACTTAATGAAATTTGCAGGCAAATGAATGGAACTTGAAAATATCATCCTGAGCGAGGTAACTCAGTCACAAAAGAACGAACATGGTATGTACTCACTGATAAGCGGATATTTTCCCAAAAGTTCAGAATGTCCAAGTTTCACTTAACAGTGACCGCTGGACTGAGAGTGAGGTCCCAGATGGAGGAGTTGGAGAAAGATCTGAAGGAGTTGAGGGAGTTCGCAGCCCCATGGAGGGAGCAACAGTGTCAATGTGCCTGACCCCCCTCCCCCAGTTGTCCTGAAGTTTGGACCACCAACCAAAGAATACACATCTATGGACCCATGGTTCGGACCACATATGAGGCAGAGGACAACCTCGATGGCCATCAGGGAGAGAGGAGAGGCCCTTGGGCCTGAGGGTGTTAGAGGCCCCATAAAGGGGAATGTCAAGGTGGGAATAGGGGGATGGGTGGGCGGGTGGGTGGGAGGTGGAATTCCCTCATAGAGGCAGGGATGGGGAGGGGATAGGGGGTTTCCAAAGAGGAGACCCAGAAAAGGGGAAACATTGGAAATGTAAATAAAGTACCAAAAAAAAAAAAAAAAAAAAAAAAAGCAAGGTTTATTCTGACCTTTCTCTATTTTGTACGTGTGTGCTGTGAATGTGTAAGTCTGCATACCTTTGCACTGTGTGACTTGTACCTATGCAGGTATTCATGCACATGTGAGGCTGTGCATGTGAAGGCAGAGGTGGTGTCTGGAATCATCCTCATTAAACGTGCTAATTAATCCTGAGATGAAGTCTTTTCTTCAAACCTAGAGCTCACCCTTACAACAAGTCTTAGGTGCCTTTCTCTGGTGATACTGCCCCTGTGTTTTGGATGCAGAAGCAGAAACCTCAGGTCTTCCTACCCACTAAGCATTTAGACAATTACATATTTACTTGGGGATCTGACAACAAGAACTTTAAAGACTTGAATTTCCTAGAGCACTTGGCAAAGTTTTTATTTTTATACTAGGCTTATAATGTAATTTTAAAATAGGATAATTCACAAAAAAAACTGTAGCTTTTAATGCTTCATATATGTTAGAGAGAATGGGAAAATATGTAGAGATACTGTCTAAATTCAGAAACCTGTCTTGTGGTCCAAGCCTATGGGATTATCATTATTGGTGGAGAGGCCCTGGAATCTGCATTTCAACAGATACAGCAGTTGGTTCTACCACATCAGAATGACACGTAGGAAAAATTTGGCTTAAGGATGCATTTTTCCCAAAAGTAAACATTTTCAAATCAAACTAAATTCACTTTGGCCAAACTTGCGTTGGATGACAGATTATATTTGTGTTTTTAAATACTTTGTCAGAGCTCCTGCTTTAGGCCAGTTCTAAAAAGACTGTTGGTCAAAGTTCAGACTAAAGATGGAGATCAGGAGTTCTGATGGTGCCTGGCCAGCAGGCCCTGGGGCCCAACTCCACTGAGTGCCCTGAGTCCTGAGGCCGGAGTTCAGAAATGTCTGAAGGTAGTCAGTGGAGGCAGGAAGAACTGAGAGGCCTGCACCCTTAGTCTTAGCCTGCACCTTTGCCTGTCTCGGGGTTTAATCTGTCTAGCCAGTGTTCACTTTCATTGTTCCACACACACTGTGCTGCAAACAAGACAGCTTTGTTCTCTCAGAGAGGCAACAGGTAACACTCAGTCTTGTTCACCCTCCCATGGGTAAACTCAGCAATGCCAGAGGCAGAGCATGGAAGCCTTATGCCGTTCAAATAGACTCCTACAAATGTTCTAGCTGCTGACACTTAAGGGAGGCAAGCTGAGTATATAAACATTATAGAATATGTTTTATTTAGGAATACATAAAAGTCCTTCCTTTCGATGTGTAATTGGCATAATTTTAAGAAAATATTTTATATTTTTATAAAATTGCCAAAATCTAGTGTTTATTTTATACTTACAGTGTAATTCAGCATGAATTAGTCACATTTCAAATATAAAACAGAAATATTTGACTTATCAGTACTACATAGTAGACAAGAAAGTTCAATTGTTTAGAATTTGATTAATAGTTAGTCTAGACACACTGAAAATGGAGCAGGGCACTGTAGGGTAGGTTGTAGTTGCCAGGAAGCTGGATCTGAGTGGTGAGTTCAAGACTAGTTTAGGCTACATAGTGAGTTCAAGACTCAAATCTATGATGATGATGATGATAATAATAATAATAATTAAATAAACACATTGAATAAGTATTGATGCCAAGTGAAATTTGGGGCTTTGAAAAATATAGCTTATTGATCATTAATATAGAAAGAGATTACAAGATTTCTGAAATTATCAATGATGGCTTCTAATTGGACTTCCATTTCATTTACATGGACCTTGCCCAAAATAGGTGCTAAAAGGAAAAGAAAAGAAAACCAGAAAGAAAAAGGACTGAAGGGCACAGAAGAGTTACTGAAAATGTCATATATATGTATGGATCTTTCTTACTTCAAGTGAGAGCTACATAATTCCACAGGCCTCTGTCAAGCTCTTAATCCTTGGTGACTACCTTTGATTGTGTACTTATTCAAAATGCTGAGTACCTCATGGGAATTTGTTGAGAAAATTCCCTGGCAGCCTCCCAGCAGAGCCATGAGAGCGCTATTTTCTAGCAAGGGTGCTGGGAAGTAAGGAGAGGGCTATTTCTAGAGATCACATTGCAAAGGAGCTAATCAGACATTCCATGGGTAGTGACAACCAGCAATTTATTGTGATGCTTTTCAGCTCAAAGGAACAGCAGGGTGTGACAGGACCAGTGTGCTCAGCTACACACATACATCATGGTTTACTCATGGATTTAAAAAAGATATGTAACCATGCTTATTTCAGCAAAAAAGAGCAAAAAATTCTCAGTATTTGGAAATGCTGCCCTGGATACACTCCAGTGGAAGATGCTTAAGTCTGAGACAGACCTAAGAATGGGCTAAAGCAGTCGCTTCACATCTGTCCTGGGCTATGTCCTAACCAAGGCTGCATGCCAGGGAAATTTCTATGGAGAGAAAATACCTTTTATTTTCTCTTTAAAATTATGGGGAGTGAAGAGGTGGGTTAAAACAATGAGCAAATACAGTACTTAGCCACTCCAGGAGTGCCTCAGCTGCTCTCTTCACTGTTTTTTTTACAACCAGGAGAGAGTTGGTTTCCAAGAAAGCCAATTCAATATCATTAGCTGACTTACAAATTAAAGCTACCACATTAATTGGGCCAATTAGGATTCCTTTAGCACCTACAGCATTCACATTGTTCTCTTTGGGTCCATTGCCTCCTCAGAGTGGTTATTGGCAGGAGCTTCAAGCAAGAGAGCAGATACCATTGCTCTCCTTTCAAAAAGTTTTGTCAATGAAGAGATTTTTACCCTTTCCCAGAAGGCCTCTTGAATCATTCCCACTCACCTCCTTTAGAGTATCTTACTTGCTTTAGAAATCTCCAGTGCCGTAGCTATTTTTGGATGTATTCTTTGATGGTTGCTCACTGTCCTTAGTAACAATTGATGATCAAACTGAGTGGGAGTGCTTCATACTTTCAACCCCAGCCCCTGGGAAGCAGACAGGCCGATGTATGAGTTTAAGGCTAACCTGGACAACCTAGTGAATTTCAGGACAGCCAGGGCAGCACAAAGATACCTTGATTTGAAAAACAAAAGCAAAACAAAGCAAAACAAAAAAATAGATAATCAACACCAATTGATTCAATTTCTCTATTATGCAGCAATCAAGAAAGCAAGTATGATCTCCACTCTTTATCTTCAATGGCCTTACTGTCTATGTGACCAAAAAAAAAAAAAAAAAAAAAAAAAAAAAAAAGCCACCTCCAAATCATTACAACTGAAAAATGTCTACAGTGATATTGAAATTTGTAAAGGACTTTTCCAAAACCTACACAGTAGGAACTTGAAATTTTTACTGGTGGACCAAATACAAGGGTTTGAAAAGACATGAATAAGATCTAGATATTAAATTAGACATTATTAAGTATGATGGACAGATTATTTTTCAAAAAACAATTAAATCCTTGAAAAGTGATTTGACAATATACTTAAAAATCAGCACAGACTTATTCATACTCTAAGAGAACTTAGTTCTGAAATTCTGTTCCATACAAGGACAGGGAAATATATACGGAAGCATAGTCACAATAGTACTCACCTATTCTTCTAAAGGGTGAAAACCAGGATTGCACTAAGTATCCATAATGGGTCAACAGTTGAGTAAGTCTGGAAATGAGTCATTGTAAAGCAGAGGTCCGTGGGTCCAGGCAGTGCTGATTTGGGTCTATTTCTTGAGAAGGCTTATCTATGAGGTGGAGGGAGTCTGTTTGGAAGAATTAGATAAGACATATTCAGTACCAATGGAAAGAGTAGTTACTCATTAACAAATGTTCCTCACTGCCACACTAGAGTCTGTTCTTTGAGAGCAAATTCAAACCATGTGAATTTATTTTCACCCTAGAATATGAGAAGCAGAGGAACTAAAGGCTGCCATTTCTAGAGCCTTGTGTACTAAGGCCTGGGCCAGTCAGGTACTTTTGTCCCAGTTGTTACATTATTTGCTTCATAGATATCAAGAAGATATTATTTGGTATCATTTTAACTTTATCAATAAACATTAATCTAGAAATATTTAGAAAATATTACTCTTGATGAATGCTTCCCTTGCCCCCTCCCCCCCAAATCTCTGGACTTGGCTTTATATTAATGAAAGCTGAACGCTGAAACCACTGGGAATTATTTCTTCTTTGTCCCCTCGAGATAAATTTGCAATACTCTGGAGGAAAACTTAACAAATTATTAAGATTTTCCTCCTGGTGACAAATGTGTTGCATCCTCTCATCTGGTGATTTTACTCACGACTGCACATACATGAATGTTAACCAATGCATTCGGTCCTCCAAACTTACCCATCCCGAGACAGTCCCCTTTCATTATGTGGGATTGGATTTGGATACACATAGATATTTTTAAAGCTTTCCAAATGTTGCTGACTGCAACCTTAGGGCAGAACTATCTCTACTCAAAGGCTCCGTGCTAAATGTTTGAAAGTTTTCATCATTAGTAAACATGGGAAACACTGGGTGGCTTCCTTTGTCCCTCACCAGGAAAGTAACAGACAGACAGTAATTAGCTTGTTTCCATACACCTACTCTGCAGAGGATCTGGACTGAATGGCTCTATGACAGGAGGTTTTTCTGCCCCTTTGAAGTACTGCGCACATTATTCTCCAATTCCCTCTCGATATGATCAATTCTACAATCCACAACAGTCTCTCTCCATTCTTGTCAGCTCCTTTGCCTGCAACATTTCTTTTGTTCTTCTGCCTTCATTGGCATTTCAGCATTAGCTCACCATCTTCTGCAAGGAGCTAAGATGCTTTGAATTCTAATTTCCTCCCAGATGTCTGTTGCTGTCATGAAAAGATGTGAACTGTTTTCCAGAAGTTATGACAATTTGTCCGCATGATTTTTGGTTGCTCGTAGATGAAACATACTTGATGTCTTTAATATGTTAATCCATGCTTTTTTCAGAAAATCTGCACCCTGTTTGAAATGGCTAGTTCTAACTTACTGGCCCTCCAATGTACTATGGCACTTTGTGCCAAATAGGTTTTCAAGTCCAGGGGACTGCAACATTATAAAAATTCATCTTTATCATTCAAAAGCAGAACCCTCTCCCACCTGCCCCTTTGAGAAAAGTCATTGAGTCAATAATTATTTCATGAGTGTCACAGTGTGATATGCCTGTTCCAGATGTTGAAAGTCCTATAGAAAAAAAGACTAAAAAGAGCATGCTTTAAATAGAATTTACACTTCTAAAATCATCCCTTTGGATTTAGTTTCTATAGGTAAGGTTGTATAAAAATAATTCAATATGAGCAATATAACAAAAATTTCAGTAGATGATTATATAAATTCTGAAGAAAATATAATGTTTATTGTATAATGTAGGTACTGGCTATGAGATGTCTGCTGTAGAAATCTTTCAACATTTATGAATGTTTGAATTGTTACAAAAATGTTTAAAACATACTTTTCAGGAAATGAGTATGTCCATCTAAATAGACATTGATATTTAAACTGAAATTTAGCCTAGGAGAAAAATATGTCTAGAACAGAAAAAGAATTTCTCTTGAAATAATAGGTCTATAAATCACTAGCCAAACATTTAAAAGTGGGAAAAGAACACACAGAAAAACATATAGTGGACGACAGTTTAAAAAAAAAAAAAACAATGCCATGACTAACATGAACATTTCCTTAGGTTTTATTAAACATTAAAACAAATGGCTTTGCTTAGATATTTGACACATTAGGATTGCTGCCTAAGCATATGAAAATATGATAGAATTTAAATGAGCAGAAGTTTGGTAAAACAATTTAAAGGTCTATATAGGTCATGAGCTTTAAAATGTTACTTCCACTTGACCTGGCCATCCCACATCTACAAATATTTTCTAACAAAACAACTAAAGATATAATCAGAGATGTATCCATGTGAATATCTTAAAGAATAAATGCAATGATTAATAGTAGAAAACAACTTAAGCCAATACCATAGCTGTTATAGAAAGAACTAAGCACTCATAAATCATCATTTTGGAGGATTAATTGAACAAGTGTGCAAATAAAATTGATAAAGCATTAAAAGAGACCTATAAATCCATTGCTGTTTAAAAGGGAAAATGTGGCTCATAAAGATACCTCAGCAGGTAAAAGTGCACCAAGACTGGAGACCCACATTCAATCCCCAAGACTCACGTGGTGCCAAGACAACTCTGTGTGTGTGTGTGTGTGTGTGTGTGTGTGTATGTTTGCATCTCTCTGTGTCTCAGTGTCTCTGTCTCTCTTTCTATCTCATATATACATTCATATACACACACATGAATAAAAATGTAACACATTTTAAAGAAAAATGCACATTTCTAGGGAATGATACCAATTCATCTTTCAAATAATAGGGGTGATATTAAAGAGGTAGTTTCTATTTTACCTTTTCTATTCCTTTGTTCTATGAGTTGCTCCGTATATTAATTTGTTATTGCTCACAACAAACTCTGTGCAACAGTGAAAACAGAGAGATATAAAATATCCAACACATTTACTTTCAACTTTTTACTGCAGATATGCTACTTCATTCAGTAAACCTCATGAACATTTTAGAATGTTATCATTCTATATTCTGTACAAATGAGGAGGAGTATAGAAGAGTGAAGAACTCTCTACTGGTGCCACATGTGTGCAGTTCATGTTCAGTCTATCTGAGAGTTCTTGAGGTCTTACGAAAATGTCTCTCTGCTGCTGCGGACAGACTCCATGGTGTAGACAAAGACCACTTGGAAAAACTTCAAGCATTTCTCATAGCTCTTGTTGAGATCTTAGAGAGAGTGTATGATTCACAGTAGCTCAAACTGCACTAAGTTTCAATGTGTATGTGTGTGTACTTATCGGTCTGTCTTTGCCTTCTGTACTGTGTGCGTATGTCTATACCTATATACATGTGTATATTTACTTGCAAGTTGCTATCATGGATAGCCATTTTATCTGAGAAAACTGCATCCCCTAAGGATTAGTCCACTGCCTTATGACCATCAGTTAATAAATGTCAAAGTTAGGACTGGAAACTACAGATTTCATTATTTTTACAGTATGTCAAATTAGCTAAAAGACTATTAACCTAATCACAAAGAAATAATGTGGAAAATAAATTCATTATTATTAGGTTAACATTTCTCAAACTATGAATGTTTAAATCATGGAAGTTATTATAATTAAGACAAAACATCAAGGAAAGTCTGTCACATTATTCAGTACAATCTATTTTTAATCCTTTAGGAAAGCACTGGTAATACCTGAGACAATGTTTTGCTGTCATGCCTTGTGTTTAGAATTACATGAGAGGCAACTAATGGTGGTGATCAAAAGGACAACTTAAAATCAAATGGATTCCCTGGCTGCTCCTCCTGGGGTGCTCCTTCAGATCTGATCAAGCTTTGAATATGAATCTTTACAACTGCTTCAAGAGAATCTTAGAAAAGCCTGTCTCTGACTGATTGATTCCAGTTGTAAGATTCATTCACGTCTTTGGTAACTTAAAATAATAGATGCCATCCAACCTGGGTGAGCCCAGAAAATGTATGCGCTGTTCCTATGGTTCATGTAATTTTGAAAGTATTGGATCAATAGATACTCTTAAGAAATTTGCTTTAATGTCTATAAGCCATCTTCTGAAAGCAACATGGGGGAAATACGTTTAAGAGGCTTCTTCTTTAAAAGGAATGTGAGGAACTGAAACACTAACAATAACATGTATAAAATGAAAACAAATACTGAAAAATAGAATTCATAAAACTTAACCTTAATAGTGCATGACATCATCCAAAAGGGGAGGACTTGGAATTTAATCTGGGTTCTCTAAAATGCATGATTAATGAGGTGACCAGGGAGATGGACACTTCCAAAATGAGAAAAACAGACAAGGAAAATCACAAGAGGAAAGAGAGCAATATTTCAGCATGTATATCACATGGAGTATAAGTGGAAAGTGTGGCCTTTCATGACCACTTTCTGAGTGTTTTAGCTTAAAACTCTAAAGGGTTGGGCAATGTGGACTACTGAAGTCATATGATGGATTGTGCTCTCTATAATATACTGCAGTGTATACACTGACCTTTCAAAGGCTTAAAGACCTTTTAAATTAGAAGTGACATATACTAGATAGACTAGTGGTAAAGTATTTATACCTCCTTCTTCAAACTTTATCAGCCTGAGGTGATGGATTAGAGCTTTCGTTTGCATTGCTAAATTGTCCCTCTTGGTATTATGTGCTTAAGAACCTAAGAAGAAAAGAATGTAGCAAGATGAAAAGTGGAGAAATTATGGATTAAAATGTAGATGTTGGTGGCCATACATGCTGGCTTTTCTAGGGGCCTGAATTTGGGATAATATCCCCAGACACACAAGGCTCCTAAAGTTGATCACTAAGGGTATGCCTTAATAGCTAAATTCCACCCCCACGTTCATATCCACAATGGCAGAATTCTAAGTTATGCATTCTGGACAACCAGAATAAAACAGTTCTTCAAGTATGTATTTCCAATACTCTGCTTCTGGTGATTATGGGCTGTAGTCCTATATATTGGAGGTATTTTCTCCCTATTTCCCTTTCTTTGGATTTGTTCATTAA
Source organism: Uromys caudimaculatus (assembly GCA_028551405.1). Taxonomy (NCBI): domain Eukaryota; kingdom Metazoa; phylum Chordata; class Mammalia; order Rodentia; family Muridae; genus Uromys; species Uromys caudimaculatus. The sequence goes on from CM052713.1 coordinate 31,673,804, forward strand.
CTAGTGTCTGAAACTGTAGTCCATATGCACATTTACCAGATTAGACCAACAATCATTTTATCCTGTTTATGAAGGATAATAAGGTTCTCTCCTGACCTGTGCTGAGAGGCTAAGAAACTGATTATCTTTATGATGTTCACTGTGTATAATAGCTTTGCTCATATAAGCAGACACAGATAATTAGTCATGACTGTGTAACTAATCTCCCAAAGAGATATGAACTTTTTAGCACACACAACTTTAGATATAAGAAGCATACTGATGTTACTTGAGACAAAGAAGTGTGTGATGCAGAGAATATTTGAAAACCAAAACTTGCCCATACAGTAAGCAAACACATTTCACTTGTTAACCCATATTTTGAATTATATGCATATGTGAAAGAGAGAGACAAAGAAAGAGACATATAGAGACAGAGAGAAGGAGACAGACAGAACTATACATAGGTATAAGAAAGCCAGACATAGACACTGACAGACCGAGAGACAGTGATGTTGAAGATGTCTGCCTTAAGGCAATGAGGCAACTATAGGCTTAGTTATGAGAGCTACCTGAAGATTAATCATTATCTAGTGTCTCCCTGAGATGTTTTACTGAATAACTGATGAAACTGTAGAGGAATTTGAAAAAGCTGTATTAACGCATATAAAAGCAGTCTGCTGAGTAATAAGCATACCATAAATATGAATTGGAGACTAACAGAAGTGAATTGTTAGGTGGAAGGAAGATTTGATGGACCATGCCTTTGCCTTTATAATTTCAACCTGTAGATAGTTATCATCAGACCTTACATCTCCAAGTCAAGCTCTAGGGAGATTGCAGTGTAAATCTCTGTAACATTCCACTTGGCAAGAAGATGACTTTATTTGAAATTAGGATCTTCAAGCAGCCTAAATCAACATAGTGTCACCTCTTTTTGAAGTAAGTGGGAGGTGATACCACAGGAAGGCAAAAGAATAATTATCTATATTATATTATTAATGAGTTGAAATTTTCAAGAAAAAATAGGAAATATCTGTATAACTGTGTCCTTTACTGCTTTAGCATAAATGTTGTTTTTCCCTCAGTAGAGATAACATATGTGGCAAGGACAGGACCTGAAACACCCATAAAAGCTTTGACAACTTGTGAAGGTACAATTTGCTGTTTGGATTTGTGCTAAATATATTAAACCAGCAAAACCTTATCCCAGAATAAGACCTGCTACATGTACATAATGTACCATTCAGGGCCTGTGGGTCATTTATACAAAGAAAACACAACTATTTTCAATACTGATTTCTGAACAAGTGTTTCTTTGCCTATTTATAGAACATGGAAGTGGGTCTCGTTAAGAAAGAAACTGAATGATTTTTAACAGGATTTACAGAAGTAGTGCTGTTTTAATGGTTAACACAGCTCACACGGAGTTACCAGCATTTATAAGGCTAGATAGCTATATAGATTAACACGGGGGCTGGAGAAATGGTTCAGTGGTTAAGAGCACTGACTACTCTTCCAGAGGTCCTGAGTTCAAATCCCAGCAACCACATGGTGGCTCACAACCATCTGTAATGGGATCTGATGCCCTCTTCTGGTGTGTCTGAAGACAGCTACAGTGTACTCATATACATAAAATAGATTAACACAACACACATTGAAAGAATGTGACATATGGAATATTTGGAAAGAGATTGGCCAAGGTCTTATATTAAATTAAGAATTAAGGAGAATTATGTTTTGAATCATTAAATTACATAGAATGTCCTTTCCAGCAGAGTAAGAACCTTGTTTCTTCCCTGTAGTTGAATGCATTATTAAGATAGAACCAAGACATCTTCTCAAACTGGTATAGCAGGTATGGCCAGACATAGAAGTGCATCCTAAGGCAATTCTATGTCTTTATAGAGTTTACAGTAATTGTTAGAAGAAGTTGGAGGCCTCTCCTGGAAGATTATTCAGCTCGCAGCTATTAGTCTACACCTCCTGACCTTATGAGGGATCCAGATATATCTTTATTCAGGTGTCTTAACAGCTTTTAAGGATGAACCTTGGAAATAAAGATGAGAAAAGACAGGGACCATGCTGTGTGAAAATGGAATTTCCTGTGTTAATGTTACTGTTGAGCCAATCAGGAGTTATTATTTTCCAAATGGCATCAAATTGGGCTTTAAATACTAGTGCATCACTAGAATAACTCTGAGCCCAGCAAAGCAATGCAGTCACCATAATGGGTATATTTTTGCCTGCTTTGGGGACCTGTTTCCTCCACTAGGTTGCCTTGCCAGCCTTGATGTGAGAGTTTGTACCTTCTTGCACACTGTTGTGGTGGGTTCTCGTGACGCCCCTGGGGCACCTGCTCTTCTCTGGTAAGAGATGAGGAGAAGGGTGAGAAGAGCTGCCATCGGGATGTATTGTATGAGAAAAGAATAATGAGAAATTTTAAAATATATACGGAGAGAGTAAAAATATTAAAATTGTTCTTCAGTAATTAGTAAAATGAAGAAAATAAAATCAGTAAAGGCTGTTCTGGATTGCCTGGTGCTGTTGTACATTATGCTGTCTATATTTATCGCACATTAGAAATCTTTCTCCTCAAAAACACTCAGCAACTTTGTCCCTTGCACACAAATGAAGCTCCGTGCAGAGCATAGACAGTGAAGTTAACTGGGATTCTAGGGTGACTGCTGAGTAACTAGTTACTTCCTGCAACTGTTACTTGCCTGTCAGAATCTTTTTCCCTTTAGTCTAAAACAGTGGTTCTCAATCTGTGAATCACAACCCCTTAAGTATCAAATATTTACATTACAATTCATAACAGTATCAAATTACACTTATGCAGTAGCCATGAAAATACTGTTACAGTTGGGGTGTCATCACAACTCTATTAAAGGGTGGCAGGATTAGAAAGGCTGAGAGCCACTGCTCTAGAACATGAAATTAATTACTATTTGCTCTAGAATTTCCTCATGAACATCAACTGAGAAGATTCCTTGTGTAGGAGAGAGTACAAAATATAAATGGAACTGCTTTGAGAATAGCAATGGTTGCCTACTCTCTGGCTAGTGTCTGAAAGGAAGGTGTTGACATTCAGAAATATAAGCTTCTTCCATGCTCTTCCTTTCTGCCAGTTCATACTCCTTCTCCTTCCAAATCATATCATTTCTCAGAAGCATTTAATGATACCCTCCACACCTTCACTCTTCATTCTAGAATGCTTCAGCTTACTTTAAAATATTTACTTTGGTGACTACAGTACATTCTCCTGGTTCTCAACTCACTGTTGACAATAAATCTGGAATTTTAAAACATTATTTTGTTTTACGTTTAGCAAGTGATGGACAGAAAGAGATTCATCATGCAGTCATGCTGAGCTGTTTGTACTTAGTGCCATCAAATGTGTTTTAGTCCTTCCTTGCTGTTAAGGATTTATCTGATAGAAACCACACTGGTCAGCAGGTTGTTTCGATTCTCATGTACTTCTTCCAGCATGCAAGCCTCTGTCCAAACCTGAAGCATGCCATCTTCTTTCTAGTACAGGCTTCGAACAGGGTTTGAGTTTCTTTTCTTTCTTTCCTGTTTAGAATTCTATTCCCAAATCATCATTATGAATTATTCTGTAATGCTGAAAATTCATCTTTATGGATTCTTCTATAATGTTGAAACGGCCACTTAATGATTATCTTTACCAGCCAGGTCTTCCTACCCTGCTTTCAATAAGCCAATAAATATCTCTCTCCATTATTATATAGCCTAACATCTCTACATTATTATGTACCAATGGAGTGAGGGAGCATGGTCCTGAACTATTTTGCATAGTAGGCTTCAAGTATACATGAAACAGTAAGATATAGCATGCAATACGATATGACTACTGTGTCTAATTCATAAAACACTGCAAATTGTAACGTGAATTTAAAATACTTGGAATAAAACAAAAAGAAAGAGAAAGCTTCCATTGTATTTCCCGAATTTAGACTTTCATGTCATAGGGCATGGTGCTGAGAGACATTGATCAGTATGTTATCAATCTGTCCTTTTATTTAACCATGAGCAAGCTGTTTGTTGACATTTCTAAACTATTGAAATAGGCATATGTCTGATCACTACTGCTTTAATAAACTTCTTCAAGTCCTTGCAAGCTCAGATGGCCTTATCACTGATCAATTTTCTCTTGTGTAACAATAGTAAACTCTTCAGAATTTACTATTGGAGTCATGATTGGAAAACACCTGCCAACAAAAAGTGTAGAAGAGGTCTATGAATATAAAGACTGCTATATAAATACCAAATGCTTGGAAACCATTTCAGAACATCTACTGTTTTAGTACCGGGGATGGGATTTAGCTAGGGGGTCTCACATTTCTCATGTTTGCTAGGCAATGGTTTTTCACTGAGCCCTAACACCAACCCTTTGATTTCTTTAAAGCAATAGGCAGTAATTACAGGAAATGAGCTCAGTTGTTTAGACTTCCTAGTTCTGCAAATGCAATGCTGATAGTAAATACAAACACATTAATTTAAATTAATCAGGACACTTAGTATTTTTTTATAAGTATATATCCCTTAATCAACATGTAATCCCCAGCAAACGTTCCTCAAAAGATACTGCTGGCACCCAAGAGACACAAGAAATTGGATAGCGTGTTCAATTGACTATTCTGGCTCATGTAAAGGGGGTCCAGAGATACATTCATTGATTTTTGCCATCCACTAAAAGGCATATTTTAGGCATGATTGCGCTATGGCAGACATTCTGCTGTTTTCCAGGGACACAGAGGAAAGCAAAATGAGCCACACTGCTTTCATCACAAGCATTATAGTCTGAGTTAAATAGACATGCATCAAATGATCATACATATGAATTCATTATTTCAAATGGAGCCAAGCTCTTTAAATGCAGTTATGGCAAATGATGGAACAAATAAAGTGGTTTTCAGTTAATGAAATGGTTCTCAGTTCTGCATCTGTATTGCCCGAACTGGGTGACTGGACGATAAACATGTGGTCTTAGGAAGGTGATAGAAGGCATGAACACTGTGGAAGCCATAGAGAGTTTTGGACCCAGAAATAGCAAGAACAGCAAAATTAGCATTGCTGACTGTAGGCAGCTGTAATGCTTTTGACTTGTGGGCATCATACCCACCAGACCATTCCTTCTGTAGCTCAAGAGCGTCCCCTCAACCCATCAGTCTTCAAAACACTGTCATATTCGCTCTCACTGACCTTCTTTGGATTCCATATTTATTTCATTCCCCTCCAAATCTAGCTGAATTGCAAAGTTAAATTTATAATTACAAATAAAAACTAAATAAGGACTGTTAATTAAAAAAAAAAAAAAAAAAAAAAAAGGAAGACAGAGACATCTGTAAACTACCCGTGAGGCTCTTACCCACATGCTGATCTTTATCATTAGAATGGTGGAGAGGCCCAAAATCTGCATAATATGGTAACAAGGTAGATAATTCATCACTTCATTTAAGATGTAAGAGACCCCTCTGATGTAGTATATAAAACAAATTGGACGAGCTTAAAACAGATAAAGTGATTATTTCTGGCAAATGATGGTGGTGATTAGGATTACAGTCCTAGTAAGTTACAGTGGCAGAAGTTACTGGGTTTAAGTTTTTTCTGGGCTCACAGATCAAATGAGCAATGAAGAATGAAGGAAAATAGAAGAGCCCCTGGTATTCAAATGAATGGATTTCTTGCCTTGTGTGACGAGGATAGCCATGTCTTCCATTGGAGAAAGAGTCGATTTTCTGAGCAAGGCCAATATCAGTTATGCTTTATTTTGCAGGGGCTGAAAATGTTCTGATTCTTGTGGAAAACTCAGCTATGATTATTGTCTTGAGAAAAGTGCTCAATTTTTGTAGCTTATTTCAAAGAATGGCATGGCTGGGTATGGGACATGATTATAGAGGTGTAATGCCTCTACTATCAAATTCTCGGCACATGCAGTAGTGAGACACCCACAAAGCTATAGGAGTTCTTTATCATTGCTCCTGATAAGGAAGTAAACTTCTATTTAGTTCTAAAATTGCAGGTGCTTCAGGCCTGATTTTGATTATTTCTGCCAACATATGTAGTTGTGTTTACTGGGATTTTCCATACTTTGCTGTTCCTTGCAAGTGATTTGTGCCAGCAACTCAAGATACACAGCAGTTTTACCAGACAATGTCTTATGAAGAAAACCCATCCCTGATGTTTTGCAGCAAGGTAGGACACTAAGGGCAGATGATACACAGGCTGCCAATAGCAGTGAACTAAGTTGTCAAAGACTACAGTGCAATTTCTCTTTCCTATAGAATTATGAACAGCTGAGAAAATGTACATATTTTTACATACAAACCTAGATATGTGTGGTGATTTTGGACGACAGCTGTAGATGTCTTGCCAAAACATACTGGGATATCCTGAGAAACACGTCAAAACACATCATTCTGTTGTTGTTATTGTTGTTTCAACAAGCATACTCCTGCGTTTACTTGGCAAAGCCATCCTTCCTATTATAAGTTGAAGACGATATGATTCCAGATATTTGAGGAGTCTGTTCGACATGTGTTATACATTATTTATAGTATTGACTGTAAAGGAGGATTTCAGATTTCAGAAGAGAACTCAACTGAAACTGGGTCTCTGCCCTGAAGGAATGATGGCCAGCTTGAAATGCTTCAATTGCATGAAATATAAAGAATCCATACAACTTTTCTTGGAACAGAATAAAGTACTATAAGATGTAGCTAAAGTGATTAAAATTTCTGACAAATAAGATTTATTTCTGCATGTATGGGGGAATTAAAAATGTTTGCATATTAAATATGCATCTCATATTACACAAAGATAAGCTCTTGTTTTAAAGGATATCCCCAAATCATTATGTCGTCAACATACAGACAGACATCCTGAGTAATCATGGTGGTTGGCTCTTTAGGATCTGTCCCATCAGATATGAATTCAGTGTAATCAATGTTGACAGAATCCATTTTATAGCATAGCTGTTCTCAACCTCTAGGTTTGACTCGTTTGGCAAACGTTTATCTCTAAAAATATATA
>CM052713.1:31680938-31860847 GCA_028551405.1 Uromys caudimaculatus
GTCGTCCTGGAGTTTGGACAACCAACCAAAGAATACACATCGAGGGACCCATGGTTCGGCCCACATATGTGGCAGAGGATGGCCTCGTTGGCCATCAGGGAGAGAGGAGAGGCCATTGGGCCTGAGGGTGTTAGAGACCCCAGTAAAGGGGAATGTCAGGGTGGGAATAGGGGAATGGGTGGGCGGGTGGGTGGGAGGTGGAATTCCCTCATAGAGGCAGGAGGGGGAAGGGATAGGGAGTTTTCAAAGAGGAGACTTAGAAAAGGGGAACATTGGAAATGTAAATAAAGTACCAAAAAAAAATAAATTTAAAAATAAAAATAAAAATATATACATTATGTTTCATACCAGTAGTAAAGTTACAATTATATAGTAGCAAAGGAAATTGTTTTATGGTTGTTGGTCACCATAACATGAAAAACTGTATTAAAGGGTCACAACATTAAGGCAGAGAACCCTGCATAGTACATACTCATGTAATTCACTGTTTACTTAGTAATTAACTGTTTTTAATACTTTATGATATTATGTAGTTACAAGTAAAGTAGATTGTATTGAACAGAATTTTATGACATTCTTTTACTATACTTGATATAGTTTTAGTCCATTGGGATTCCCTCCTATAGAAAAGAAGCTCTCCATCTTTTGCATCTAAAAATTATTTTGCACCTAACAAACCCTTGGATGTATATTAGTGGGCTAGCCTGGTCTCTACTTGGATTTACTCGTATTAATGAAGTGTGTATTCATTTTCTTGCATTGCTCTGTTTAATGTAATCAGTTAAATGTGTAAATACATTAGGGCTATGAATAGCATGATGCAAAACTAGGACAAAGTTTGTATTACTAAAAATAAATGACCTAACAATGAAAATGTTTCATGGTTTCTGATAGTAGTTGGTTAATAATGACACATTTCATCAGCATACTTTATCAGTTAGTTAAAAAATTAGTGCTAGGGAAAAAAAGCCTCTAGTTTAAATGGGAAACAAGGGAGCTGAACATGTGGTAGCAAATACAGTAGGGAATTTATTTTCTCTTAGTTCAAGTATATCCTGGAAAAGAAAGATTTTTTTTTTTAGTTTTATCTTTGTTTTATTTTAGTTTATTTTTAGGAGATTAGAATTTCCTTCTGCATATTTCACAATACACTGGGATACCTTCTACTTGTATTCAAATTTAAAACAATGTTAATAGCAAGTCATTAGCACTGACACTGATAAGAAAATTATACAATTAGCTTTGCTTTGCAGCAATTTATAAAGCCATGAAGAAGATTTGTCAACAGAGTAAAAACATTTATTTTAATGTTTTGTTGTCAGAGTTAGGAGAAAGAAAATTCTTTTCAATCCTTAATACCCTTAAATATCTAAAGGAAAGCAAACAACTTCCTAATACCTATTTTCTATTGAATAGAATTATGTGACAATATCTGTCTTTGGCAATAAGCATTTTGACAAAAAATGCTCAAATAGTATGTTTTCAATACAATATTCATTTTTCTACCCCCCAAGACTCATATTCAAGCACCTGGGTATTTAGTTTTGGTGTTGCAAGAATTTTTTTTTGTTTTAAACTTAGTAGCCCCTGCATTTCTTTATAATTATTTATGTCTGAGGCATAACTGCATTATCATGGAGCTTGATGAACATTTACAAGAAAGCATACTGAATAAGATAAAGTCAATTATTTTAGCGTTGGAATAAATAATTTTTGAATATTGCATGGCTTGAATTGCATCTTTTAGTATTGAACAAAAGGCAGGGGGACATTTAAAATCTAACTCATCAGATAAACCTCACAAAAGAACATGTCTGGCCTCATTAATAAGACGCTTTGACCTTCTCATGACCTTGTAGCTGTACCAGAACTTCTTGGATCCTACTGCCACAATCATTATGCTCGATAAGAATCTCTTGAATCTATCTTTTCCACAGTTCAACTGAATCTTCCTTATTTTTCCTTTCTCATTTAACATTCACTTCTATCTCTTTATCTTCTGTCAAAGAGGTATACTTGTTGTGTTAAAAGACATTTCTTTTTTATTTGAAATAGGTCTTTCCTGGAGGAACTATTTACCGAAGATAACTTAAGAAGACTTCCATAAAATATTTAGTCCTATGTTAAAGAAAAGGGTGATCCCATTCCTTATTTGTCATAAATGTACCGTGCTTTCTGACAAATGGTACATCATCAACAGAAATCTAAATTCCCTTATTTAATCAAAGTTTTCCATGGCATAGCAGTCTTCAGAAATACAACACACATGGCTGATATAGGGAAGATGAATTTTATTGTCGGATCCGATGCACGGAAATCACACTCACATCAAAGAGATTATGATTTTATTTAAACTCATCAAGTGTTGTTATGTCTTCCCTTTCCTTCTGGACTTCTTCATTCCAATTACTGGCTGTACCCCCTTAAAAATAATAACTCTTTTTGCATCAACATTTAATAATCAATACCATCTAAGAAAGTATTGCTGTGTCTTGTTTACTTTTTTATTGCTGTGAAGAGTTACAGTGATCAAGACAACTTGTTGAAGAAAGAATTTATTGTGTATTATAGTTTATGAAGTTGAATTCATGACCACTATGTTAGGGAGCATGGAAGCAGGCAGGCAGGCATGGTGCTGAAGCAGTAGATGAGAACTTTCATCTGATTCACAAGCAGAAGACACAACTGGGGATAATATGGATTTTTGAAACCTCAAAACCCATCCCAGTGGCATATCTCCTCCAATAAGGCTCCTCCTAGACTTTCCCAAATAGTTACATCTTCTGGGAACCAAGCACTCAATTATATGAGCCTTTGATGGACATTTTATTCCAACCATCACATCCTGCCTCAAGGGCTCCTCTTATATCTCCAAGAGAATGTTGAAGGGTCCCGTTTTGTTCTTGGCCCTTCCTATTTTGTGCTTGGAATTGCAAGGAAAGTTTGCTATCTAGATTGCAGGTTTTCATGGCACGTCTCCCATTTTCCTGCTCTTGTAGTCTTATGTCTTCTGCAGTGGGAGAATTCAGTCCTCCCTGGGTCATAGTACTTAACATAGACTTCTGTTTAAAATATCTTTTATTCCCCTGAAGTAATTGGCTTGGAGCTTTACTGCTGAAGAAGTTCATAATTTTTAGTTTGTTCTGAACTCTGGCCAACTGGTTCATCTCAGTTGTTCTGGCCCAAACTCCTCTTCAAGCTGACTGATTCAATCTGACTTCTCTCTGATTCTCGCTGAATTCCTCTAATTGGCCTCAAACAATTTCTGGCAATATATTCTAATCTTCTGGTTCCTTCTCCTTCTCTGGCTCATTTTCTTCACCTGTGCCTATCTTCTCTCTGCAACTTGTCCTTGTAAAACTGCCCCTGTGAAAACTACCCCTGAACTCCATGAACTGAACTGCCACAAACTCCACTCCCCTGTACTGCCTCTCAACTCCCTGAATCAGTCCAACTGACTGAGCTCCCAACTCCACTGCACTGAACTCAACTGACTCCTGAGTACTAGGATTAAAGGCATATACCACCACACCTGAACCTAAGCTTTTCTGTACCTGGAACTTGCTCTGTAGACCAGGCTGGCCTTGAATTAAGAGATCTGTTTGCTTCTGTTTCCTGGGATTAAAGGCATGTCTGTATTCCAGACAGAGTAGCCATATTGCTGGATTAAATTTCCTCTATGATTTCTAATTTAGGACTGAGCAATCAACAGTTAGTTATTCTCCCTACTTTGAGCTATGAGACTATTCATTAATAGTCTTCCTGTGGTAGCACATTTGTGTGGACAAGGGGAATCAGGAGATAATATGAGAGTCAGAAAGGCTTCTGAATCTCCTATAAACTCCTTTGCTCAGCATACTGTGGTGCCATATTTTGGGGTTCAGTAAATGATGGAACTCCTTAGTGCCCTTTCCTTTATAGATTGCAATATATATGGAAATTTGGAACCTAAATATAAAAGATTCCAATTCAAAAGAAGAATTGGAAGGAAAGATAAAGCTAAGCAAAACTCCCTAAAAATAGAGAAACAAAGCCAAACCTCAATCCCACCAAGCAGTTTTGAATAAAGTACTGTTTGTAATCCAAAGAATGGTGTATTCTTTCTCTTGGTATCCTGGGAAACACATTTTAATGTCCTTTCATGTAAATCATAAGGTCTTGTAACTTATAATATCTACGCTGAGTTTTGAAGTATTTGTTTATTGATTCCCCAACCAAACCTCATTAGATAAAGAAAGAACTTATAGGAAGTGTTCAGGAAATATATGAAAAGAAAACTTAACTCCCTTACTGTCCACTGGGCATCTTTGATCTTTCACCACACATAAAGACTACTCATCCATCTAGGAAAAACATTATACCAAGCACAGAGCAGACATTGACCTCATTTCTCTTCGGAGCTCTCAACAAAGTGGTATAAATTTCAGGACACAACCTGCTTCTCTTTGGAGCTCTCAACAAAGTGGTATAAATTTCAGGACACAACCTGCTTCTCATACAGTAATATTCAGCTAGCTACCATCTACACAACCTGTCACTTTTCTTTGTCTTTCCTAAGCTCTTTGGCAGGGATCTTGAACTTAGAGTCATCTTTATATTTCATTAATAAATCATCTGTGCTTGTACTAATATCTAAACTCTAAACACAACAGTTTTTAAATTGGCATGCCAGATTCCAGCCCCACAAAGCAGATAATGTTTACATCTGCCTACCTGAGTCCAGATATTTTGACATATTACCTCCTATCAGCAGTGCATTTCAAGGAACAAATGTAACAGATGCAGGTACTAAGGAAACTAGTATGATGCCACTGTCCTTCACATTCACTTACTTTGATAATTAAGCTACACAAAATGACCAGTATTGGTAACGTTACATTACCCATCAGTGGTTCCCGTTGCTTGTGGTCATCTATCCTTTTCTCAGTGGACATGTGAATTTTAACCATACGAAGGGCCATTGTGTAGAATAGGCCTTGCCACCAATTCCCTAAAGCAGTTGCCTCCTGAGTTCATCATTCTGTGAGCATATGTGCACTTTGAGTTTGAAAACATCGGGGCTAAGTTGCTGATGTGGGCAAGTCACATAGTCAGCTCATAAAGCCTTAATTAAACAAGCATTGCAGTCTCTTAAATTCTAGTATGCTAAAAATCTACAATGTCCCTTAGGAACTTTTAAAATACCCAACAGAGCCCCAGCACCTCATTTACCAACCATTGACTCAGGCCAGTGAATTGGATGGATAGTGTTTGGATTCAATTACTTTAGAAAAAGGAAAGAAATAGAAGTAAAGTTAATTATCATATGGCTGTGGTTGGGATGCCTTTTTAATTTAGTGAGAGGGGGCAGGAACAACCTATGATCACTCTATTTGGTAGGCTTTCAGACACCAGGGCTTCCCATAGTAAACAGTAATTTTGCTGCTCTAGTCATCTCTGTCCCAGAAACAAAGGCCTCATCACTCACAGCACCAGCACAGGCCTGCAGAAAGGAGACTCCCTGGGGTGAAAACACTGTCACAGTTTTCATAAAATCTTGTCTATTAACAGCAGGGTAAGTGAAGCCCATGTCACTGCACATGCAGCTGTGTGTGAATCAAGCTGTTAGTTACAGACCTATGGGAAAGGCTTGGTTGTGAGTTCAATACCAAGTCCATTGCAAGCTTTGCTCATTTTTATGCAAACACTGACAATATCACTAGATACTTCTGGACCTTACAGAAGCAGAGACAGAGCTTACACCCTTACACCTTTGAATTAAATAGGCATTGAAAATATTATCAATCAAGCTAAACTATAACAGTGAACCCTTTCATCAATATAGCTAGAACTTAAGAAATCGTAGGGTTTGTGGTCAACAGTGTGAACAGTAAGAAGCTATGAAATCTTCTAATTGAACTTGCTAGTCAAAATACACACACACACACACACACATGTGCACACACACACATGCCTGGAAATCAATTGTGTACTCAGAGATTTGGTGAGATAAACAGAAAATGATAATCATTTACCCATTTAAGATTTTGGAGATCTTGTGGAAGCAAATAGGTGGTTAGTGCTGCAAACAATCCTCCTTCTAAATGCAACAAAAGGCTGAGATCAATAAAATGGGATTCAATAAAAGGAATGTGAATTATACTGCCACAGGTCCATGGGTGTGGGTGTGGGAGCCATAATGCATGATAAGCTGAGTGTAAATCAACACTGTATGGCCGCCATATAAATCCCAGGTACTGCTGTGGGTATATTAACAAGGAGAACGTGGATAAAATCAGGTAATTATTTTGCTGGGTCAGCACTCTTAGGCCTCAGTTGGGTAACTGTGTTCGGTATTTTTCCTTAGTTGAAAGAGAATTATAGATAACTTTGAATCAGTTCAGAAGAGAGCAACAAAAATGATAAAAAATATACCTCTGAAAATGAGATCTATGTGGAAATATTAAGGGCGCTGAGTCTATTCAGACTAGAGGAAAGATAACAGAGATTCAAGGTAACTACTCACACATCAGGAAAAGATACTAGAAATGAGGGAAGGGATCAATTATTCCCACCAGTCGCTCAGCCTTGAGTGGAGTAGATTAGAACTATGGCAGATAAAACATAGTTTGAATATGACAGATAACTTTGTGAGTAAAGAGCCATTTAGCATGGGAATAAGTTACCTTTGTAATTAAGGAAAACCCAGACCTTTGCAGTGTCAAGCTGGGAAGGAGTGCTTTTAGTTTTCATATAATGGAAAAGGAGATGACACAGCATATATCCAACACTGCAGCATAAATCAAAGCTGTAGAAGTATACCCATGATGCATGCCTTCCCTGACAATTGTAGATAAAGACCATTGACTCAGAGCTCATCTCACCTGATACAGCCTGTTTTGCAAGAAGCTGGCAAGTCACATCACTATAACTGTACAGTCAAAGGACAGAAACCTCAACCTTTGCCCTGTCACCTGGTAATGGGAGGTGGCCAGACTGTGGTCATGTAGTATTGGCTACAGATTAAAGCCACCTGGGGCTTTGACTCCATAGTTCCTTAGGATCATTTACAAAGGGGAGCCCCTTTTTGTCCAGTGTAATTGAACTCTCTGGTTTAAGAACCCAACAGTACTGTAGATGGCATTAATAGCAGCCTTAAAAACATCTTCCCCCAAAGGATAATTTGTGTGTGTGCCATGCTTTAGAATGTAGCACTTTGCATATGCATCCTGATTTTATCTAACAGGCTTCTTCATTGTTAAGCATGTCTTCTCTGTAGATCCTCTGTGGGTTTTTTCCCCTCAGTGTTATTCTATTCATTCATGAGGATTATTTATCCACACACCAGCATCCAGCAGACAGTGATGGTATTGGGTGATGCCAACAACCTCTGGATTAAGTCTTTTTTTTTTTTTTTTTTTGATACTTTATTTACATTTCCAAGGTTTCCTCTTTTCTAGGTCTCCTCTTTGGAAACCCCCTATCCCCTCCCCATCCCCGCCTCTATGAGGGAATTCCACCTCCCATCCACCTGCCCAACCATTCCCATATTCCCACCTTGACATTCACCTTTACTGGGGCCTCTAACACCCTCAGGCCCAAGGGCCTCTCCTCTCTCCCTGAGGGCCAAGGAGGCTATCCTCTGCCACATATGTGGTCCGAACCATGGGTCCATAGATGTGTATTCTTTGGTTGGTGGTCCAAACTCCAGGATGACCAGGGGTGTGTGTGTGTGTGTGTGTGTGTGAGGCCCGGATTAAGTCTTATAACAAGACTTTCTATGTTTTCAAGACTTCCTTGTTTGGTAAGCTAAGGTGAGTAAAGTTCTTATCAGGGGCCTTCAAAGATGAGGTTTGATATGTTAGTTTTAATTATATATGTGACTTCTGTAGAACTGGATACATATACCATATTCATGAATAGTTAAACACTTGGTTTCAATAAGAGTTACAGTACCCCTCTTTTTTTGAACAGTTAGGCTATAGGGATAAAAATACCTGATACTATTTATGCAGAGCCCCTGACAGAGTAGATATTTGATTAGCAAGTGTCCACTCTCTTTACATTCCTTTGAAAACATCCTAAATCCCTTTTTTTTTTTTTTTTTTTTTTTTTTTTGTAAAAACTCAGAAATAAACTTGCTCCCATACAAATTCTAGCCTCACTGAACCTATACTCTGGGCTATCATGAATGACACTCTATTTGGGTGTTCCAATGTTGGTTTGGTGATTTTCTTGGTCAATATTCCTTATTGTTAGTACATTCAAATACAGAAAACAGAACTCTCTAGAGAACAGACATGACATAGGTCACAAGGGACAAAGGTATTGTATTTAGGGAGCTATGGTTTGGATATAACTTGACCTCAAAGACTTATGTGTTGGAAACCTGGTCCATTGATCGAATGAGATGGTGGACTAGAGCCCAGTGGAAGGCACTGAGTTACTGGCGAGAGCGTTTCTCAAGAAACTGAAGTATCTATGTGGATTATTGAATTAGTTCCTGCCAGAGGATTCTGATAATGAGAGCAAGCCAGACTCCTAAGTCATAGGTTGCGTTTCTACCTGATGATGAGATTTTTTGCTCTTTCGTTGGTTGCTTTCCTTATGAAGCCAACCACTTTGCTGTCTTTGTCAGGACTGAGCTAGTATTTGAGGTTTTCCTTTGATGCACCAAAACTGTGAACTAGAAAACTCATTAAGTTTTCTCTGTAAGTTACCTAGGGACTCCATTATGCTAACAGAAAATACACACACATCAGGCATTCTCAGAACTTTATCATTTCTATCAATGTTTTGATTTCAAAATTCTTCCTGTAAGTGCATTCAGAAACTATGGCTGGCACGAATCATGGGAAACACCTGTTTCAGATTACATTATTTATATAAGATTACCATCATCTCTGATTTCTTAAATTGGTATTTACTCTGTATCTTTATTATACTGCAGTCTAACTTCCCTGAACTACACTGGTTCTGTTTACTCTATTATTTACAAGGAACAATTTAACTCTCACTGTGATCCCACATGCAGTATCCTGATGTTGAGTCCTTTGGTAACAGAGTAGCATCAGATTCTCTTCGAGTCAGATGAGTTCCTGGAAGACTATGTCAAAGCCTCAGACAGGATAAGACTCTTTAATGTGGTACTGATGTTAGGGACGGTAAAGAATCTGAAGGTGAGAAGACACTGCCTCTTTGTCCGCTGGACTGATGGCAGCAGCCTATTGCTCATTCTCTTTGAACTAACCTGGCTGTATTCAGGCAGAGTCCTTCAAAAAATATTCAGAGTTCTATCCTAGTCTTTAATTGCCTCAAGTAGCTCTTATTTGCTACCATAGCATAAAATTCTCAATCATTTTGAGTATGTATTATATTTTATTAAAAACCATTTTCCATGCCAAAGATAAACAAATGGCCTAGGCTTCCAGTCTTCTACACATGAAGCCATTGTTATCTCCCAGCTTTGGCTTAACATTTCTGTCAGAAAAGCTCTTGGTAATATCTAAAGTGAAATAAAAGATTACCTTCAGAAAGTGTCCATTTTTACCCTCCATCTTCAGGTATGTTCTTGTTCCTTGCCATCTAACATAGCATAATAACGCTCAGTTCTACAGTATTCCATTTTACTTACATAGACACTGGTTTGCCTTTTGCCTTTATTGACTGCGTCTTTCTCTGGATTGTAAGCTACAGAAGCACAATGCTCACGTCTGCTAGTTACATTATCACAGCCTGGGTGATTTGCATAGTAGAAAGATTATAGCTGATAAAAACCACACACGTCTGGATGATTGACTGAATCCTGAAATGTCCCTCATCTCTATGCTGTAAAAGACAGCTCAGTCCTCCAACTAGCTCTTCAACCTCATTGTGTGTTTGTTGACTCTAGGCTTTGTCTGATTTCTTTGGTCTTTCTAAGAGACAATCGTCAAAACAAGAAAAGAAACAGATTGGTTACTACATATTTAGCAGTTATCCAATTCTTCCTAATTATTTACTGTTTTCTTTACTGTATAGCTTTTGATTTATTTATAAACTGGAGAAAGTCATACCACCTGTAATATATAACTCAAGCTTTCCAATTTTAAAATAAAATTCAAGTTGCCAATGGCACCAGTCACTCAGATTCATTCTGATAACTCACCACACACAAAGTGCATTAAATATAATTGGTGCCACTTCTTATGAAAGTAGAAGACATCCCCACTTGAAACCCTCAAACTTCATATCAATGCTAATTAAAACCTGATAATATGAGAAGATACTGGTTTTTATCACTCCTGGAAAATAATAAACTTTGAATAGAAATAAGATACTTGCCAAGTGTTTCATCTTTTCCCTTATTACTCCTTATATTACTAACTCTAAAGGAACACTGCATTGTAAACAGACAACATTTTTGCTCAGCTGAATTGTCATGAGGTGGTATGGGGTCAGGAATAATAGAAACTGCTCTGCACATTACTTTCTTGTAAGTCACCTACAACTAGAATATGTCAAGGAAATATACTTCATGCAAATGAAATGGGACGTACATCATTTATGGGAAACTCCAAGCAATCAATGAAAATAACAGAAATTTTCCTAGAATGGTCTTGAAAAGCTAATAAGGTATCTATCGGCTACCATTTTTAAACTGTTTAAAAATTATTCTTATTTTATTGAGCAAAGTATGGATTTACTAAAATTTTTGTATTTCAAGACTTTGATTTGTTTTTAAGTTTAGCCAAAATTTCTTGAAGCCTGGAGGTATATGTCTATATTAGGTTATTACGCCCACATGAAGAATAATAATTCCTTGTATTGATCCCTGTGATGAATCTTTATTCATTATGCAAGAGTAAATGCCATTTTGTGATCAAAGAATTGCAATACTCATACAAAAAGCATATTTTCAGTCTTTAATTCATTTCTGACATCAAGGTCTGGCATATTAAATCAGTGCTTTTATTTAAGCATGATGGGGGCTTATTGAAATGCTAAACTCTGGTTTATGTAGATAAATATACTTTTTTCTTGTCCCTTGACTTCAGTAAGCATTTGATGACAAACACAACATATGATGCAGGACAATGTACATCTGTGGCTTTTACCACATGCCATCATGGTAATGGCAATGCTAACTTGCATTTTTTCAGCACAGTATAATGTTATAAGAATTATGTCTCCTACCTTCACACAAATGGCTTAAGTATTTCCCAAGTTGCAAAATGAGGACAGAGGAACAAAGGTACTAAGCAATTCTTACAAATTATAATACAGAGATATAAACTATGAAGTTGAATTAAATTTGCATTGTATTTGGACTATTGTTTTTCATCTAACTTGAATATGCTATATTAACATATACTTAACAAACATTTGTTTAACTGAATACAAAGTATGCTATTATAAGAATTATTTCATTGGTACTTCTGGTATCAGTGGGTACCATGTTATTATACATTAGCTGCTCTTTTCACACAGCAAGAAATTTCACTTGTTAGAAATCACAAAACTATGCCTGCTTTTCCTAGGATGGCTGGCTGAATCAAAGGCTCTACTCTTCTATGAAAGAATACAGATACAGTTTTAATCACATAGAAAACTTACCTGATTCAAGGGGAAATAAAATAATAGAGAAGAATAGGAGAGCAAAGGCAATTTATTAGAAAGGGCTGAGGCTATTTAAACCTAATTGGGGATGGAAAGTCATCATTTGTTTAGAAATTCTAGAAATAGTTTTATTCCCCTTATTCTGATTAGAGTCATTGGAATTGGGTAAATTTTTCAACTGAAATAGCATTTCAGTGAAGCATAGCCAGGAATGAGGAGATAACCATGGCCAAGCGCCACCGCCAATGTATATTCATCTCATTTATCATTTCCATGGCTCTTTGCCGTTGCAAAGTGTTTTAGAAACAGTTACAACTTCTTTTGCTTATAAGATCCCTTACAGGGCCTCAGTTCCCTCCTTGATGAATGAGACAGTGGTCGTCACAACACTAGGCTTGTGTCAAGCCTATGGTGGAGTGAGGCCTTTCAGTGCACCAAAGTGTTTCAGTCACTGTCAAAATACACATTAAAGAATGGAAATGAAATGCAAAACTCTGATGAACACATGTGAAGGAGTGATCCTGGTCATGTGGACAAAAGAGACCTAGAGGAAACAGAAGAACCATAAAGATGAAAAGCAAGGCTAGACCAAGAAACCATGAGACCTACACATCAAAGAACAGTGAAGATCCCATCAAAGACATAGGTCTAATGAATAATTTAATTCAGTTATCAGTCTACATAGGAGTTGAGAAATACATTAATATAAAAATGTAGATGAAATATCATGCTTTCACAAAGATCTCTTCTACATTCAGTGAAACAATGTATTGCTATCTATCTAAGTTATCAGCTTTACATTAAAAAGATCAAGAGAATGTTCAGAAAATAATTTAGCAGTTATTTATTATGAATCCCTATTCCTTGTGCATTGTCTTCCGAAATAGGGTATGTATTTTAAGATTTTCTCTACTTTTTAATAAATTATAAAAGTGGAGCCATATTTATGGAATAGCCTGGGACAGCAATGAAGAAAAGGGCATTCCGGTTTTGCCTGAAGCCCATCTCCATTCTGTGGCTTTTAGTATGCTCAGACTCTTGGGTCTCGTCATTAAGGCAAAATACAGGAAACTTTCTTCAAAATGAATTCCTTTTGGAAGATTCTTTAATTCCACCAACTGGCCTTCTTTTGCCTTTAGCTGTAAAATATCTATATACCCATCTCAAAATCCTACGCATTCAGCATACTGAGCAAGCATCAAAAGCACATATACTTGGCCATGAAGAATCTGAAACAGTAAAGTGATATTCTATGTTCCTCTACTAGTTTGTTAAATGACTCAAGATGGTGAATGTTCATCATGGTTTCCTGTAATATCAATTCTGGATGAAAATGGTGTTCCTGTTTCCCACATCTCTGTGCTATGATCTCAGCAAAGGAATCTGAGTTAGCGTTTTAACAACTTTATAGATTTTTAAAAAGATTTATTTATTTATTTTGTGTATATAAGTATGCTGTCTTCATAAACATCAGAAGAGAGCATACCGATGGTTGTAAGCCACCATGTGGTTTACTCAGAATCTCTGGAAGAGCAGCCCGTGCTGTTAACCACTAAGTCATCTCTTCAAATATCCATCCAGTATCATAATTTAAATCATTATGTCATCTGCTACAAAAATAAAGTAAAATAAGAGTCTATCACATAGGAAATAAAGTATACCAAAATATTATTTTTCTTTTGTCAGTGCTACAAAAACAGGAAGGACTGATGTAAGCAGTCTATAAAAATGGTGTCACAAGTACTTGGCAGTGTACAACCAAGATTTTCAGAAACTACTTGGTCCAAAAACCTTTTGATGTACTTCAGTTTGTACATCTTGAATTCCAAAGTTGGCATAAACATAATTATTTGAATAAAATCAGGCAAATTATAGCTTCCTTAACATGTCCTATATAACCTGGCCATTCAATGGCACTTATTCTCTGGGATTCATATAAAAGACAGTAAAATACAGATATTAATTTATGAAATTGTGTTTATTTTCCAAAATATTTCCATATGTGTAATCTCAGGCCATTTGCACAATGGTCTAACAAAATGACACCACTCCATTCCTTATTTTAGAAATGGAGAAATGAAATCTAATGAAATCTAATGGCCACTATGACCCATACATACACTTAAAATCACTCAGTCTCAGTATGCTCTTTTGACTATATTGAAGGTGGTTTGTGAATATACAACTTCAAACTCCATCATTTGACAAAATTTTCATTTACCGATGAACAAACATAAATGGAAAGTATGGATCATATATCAAAATCAGAATGCTAGACTCCAGAGTAAACAGAAACTTCGCAAAAAACATTAAAGGAAAAACTCTTTAGAGGGGATCATATGGCTTAATAACTCCCAATGCCTTAGAAAGATCATTGGGTGCTCATTAGAATCCCTGCTTGTAGCTCTATTAAGTTATAAACCGTTTGTGGAACAGCAGACACTATTTATTGTTATTTCTTTCTTAGGAATGCTATTAACTTTACTATACAAGTGAAGAAGCAATGGTAATCATGTTCTTTCCTTGTGAAAACAGATTGAAAGAAATCTATTCCAATAGGATACAAATAGAGGGATGAATGCATGAACGTTACTCCATTTCACCTGATGTCTAAAATAGAGACCACAATGCAGGTACAAACAGAATGACTCCTCAGACATTTCTCGTATATGTGTACAGCTTTATATTTTTTAGTTTAATTATCCAGTCTTCCTCCTGGGTAGATATCCTTAATAACATAGCTACCATAGTCATATTTCTATCATCCGACAAAATACCTAGCAAAATCAACTTACAGAAGAAATATTTGTCTCAGCTCATGGTTTCAGTGGGCCACTTTTCTCTAGATTTCTAGACCTGGAGTGAGGCACACCATAATTGTGGGATATATGGCTAAGAAAGGTTGCTTACTCTGTGGCAATGAGAAAAGGAGAAGGAGATAAAGGGCTAGAATCATATCTATATCCTTCGAGGATACTTCCAGTGATAAGCTTCCTCTGTTTAGGCCACATTTCCCAGTAATGCCATCAAATTATGATCCATCAATTAAGTACAAAAGGGGATGTTGTTTGTACAATAAAACTCATGTAGGTCTCTGTAATTTCTTGAGCATTCTATAAGTTCTCTGCCTTAATATCCCACCATTCAGGTTCTTGCCTTTCTTACTAATGTGATATTTTAATTTTCTAGGATTGCCGTAACAACATGTCATAAACTGGATAATACAACAGAAACTTATCATCTCTCTGTTTTAAAACTCAGATGGGCAATACCAGTGTGTCTCTGAAGCTGCTCTTCTGAAGCTGGGAGAGGATCTGTTTCCTGCCTGTCCTCTACCATGTGGCTTTCCTAGCTGTCTCTGGTACTCATTTACCTGTGGAGTATCACTGTGATCCCTGCAGTTATCTTCCAGCATTGTCTACTTGGAGGGTTTTTGTTTCATTTTGTTTATTTGTTTATTTGTTTTGGTTTTGTTGTTATTGTTGTTCTTCCTCTTCTTCCTCCTCCTCCTCCTCCTCCTCCTCTTCTTTTTCTTCTTTTTCTTCTTTTTCTTCTTTTTCTTCTTCCTCTTCCTCTGCCTCTGCCTCCTCTTCTTCTTCTTCTTCTTCTTCTTCTTCTTCTTCTTCTTCTTCTTCTTCTTCTTCTTCTTCTTCTTCTTCTTCTTCTTCTTCTTCTTCTTTGGTTTTAGGGTTTTTTCCAAACATTATCTTTCTACAAGGATACACATTCTACTGGATTATGCCTACTCTAATAACATCAACTTAAGTAATTTCATTTGAAATGACCCCATTTCAAATAATGCCACATTCTTAGGTGCTGGGGGTTAAGAGTTCAACAGGATTCCACCAGAGAAAACAGAAAAGTGTGTGTGTGTTGACAGGTTGACAATAGGGGCAGAGGCAGGTAGGAAAGAATATATATATCATATACACATATATTTAGAGAAGAGATTATGGTAATGTAACCATAAAGTCTGAATTTGAATGTCTCCAGTGTACAGAGCAGACTATTAAGAAAGATAAGTTGAGAACTCTCTAGCAGAAGCTATTGAAATTGCTCCGTGGGTAAGGCTGCTTACTCTGCAACCATGGAAAAATGTTTGAATCCCCAGCATCTACAGAAAAAAGCCAGACATGGCTATGCATGCTTGTAACTGCAGCAATGGGAGTGCTTTCTGACTGACCAACCTAGCAAAAGATGCCAGTGTCCTGTTCAGTAAGAGATCTTGTCTCAAAGCACGAAGCAACAGAGAAAGATGGCCAAGGTCTTGCTCTGACTTGATCATGGCTGTCATGAGCTTGCACACCTCTTTACATACACCACATTGACATGATACACACCTGAAAGAGAGAGACATGAGAGCAACAAAGAAAGCTGAAAAAGAGTAGACTCTTGGAGAAAGGGTGATACTTTATTACACAAAGAGAAGTTCTTATTGCTCAGACTGTGCAGGGAACACTCCATCCTTTCCTTGGATCAAATTTATCTGTCCTATTTAATAAGGGTCATCCCCATTACACAAAGCTGATTTTACAAGTTAACACTATCTGGAGATACTGTCCCAACATCTGTATTCATGTTCTATTGGGTGACTGAGCACTAGAGCCTAGTCACAGTGATCCATAAATGACCAATGTAGTAAGCAAAAGTAAATGGGCTTTAGGTGCTGTTCTTGTGTTCCAGGAAAACATACATTGGGACCTAATATTGAGTATGCTACCTGGTATTAGAGTGTGCCTAGCCCCTGTATGAGAGACAAAGGCATACATGGTCCCATAGTAATTTGTCACAACCCAGAACCTTCAGTTATCTCCCTCCTAACATCTCTTTAACCCAATCTCTTCTCGTTGAGGGCACGCCGTGGGGTGTTCTAACTCATCCTTTCATTTCAATTGTGTGTTCTCAGAAGAAAAAAATGCCCAGAGCAATTTTCACCCCATCACACACTGGTAATCATTTTATTTTCTGATTATGTTTCCTTCTCTCTTTCAGCCCTCTGCTACATTACGCAGGGACCCTTTTTTCTCGTGCTCTCCCTTTCTGTCTCTCTGTGTGTCTGTGTTAAGTGCCAGCTGTCATTTCTTGGCAGATAATTACCATTTTACAAACAGTATTTAGGGAAATGACATCAGTTTCTGAATGTAAGGCTGTCATGGCTTATTCATGGGGCTTTCCTCTGTTAACCACCTTCTCTCTGTGCAGACTGGGTGGCAGTGATGGGGAGTAAGGGGAGGGGAAAAGGAAGACCCCTTGGCTCCAAGCTTTTGGAAAACAATTACATCCCATTTGTCACTGTTAGTCTGACAATCATTTCGCTCCTCCCAAATTCCCCTTGCCATATTCTGCTCTTTTTGTGGATAAATAAATGAATGTTCCTGTGTGTTCAGTGGACATGCTCCCCTGTACGCAGTTTTGATGGCTGGAAACAGCTGGTGAATACAAAGGCAGAAGGTGCTGGCTTCTGTCCTGGCTTATAGTATCAAGCAAAGGATGCAAAGTCCTATTTTTGATGTTTTCGACAGTTGTAGGTTAAAAAAAAAATCTTAAAACATTTTAAGCTAATTAAACAATCTGCATCCCAACATTGTTGGTTTAATACCCATTAAGCATACAAAACCATGCATACAGAAGCATGACATGAAAATGAGAAATGATAATGGACTGGCCATATGTCTTAATTGTTGCTTAAATGTTAACTGATACCATGGAAACTTAGATTTCAAGTTTGGTCATTGGTTTCCTACTGTAGGCATTTCATTAGGAAAGATGAGTCAGTTTTGCCTATTAGCCATCAGTTTCCACTGTTCAATGATAATTACAACACAGATTTCTTTATGATAGACACTGTTCTGAGTACTTCAGTTATGTTACTTAATCTCTCACTAATTCCCACTGGGGTATTCAATTTTACAAAAAGAAATGAAGACAGAAAAGCTTCAGTTACTTGTACACTGTTCGGATTATAGATGCCTCGTTCTGGAGTCTGTGCTCTTAACTTCCTGTGGAGATGACTAGATTGGTATTTTCAAGAGTATTAAAAGGAAGCTGTAGATGTGTAATAAAAAATAGTTTGCATAACTCATCTGAAGGGCCTCTGAAAGCATTAGTGCCTTTGCTTCTTCCTTTTGACCCCTCTGTGCCAGGCATTTGCTTTCTTGTTTCAGTTAAGAGTATCAACAAAAAGAGATGGTTGTTTGTAGTCGGGCATAGTTTTAATAAGAATATGTTCTGGGAAATGTGTTGTTATATAATATCATAATTTTCTGACCATCCATGGCATGCACTTACATGAACCAAGATTGTCAAAGGCCAGCATTCGGCATTGCCTTGAGATGCAATCATGAGATGTGTTGAGCATGAAAGATATGAGGCTGCTGTTGGCATCACATGACATATTGTTCAACAGCAAACATTTGTTTAAGTATAAGAATTACATGGTAATATACTCCCAAACTTTATATTGTCAAAAACACATAATTTGATATCAGTCATTATTGCCATTATTATTATGACCTGCACATAATTATATTTTCATAAGATGTATAAGACAATTATGTTTGTTTATAGTAGTGTCTCTACAAACACATGAGTAATGTGGTATGCCATGATGTTATGATGGCTATGATTTCACCAGGTGATAGGAATTTTTCAGATTTATGATAATATTATGGGGTGCCCATTATACATGCAGGCTGTCATTGACTGAAGCATCTCTCTGCCGCATGGGACTGTAATTTTCAAAAGAGATTACTCAAGACAATTGATAGTTGTAATAATAATTTCCTGGTCCTTCTAAGACTGAAGGAGACAGGTTCTATAATGACAACAAAGTGAGCTGAATAACAAACCCTTTGTAGCAATGAATTTCTTTTTAAAAATAGAGAACAGAGACATGATCTGAACGGATGAGTGTAGTGAGTTCAAGCCCGTAGCATGTCATTTATTCCAACATTACTATAGGAAATATAAGGAGTGACTGACTTGCTAACTATGAATCTACCTATAATATTCTCTGAAATCTCACCTAATTCATAGCTCTAGTAACCTGGTCCACTCTCATCACAAGTCACTATGTTTCTACCATTTTAATTCTCCTACAACTCCATAAGTGTCTTCTTTACCTTAGTTGGATATATGCCTGTATTTGCTTTTGTCTTTTTCTTTCTTACCCAGAATCTTAAGAATGGCCACAATTCCATCAAGGGAAGACATATTCCTATCACAGAAGCAGAGCATGTTTGATAGGATACAATGTGCTTGGAATGCTTTTACAAACATAATTTGGTGATACAATTGGAAGGGTCAAGAGGACTAACAGGAATCATTCAAAATTTAACCCCCCCCCCCAGAACACATACACACATATGCACACACGCACGCAAGCTTGATGGACAGCAAACACTATGGTCAATTTTGTCTTCATAACATTATTTATATATTAGCTATAAAGCTACTATACTAATCATTTCAGGCTTTAGTATTTGTAATATCATTTAGAAGAAAGTGTTATTAATGTATCAATGCAAAATATTCCCATTTGGCTCTTTGTATTCATTAAAGAATCATAAAGCAAAGAAATTTCTCTGGCCTTAACAGTTGTGCGTCCCACACAGAAATAACATTCATTTGATATAATAATGAAGATTTGATGAGACAGACACAGTGTGAATAAATGTGCGTACATGCACACACACACTGTCCCTTTTCACTACGCATACAGCATTCCAAACATGAGCCTGAATCTAGTACTCTAGCCATTCATTATCCAGTACTTCAAATTTTCTCCTTGTATTTTTTGTAGTAGTCATATATAACTCAATAGCAAGAGATCCCAGATATTTGGCTTTAAAAAAAATTCATCCGTGATTAAACAAAGCACCCATGTTTCTATTGAGATGTTTTATTTGATGAGCCTGGTTTTTATATAATTTTGTGGCTCTAAAGGAAAACAAGATATACCAGTAGAGCTATTGTTATTCATGTCTTATCTGTTCCGATGAAGATTTAAAGGAGAAAGTACGGTAATTATCTGATCACAAAAGCAAAAGCCGCAAAAGTAAATAATGTAGATTTTATTTTTTTTAAAAAACCTTTATAGTTATGCACACATACATATTTATATTCTATACTTAAATTTTTAGGTTGGTATTGCATATACTTAAGTTCAGAGAAACAAAATTGGATGAGGAGGAACTCCTAATGAGATGGTAAATTATATCCTGCTGTGACTTGGAGACGATCATCTATGTATAATGTTGACACAGTGTTGTGGCTGCATGAGGCACATTTCAGGAGAGAAAAGTACTTGTCCTTTATTCCCATTTCCAGGAGACCCTGAACAACAACACATCTTTAGAATCCACCCCTGCACTGTCCAATGCTGCAGCCACTAAGTCCTTAAAAAGTAACTAGTCCATGCTGATCAGGGTTGCAAATTTCAAAAGAACACCACATATCTGATGCTTGATTTGAAAACCACAACAATCCCACCAATAGTTTTAAATTGGTTATATATTAAGGTAATATTTTACATACTAAATAAAACCTTATGGAATTAATTTACATATTTGCTTTTAACCCATAAAAGCAGGAATAAAAATTCAAAATGACATGCATGCCTCCAAGTATATTTCTATGAAATGCCAAGAGAGAGATATCGTTTATGCAAAGAGCATCCCAAAGGGCTGTAAGGAATGATAGACATGGAGGGGACTCAGTGCTTCTTAGCTGTGAATTTCTTTGGGCAAGAGTGAAATGAATTTGTTTCCTGCTGTCCTAAAGGGTGAAGTTCTTGGCATTTGTTCTCTCCAACTCATAGCAGAGAGCTCCTATTCCAAATGTGGAATATGGAACAACATGGTGCTTTCCTTCCTCTGGTATGGACCATGTTCCCTGGGAAGACTCAGGAAATAACATCTGCCTCTTGTATTTCTTCAAGCTCCTGGAGAAATTTGCAGTCTTCAAATTGTGTCAGGTTTTGGGGTTTTGTTGTTGTTTGTTTGTTTGTTTATCTGTTGATTTCTTATTTCTTTATAGGTGTGGGTATTCCATTTGTCCATGAAAGTTTTTCCCCAAAGAAGCCACCATTGCTTTGGAGTGAATCAACCATATTTCTTTGGAATACAAATGTATCTTTGAGTGGAGAAACAAGATAGTTTACCAACAGCATAGATCTGACCTTGCCTGGATCTGTTTTCTCATATGTTTCAAACAATCATCCCTTTAAATGCTGTTAAGCAGTTTGGTACACTTCTATGCATCTTGGTGACATTCTTGAGAATCTATACTGATATGTACGCACATCTATCCTCTGCTTGTTCTGTCTTAAAACCACAAAGACAACATATCTCAATTCCCTCAAAAGCTTTATGGTTGAAGAAATCATGACTAGGTGAAATCTTGTTGTCCTCATTCTCCATTCTCCAAACTGGGCCTAAACTGGTTGCTATGGAAACAGGAGCCTTTGAAACCTGATGTGTCTCCTTTAATACATTTTACTTTGAGAAACCTATAAAAACAATATTTCTGTATAGTGCCAGCATCCAATTCATTTTAATTTAAGGTTGATGCTAGTTTGAAAAGAAAGATGTATCAAAATAATACTCAATAGATAGCTATATATGCCCACACACACTCATGCACACTCATGCATGGACGCGTGCACATGCACACACACACACACACACACACACACACACACACACACAACACACACACATAATGGTAATAAGGCCCTAGGTGTATGAAACAGGATAAAGAAAGTACACTTATATTAGAAGTGTACCTGCAAAGCTGTCAATCTACAAGTGGTTGACAGTGGGAAATTTCCTTGGCAAAGGAAATCTCTGGGAGATTTAAAGATCCTATTGAAATTCACCCTGCGAATCGCCATTCCCCACGAAGGCCCCTTAAGCTGAGACAGTGAATGAACACAAGTCTCCGTAACTGGGCCAGCACTGACAGCCGTGGCACGGCTCATCATATTCCAGCTGCCTCTCCTGTCAGTTGCTGAGCCGCTGGGACCCTCAAAGGCCTGGGGAGAGGCAAGCAGAAGGTTTTTCTCAGGGCCTTGTGAACTCTCAGCTGGGCTACAAGCTAAGATGTTCACTCAATCAGATTCCCTCTGTGATTTTAAAAATATATAAATAAAACCAAGAAAGCAAAGAAGAGAAAAGAAAAAAAAAAGAAAGAAAGGAAAAAAGAAAGGCTGACTTCAAATTACCTTTGGGATTTAAAATCTATTATACCTTTCATTTGGGATCTTTACAATCTGAAACACCCTTCCTTTAATCACCCTCTACTGGCATTCAAGTAGCACTGGTAGATAGACCAGCAAGATTGCTCTTTACAGGTAAAGCCACCTGAGAGCAGCTTGCTTCTATTGCTTTGGTAATCGGCTCTTTCTATTCTCCGTTCTCATCTGATCCTTTTGCACCCACCCCCTTGATGTTATATTGCTCATTGGCCTTGACACAGGTCTATACTTTCTATACTCTTTTCTCACCCAGAGAGCTGGATTCCATTGCTGGACTTAGTGTATTATTTACCCACAATCTTGATTTGAAAAGAAAGCCTTTTCTAGTCCTACTGGAATTTGATTAAATATTAGTCTGATATTCTTGTTTATACCTGAGATGATTAAATTAAATAGGACATAGGTTTTAAAGAGAGCCTACTCAGCTATGGCTAGAGATCAGAGTATACTTGCTGACTCTAAACATAAATGCAAATCTAAAGCAAAACCTGAATGATTTATAGCACCTGAGGTAGTATAAAAATGAAGATACAAATTCTGCCACTTTCACAATCAAAATCCAATACAAAGTAGAATTGAAAATAATATTATGTATAAACATATTCATAAGCATACATGGAAAGATGGATGGATGGGTGGATGGGAGAATAGGTAGGTACGTAGATAGATAGATAGATAGATAGATAGATAGATAGATAGATAGATTAGGTTGTAGCTCACGGCAGAGTATTTCTCTAACACAAAAAAGCCCTAGGTTTCATCTCTAGCACCTCAAAAGGAAAAACAAGTATATATATACATGATAAACAATAATTTGCATAAAATAAAATATATTATCTCATCTTAATATTTAGGAAATTAATAATCAAATACTTCTGAAATACAGTTATATTTCAGAGCGTTTCACCTGTTTGGCTAAAGTGCTCACCTTGCTTCTGCGGAGTAGCAAGAATAATAACACTGGGTCTCAGGAAAAGGCAAGTGTGGCAATACCAGAGTTTTGAAGATTATTAGTCATTTAGTGAGATATGACTTGCAAACCTCTGAGCCAGTCTCCACAACATAATTCTAAGCCATGCTCTGCCTCTACATATCAAGGATGACAAGCCTGGGGATAGCCATGGCTTCCAGGTTATATTTCATGTCAAAATCTCTATAACTGACAAAAAAGTTGCTGCGAGAATTGCCAGTTATATTCCTCCTTGAGAAAAAAATTACCAAAACTCCAGAGGCTTAATTTTTTTCTGTCATCTTACTGGAGGGAAAGCAGCATTTCTGTACAAAATCTCTTCTGAAGTCATTTTTGAAAGTACGGAAATTAAGTTAGAATCTCTATTGGACGTAATTACTTCCGTTTGCACCACAGTCATTGAAGCATCTCAGCTTAGGAATAGATATGTCACTCAGTTGTTTCTGAAGTGAGTTTTGTCAGTTCTCTATAGGAAATAATATATTTCCATTATGCATCATTTAAATTAACTTTAATTCAGCAAGCATTTTCTGAGGGCCTATTATTTGTCCAGCACTATGTTGGGCATGTATCTGGGCTTCTGAGATGAATGAGATGCAGCTGGTGCCTTCCAGAAGCTCATGATCTTCCCAGAAGATGCAACCTCCCAGAAATTATCTTTGAAAGAAAGTGAGTGGATGTGATGGTCAGATTTAAAGAATAAAATAATAAAGCAAAACCAAAAAGATATAGATGCAAGAAGGAGAGGGTAATTAATTCCACTCTGGGGTCCAGCATCATCTTATCTGAAGTGAAATTCCAGCTGTGTTTTGTGGCTTCAATGGATGCTGTAATGTTTTTGTTTTTGTTTTTTTTTTCCCAAAAGTGAAGGGAAACAACAGAGTAGAGCACTCAAGTGAAAAAGGAATTAAGAGTCAAAGACACAAAGACAAATTTCAGGAAGTATTATTTAAGGATGGGGAGCTCATAAAAAGGTTTTGTGAGTGCAAAGATTAGCAGGACCATAGACACACCCTATGTGGTTATATCCTGTGCCTAATTCCACATGTCTAGTCTGCAGTCACCCAGTGAATCTCTCAAGACAGTCATTAAATTAATTTGAAGAGAATTATGGAGAACCCATTTGATTGAGGTACTGAAACCAGAGAAACAGCATGCTAGGAAAACTAAAAGACTGACAATGGAGATGGATGTTGAAAGACAAAAAGCCTTCCAAAGGCAATTTGAAAGGACCTGTCATAAAATGACTTCTCAAAGGTTTTCTAGGATTAATGGGTAATGAAGTGCTTTGACAGAAAATGTAAATGCTTGAGGGTTACTAAGAGGTAAGATATATTTACTTTATCTGTGAATATTTTCAGGCTGTCATATTTGAGAACAGCACCTAAGAGGTGCAGATACAAGGTGTAGAATCTAAGAAAAAGGTCAGGAGTGGATATCATTTGCCTCTTATAAATTCCATCTACCAAAACTGAACTAATGCTTATCTGTCCAATGTAGGAGCTTGGGAAATATACATAAAAATTACATCAACATTCTCAAAAT
Source organism: Uromys caudimaculatus (assembly GCA_028551405.1). Lineage (NCBI taxonomy): Eukaryota > Metazoa > Chordata > Mammalia > Rodentia > Muridae > Uromys > Uromys caudimaculatus. Next base: position 31,705,286 of record CM052713.1, read on the forward strand.
CCTGTCTGTTCCCTAAATGTTAGGAAATTTGTTGATCTTTTTTCCTCTATGTGTACATGGCAGTATCAGCACCTTCACAGAGTATAGAAAAGTGACTAGTTAGTAAGTACGCTAAGTTAGTAAGTATGCTAGTGTGATTGAAACACTTCCTGAGAGCCTAGGATGGGCCACCTAATACTGGTTACATTGAACTTAAGGCAAGATCCTGCCCTTGAATAAATTAGAATCTAGTAGGAGAAAGGGGCTGTAAAGCGACAGGAATTAGAAAAATAATTAAGAAATTACACTATGCCTGGTATGATAAGTAATGAAAAGTCTAGAGTAGATGAAGAGATAGATATTGGGGAAAACCTTACACTCAAGCAAACAGACTTCCTGAAGTTCAGAAGAAATAATACATACACCTCAAACTTAGGCATGTTAAAAATAGAGCCAAAAGAGAGTATACATTTTATACTCTGTGTCTATATCTGGAAAGAAGTAAGAATGACTTATTCCCTTTTGATACTGTCTGGTTGTTGTTGTTGTTGTTGTTGTTGTTTCTTGTACACCAAGCTGACCTCTCACTCACAGAAACCTGCCTCTGCCTCCCTAGTGCTGTGATGAAAGGCATGTACCACCACTGCCAGGATAGCATATTCTCTTTTGAATATACTATCCTTTGCTCATGCAATGATTTAAAAGGGACATGAATGTGTGTTGAGTTGATATAGAATGAAGTCCTGATGGTTAATCTCTATTGTCAGATTGACTGGATTTTGGATCCAGCTTGGAGGTACATCTCTGGGCATCTCTATGAGGCCATATCCAGAGAGGTTTGAGTTGAGAGGGAAGGTCCACTGTGATAGAGTTTGTCACCACCTATGGTCACCTATTCCATATTGAATAAGGAGGGGGGAAGAAGACAGTTCTCTGAGCAGTAGCATCTACCTCTACCCATTTCATCTGCAGATAGAAAGTGACTAGCTGTCTCATAATCTTGCTACATTGTGATCCCAACCATGAGTGAAAGTAAACATTTCTCTTTAAATTTCTTCAGTTAGTTATTGTGTCATAACAAAAGTGTCATTAGCCTCTGCATGAGACTAAAACCAAGCTCTATTAGGCAGCTCCCTTCTTCTATAAGATTCCAAGGTAAGAGTACACCTGTATGTATTCTGAGTGTTTGTAGCTGAGAAAGATTAGAGTCCTACATGTACTTTAAAGCACTAAGGGACAGGAAGGATATGAAAAATATTTGTCATATGGAAAATATTTCAGCATTGGCGTTACTGTGTGTATGGTAGGTCCACTGGGAGAAAATGACTATCTGTGAGCAATATTTTCTGTGGAAAACCATCTGCAAAGTCCTGGGCAAGAATTTTGACCTCATCCTATGACACAGGTATTAAGAAGTAAATAGGAAGGCTGTGTTAACAAATTGTGGCCCCATCAAAATGATTTTTAAGCAATGATTTGAATCTTTTATATACTGCGATAGCTAAAATTATTTAGTTCCTCAAGCCTCCATTTTTCATTATGCCATTTATAACACCAAATTTCATTGGGTTTACATAAAGATTCTATGAAATTAAATATTTGAAGCTCCTTACCACAGAGTCTGGAATATGGGAAGTGCTTAATAAATATTTATTAACTTAGAATCTGAAATACTTTGGAAATCTTGTCTGGCTGACATTTGTTGTCTGCCTCATGTGTCCGTGTAAATGCCAAAGAACTCCAAAATTCAATTCTTATCCTGGCTTCTTTTCCTAAGGTCCAGATACACATTATTTACAGCCAAGTCACTATCAATGATGGATGGTTGTCATAAATACCTGAAACAAAATAGAAAGGACTAAACCCCGGAGATTCTCCCCCAATTTTCTCATTCCTGATGCCTATCCATCTTAGTTGTAAAAGGCTAAGTCTGAAATAATCTAACACCTCCCTATCCGCGTCCCCATTTGTGTGAGAGTCCCCATATCTCCTGGCTGTCCCTTTGACACATAACTAAGACTTGACTACTTCTGTCCAATTTAGTTACAGCCACCTTTATTGGAGCTTCCTTTGAACATTTGGCTCTAATGCTTTTATGGCATCATACCACAATCCTTGTTTAACTATTGGCTCCCTATAGTTACTCTTGCAATGGCAAACTGAGTATTCCAATTAAACTCCTGAGAACATGAACTTATCAGTTTAGATTATACTACAAATTCACAAATGCATGTTCTGCTTTCTGCTTTTTACATTAATTTTTTAAATGAAGACTATCATGGTTGAATAAAAAGAGGTAGTTGTGAAACCAAAGAATAGTACAGGTTGAGGACATTTGAGGAGAAGGTCAATATACGTTCAAGTCAGTAGCCCAGAAATTGATAGCTTGTGAAGGCTACTACAGTTCACTGAGTTTGGTTCGTCTGCTGGTAACTGCCAGCGATGTGGAAAATGTACAATCTCAAAGAACTGAAAAAGTTACCAGTTTATGAATGTTTACAATGAGTTGAATGAGAAGTGAAAAGAAAACTATTGGTCAGTTGCCTCAAGTACAATGGAAAGGAATGGCAGACATAAGATGGAAATTCAAACATGCAGTGAGAGAGCCGGACTGTCAACTTTCCTGAATGTGGAAAAACACAAGTTTCAGAATTACCTGATCTCTGCTTTCTAGTCTAAAGCAAGCCATCATTTCATCCCTACTCATTCTGTGCCTTTCTGTACTTGTATGGCACAGTGGGACTGTCAGCATGTAAAGTGGACTTAAGTATGTTTAAGTATGACCTTTGGGTCAGCTCGTTTTTCCATGTTCCACTTTACATCACAGTTTTAGTAAGCTCTGGTCTAGTATTAGGTGAGGTGACTTCAGTCATTTGGAGATTAGAGAGTAATTTATACTCTATATAATGAGATGCTTGCAACATGCGTGAAAATGACACTGTCTGGCATGAAAAGAGTGAAGGTGAAGGTAGAAGTTAAACTGGGAAAGAGATGGACCAAGATGCCCAGTAGAACTGCCATGTTCCCCATTTCCATGAAATTTGGTGCATTTTAGCTTCAGTTACAGCAGAGTAAGTAGTTCATCATGACCCTGATCCACCTGTCTGTCCCACTCCAGCCACTAGACCTGATTAGGCCCATGTGTCTGGGTTTGCCATTTTTCTTTAATCCCTGGTCCTCTGTCCTGTGAGCAGAATACTTGGATAGTTTTCTCAGCCCTCATCACAATATGGCTTAGCTTGTTATTCTAATTGGAAGCAGGAGGTTACAAAAGCCTGAGTTTTTTCTAGTTTTTGTGTATCATTAGTGACAGCTTCAGGCTGAGGTAAGTCACTCTAATGAGCCATTGTGCCTGTTCTAGACCTGATTTCAACATAGAACAAGGTGGAGTTATGGTGTCTTATGTCACCAGTTCCCAAATCAAAGACTATTCCCATAAACTGAGTTTCATTAAAACAAGAAAGACAAAAAGACAGACAGAAAGACAGGAAGATAGACAGACAGTAAGAAAAAGAAAGAAAGAAAGAAAGAAAGGAAGGAAGGAAGGAAGGAAGGAAGGAAGGAAGGAAGGAAGGAAGGAAGGAAGGAAGGGGAAAAAAAGAAAAAGAAATGAAAACAAAGATCCATGGCTGCTTTGATTTCACCTCTCAGATGCTTTTATTGCTGAAACATCATTTTCAGCTTACTATGATGATAAAATAAGTACCTTCTAAGTAAAGAGTCTATTTTATTTTCCTCTGCCTTCATTAGCTCATTGTCACTGCCAAGATACTTTTGTTTTTGGCTGTATTTTCCCACAAGGCCTTTAAACTTTTTCTTTCTCCTTTCTCAACACACACTTCTATTAAATACCATATCTAAAATAAACACATTACTTTCATTGGACAATGCCTTATCTCAAAATTCAAGCCCAAAATTGCCATGCATTTTGAGAATTAGGAATTGTTTCCCTTAGTGTTAAAGGTTATACAATTATAGTTTGGTTTATATTAAATATAAGCTTCACCACACAATAAGTAAATATGTAAGGAATTGACTTTTTTCTCATCTCTGTAATATTTTATATATAGTAAATGTCTAGGAATTGGAGTATGTTTGTTTCACCCACAGAATATGGTTCAGGAAAACTCTTCAACTCATCGATGTTTGTTGATTCAGTCTAGTAGTCCTGAGCTTTCCTCTACCTACGCCTTCTCTTTCCTGTTGTGCTTACCCGAAGAGAGAAACTTACTGCAGCCATTGGACAGAGATATCCATTTGACTGATTCCTCATTAGCAAAATGCTATTGGATATTTTATTTCTGTCTTCTGAGAAGCACTGTCACCACTGTGAAACCTCGGTTTAAAATTAAATCAATACAAACACTCTACTTTTGCTAAATTTATACTTCCAGTTGTTGGTGAAAATAAAGACAGGCGGTTCATGGAAGTGCTTCAGAATCCTCGTTCATTTCTAATAGTTATGAGGTGGATGAATACCAACAAAGACTCATCTTTCATCTTCTTTGTGAAAATATGATAGGAGAAAGACAATTCCAGAAAAACACAGGAAATACCAAAAGCAACCAAGGTACAAGAATATGTACAACGTGTGACAAGAAGAGTGGGAGATTGAGAGAGAACCTTCAGGAACATCCACATAGCTCCTTAGTCATGAGGAGCTGAGAAAAGCCTCAGGTGTCATAAATACTTAAAGAAACTTTGAACATTTTTGTGAAGGTGTTTGTTATATCTCATTAATTCAGAGTACTAATGAAAGTTATAATCAGAACAGTCAAAGGAAAATAGTAAGACTTACAGACTAGTTCCTTATTTAACAATATTATCTAAGTTATAAGTAACTTTTATAAATTATTTTTTAAAATGGTGTATAACAACTTCGGCATATTCATGTTATACATGCTTGCAGTTATACATAAGGCTTCCTTTTATAATAAGCCAAATTCAAGTGGTATGTCGAATTTTAAATACACTTTGGAAGAGATTAATTGAGTTATTATGGGTTTTCATAAGCCAATGCTGCTTTTCATTTTTAAGAACATATCTCATTTTGACATTAACTGATCTTGATGAACTGGCCCTCCTGAGGCAAAATTTGTGATTCTGAAATTTATTTCATTACCCTCAACAACTTAATAATCAATTAATATTTATCAATTCTGCTAATATCTGTGTCACTGCTCATTTATTTACCTACAAGAACTTAATATAAAATTTAAAGCTGAGAATTAGTATGTATCAGTTAAAGGCTCTTAATTGGTGTTAAGTAAAGAATGTATCTTCTTTTTCAATACAGCTTGGATTAAAAGTTACATTTCTTATTTTTTAAAGTAGAATACTAATATTACACTCTTGTATTACATTCAATTACTTAATATCCTTGCTTTCATATATAAAGATAGAGAAAGAGAAAGCCAAATCATTAACAAACTTATACATGTCACTCCATACACACACACACACACACACACACACACACACATATATATATATATATATATATATATATATATATATATATATATATATATATATATATATATATCGTATTTCCTAAGGCTCATTTTCCAACATATAAAATTTAAAAACATGTAAGTCAATGGATTGAGTTATATTCTCACCATGTAGTATGTAATTAAGTTTCAAGAAAAGAATAAGTGCTTGGCAAAAGTATAAATGCATTGTGAATCACATTATTAATCAAAAGAACAAATTTACATTTACTTTAAGTGCAGAAAAATCAAAACTTATTCTGATCCATATAAACAAAAGTAATAGCTGGCAGAAAACAAGAGAGCCTTCTTAGAAAGGTTGCCCTTCCAGTGCTAACTCTGGGATATTTGCATAGGTGTGTGAAGTGTGGGAATCTATCAATCAGTGCAATTATTATTTTGCTACATATACATCTATATATGTGGATACGTACATATCCACATATATAATTACTCCTTTTCAAATACTATCAAAATATTAATATTTAAAATATTACTTTGGTACAAGTATAAAAATAGCTACTTGTATACAATCAACCACCATACAACTTTATTTGACTTCAATAAGAATCACAAAAATTTTAAATAAAATACAAATAAAAAACCCACTTTTCTCATGTGTTTGGAGTCTCATTTGAAAAAATGTAAATACACACTAGATGTACAGCAAAATTAACAATATATTCAAATTTTCTCTGTTGATTTTGATCTCTCATCTAAAAATGGTTCTCTCTTTAATTAGGCATATTTTCTAGTCAAATATATTCACTAAAATGTAATTATCAGATGTAATTAATATTTTTCTTATTAGTTAGAAGAATGGAAACATAAAGGACAATTGAAATATTCCTTTGAAAACAAATCCCTGAAGTTATACAATTAGTGTGTGTGTGTGTGTGTGTGTGTGTGTGTGTGTTAAAACATAAAAGCTTTACATTCGTATGCTATAACCTGTTATACATCAAACTTGCTCTTAACCTAATTCCATCCTGGGATGGTATGTATTTCTAATCCCAACTATTATAAATTATTCTTTTACATGACCACATTTATTGAGTGCTCTTTACTTAGGGGAAAAGACTGGGTTGGGCAGTTCAAAGACCAAAGTCTTTATTTAGAACTGAAGTAAGGATGATGGAGATAGCAGTCGCCACAGAACATGTTATCCATCATTCCCTCTGTTGAATCTCCAAGACAAAGCTTAAGAAAGGTTTGGGTAGAATTGGTAAGTAAGTTCTTTCAAGAAGTAAGATAGGTCTTTGAATCCTGAACTGTTGTAATATCAAGAAAAGTGTTTTCTATAGAGTCTTGGGCCTCAACTCTCGGTTAAATAGGCTGTTTCTGACCAGATTTGTTCCACACTTGAACATCAGGGTTTTGAGCCCAGTTTCTTCATTCTCCAAGGAAGGCAAGTAATAAATAGGCAGATAAAGTACTCTACACTGCAGATAGTCATTGTTGTTTGTACATACTTGTATTTAGAGCTCCTCACTTGGAATGGTATAACCTTTAGTTTCCTAAAGAAAACTGATTCTCCACTATTCCACAGTTACTGACTACCTGTTCATCTAGGAGTGGTATGTTATGAAATTTGTTCCATCTGTGTCAGGATGCTGACTACTGTTGTCTTTATATAGGTGTTGTTTAGGCAGCTATATTGTTGTAATTTCTTGGGTACAGCTTCCTTTTCATGACTAGAAGACAGTATCTCTTAGCAAATTTCTTATACAATCTTTTACTTTAACTCTTGCAAGATGTTGCACTGCAGATGCACCAGTAAGAGTTGTGTCATCCATAGTTATTTTTTTTTGTATATTAAAAACTTTGTTAGTGATGAAAGAAATACTTCTCTGTAGGTATTAGAGGATTTACAGTACAATAAGAAATATCAGTTTAGAAATATAGCAATGGTCAATTCTTCTCTAAGGTGTATGACCTCTCCAGTCATGGGTAATTGGCTTTCCATACAGTACTGAACACGACTTTTATTCCACTGAAATGTCCATTAAGTCCAATTAGACAGTTGGTTAAAAAGTGACATGCTTACACCACAGGGAACATCTTGTTGGACTCTCAGTTTTGTGATCCATGAGCTTATAGCTGGGCGGGACTATTGAATGCTTTCCTCCCTAATAGCTTGTGTAGCACCTTTGGATACTAAGAGTGTTGGTCCTAAGGCAGGATGCTTCCAGGTCATTTCTAAAATGATAATATCCTTTGTACAGTCTGGGCTGTGTCTTTAGCAATTGTGATTTACCTTTAAGTTCTGTTAAACAACGAGGAACAAGAGTTCTTCCCTAGTCAAAGTCCTCATTTTTCCCTTTCAGCCTTCATCGTATTTATGCTCTACTAACCCCCTCTCTAAAGATATTTATATTCCCGATTCCTCCGTGTTCCTTTATGCATCTTCTGATTCCTCCAGCTACTTCAGGTTATATACTCAAGTTTAAAAATTCAGAGTTAGGAGTCGCAAATACAAGAGAACATGCAGTATTTATGTTTCTGAGTGTGAGTTACCTCATTCAGCAGAGTATTTTCCACTTCTATACATTTACCTGAAAATATCATTATTTCATTTTGTATAGATGAACAGAATTCCATTTTCTTTCTTTTTTTTTTTATTTGGACAATTTATAAAATAGTTTCGTTTCTTTTTTAGTTCCATTTTTATATGTATATTTTCATAACCTCTTCACCTGTTGTAGGCCATTTATATTGTCCATTTTCTAGCTGCTGTGAGTCAGTAACAAAGAATATGGCTAAGTATCTGTAGAGCCAGATATGGAGCTCTTTGGGTGTTTGTCATGGAGTTAGTATAACTCGGTGACATTGTATGTACATGTTTGCCTTTTTAGAATTCTCTATGCTGACTTCCATAGTTGTCAGACGAGTTTACAATCCCACCACCAATGAATGAGGGATCCCTTTTCTTCCCTCATAGCTACATTTATTTTTAGTTGTTTTCTTTAACTTGGCCATTTGGACTTGGGTTATATGAAATCTCAAAGTATGTGTAATTTTCTTTTCCCTAGTCACTAAAGATGTTGAATACTTTTCAAGAAATTTCTTAGGCATTCTTATATTTTCTTGTGCATAATTTTTTTAATTGAACTATATACATATAGAAGAATCATATATAGGGCTTGGTTCTCTCTCCAGTTCTAGGCATCCAGTGAGAGTCTTGGACCTTGCTGTGGATGAAAAAGAGAATTTATTGTCAATGTGATCAACACATATGAACTAGTTTAGCTATACAAAGGCAGATATTGAAGTAAATGGTTTAACTCTTTCAATGATTCAGTAGTCTCATATTTACAACCATCGAAGTCCTGTGAAAGGTTCTGACAGCATTTAGATGTTTTCTGTTGTCTAAATGAATTCTCATCCTCTTTGGCTCAACATTCAGAAACAAAAGAAATGTGAAAATTTCAAGGGAGAACAGGAAACTTGTTATCAAATTAGTATGTTTTGTCCTTGTTAGTCAATTGTTCAGGTCACCCTCATAAACAGTTTCAAATGGATCTGACTCACTTCAGTTGTGGTTGTTCTGTAATTACACAGTCATTATCCTTGGCTCTAGCCTTTCCATCTGGGATTCACATTCATGGTTCAGGCAGTATCCCAGCTTTACAATGTCTCTTGCTTTACAAAACCACTGTGTAATATAAGAAGTTAATAAAGAAACATAGTAGGTACTAAGGTGACACTTTCTTAATCTTTCCGGTGGATATTTTCATATTATCTATGATACTACTGGAAGAAGGAAGCAACTGTAGACAAAGAATTAAGTGCTTTAGTGTCCAATTGGAGACTATTTTCAATGAACAAACTCCCCCTATCTCAGCCAAATTAGAGCCCAGCATCTACAGAGAGAATCTGTGCCTATGGCAAGAGCACAACCAGTTTATTAAAAATGTAAATCTTATTCCATTCATCATCATTAACTCCAGCAATTGGCCAACACATTTAAATGAAGCAAATTTTAAAGATTTCAGGGGCAACTAGCAGTTCTTCAAGACACCAAGAATAATATCTGCAGTTTAAGAAAATTTGTGTCAACCCAATTTAGAGGCAATAAAAATGTCATGAATCAGATCATTTTTTCACAGTAATTTTGTGTCACACCAAACCCAAAGACTTGCAGTTGCTAAATGGAGAAAATGAATTAAGATTTATCAATAAATGAAAGTAACTCAATCATGTCAACGAGCCCTTCATACAGATTGGAATTTCAATGAGACAGCACTTCAAATGTACAAAATAGACTTTAAGTAACCCCCTCTGAAATTCTCTTCATATTTATCCTTGGTTGGCTAACTGCTGGACTCTTGCTTGCATGTGAAGAGAGTGTGTTTCATGCATTTATTTCAGAGCTTTCCATTTTGACTTTCTCTCCCATGCTCTGCTTAATGGGTACTTAAATTAAAGTGGTAGCCATTTTGCTTTATTACTTTAATTTCTTTAAAAGTGAGTTCTATTCCTCTCTTATTTCCAGTTCAAAGACAGCATATAGTCTTAATAAACTTCAAATGTACTTGGATAGCTGATAAATTTAATGATCTCATCAGCTTAAAAAATGGCAAGTAAAAGTAAGTGATCTTGAGAATAATTAACAGAGCAATGATGAGAGAGGAGAGAATTGCTCAGAATAAATTTTGCCACCCTTATTTCTGTTGAAAGTTCCAGTGAGCAAGTGAAACCTTTATTTAGCCTTTATTTGTTGATACAAATCAACTCTCCATACAGACTACATTTATCTCAGCAGTTGAAAATAAGTTAAAAATATATTATTATATCTGTATTTTTATCATGCAGAAAACAAATATTTGTAACCAGATTAGCAGAGAGAAAGTTATCAAAAACTATATTGGTGGCCAGGAGAAAATTAATATGAAGTCATTATTCCTTCCTTAAACTAACACATTAGTAAACTTGAACGGTCTATTTTATGTGTTGACAAATGCTTACAGTTTTCCTCTATAACATGGTATTTGAATTCTATTTCATTCACTCTTCTAGGGGAAATCATACCATGAAGCCTATGTGGGAGTTGGAACAAAAGGGGATTAGGAATTCCTATGTCTAAGAATAGAAAAGTATTTATCTCTGTATTTGAAAGAATTGTCAGGTATAATACCAGTAATGCAATAATTAATTGATTTTTTTGCTTTAAAATGTTTCAAAAATAATTCTTATATTACTGGCACTGAAGACAGCTCTCATTTTTAAAGCATTGACCCACTGTTGATATATTGTGTTTTATTACTTTGGGTCATGAGAAAATGACATTGCCCATAATTTGGACAATGATAATACTGAGAAGGAATGTCTAGTTTTGCATTCTATGACATGTAAGTTGTAAAATGAAGCAATCCAATTTCATAAACTACTCTTAAATGCTCTGTTTTACAGCCCACAAGTAGTGAATAAACTCACACAAGCCTTCACATGATTGTAAGACGTCCAGCTTATGTTGATCTTAATTTTGCACTTTCTGTCTTAATTTATATGACTTCACAAGAAAATTCTGTTTTTAAAAGTAAATTTCAATTTGTATATTGATATTAGTTTATATATTTTGATTTGACTGGCTTTCTCATTCATATATCAGGTTTTGGGGATTTGGGGGTGGAGGGTGGTTGGTGTGGAATTGTGTCTTTCCACTTGACTTTTTTTTCAACTATCACTAATACATTAGTAACCTCAGTTGGTAGTCAGACAGTTAATGTCAGATTGCTTGCAAGTTGATACCCACAGCAAATAGTTCATTAGTATCAACAAACAAACAGTATTTCACTGAGCTGAGGAGATTCACCAGGAACTTAAGATGGTGGTCACCTTTAATTCTGATTCAAGCTTTAGAGTACATACCAGAGGAGGAAAATGGTGTGTGCAAGCTTCTGGTATACAGCAAATATACAGATGTGTTCAAGGATTACCTGAGGTTTTTTGTTACTTGCGCAGTCATTACTACAATGGCAGGCACCATTTTCGAGGAAGTTTTGCGATGGGCTCAGTCTTCTAAAGCATAAATCTCGGGCTGGAGCAGTTATCTTAGATTTATGGATAGGAAAAGCATGACAAGAGTTTTAGAGATTTTGTTTTTCATTATACACTTGGGTTCAGCCAACCTGTGCGTGTGCTCCAGTGTACCAGGTCCACCATTTTATTGTTTTCATGCAGAGTTAGAGAATGTCTCCATCAGCACTCCTGTGCACTTTCTGGATGCTTTAAGTTTCCAATCTGTTTGTTTTATTTACATGATGAGTTGATTTAAAGCAATCTTAAAAAACCTAAAATATTATCCATATTTTAAATAAATGAATATGACCAAGGTTTAAACTGTTATTTATGTACTTAATCAGCATACCTAGTTTTATGGCATCTTTTTATGCCAGAATTATTTAATATTATTTGGGACCCTGCTTTCTTCTGAAGGAAACTGGAGGAGTCTATCTGGGAGATGTGATGTTGAGGGGCCAGGGAGGAGGATAGGGAAGGGAGTCTGCAGTTGGGATGTATTGTATAAGAGAAGAATAAATAATAAAAAAATTAAATAACATATGTACTTATTTACAAAAGTGGTGATTTCTACTAAAATATCAATTCATGCCTTTGATATTTATTATGCAGTTCCTATCAACATATAATATATTAGATATTGAACATATTCTAAGATAGAATCTTTTTACCACATAAACAGAATGAAATAGAAATAGTAATAAACCACAATTAACTATCACCTGGAAAGTACTATTGTAGAGGCAAATCTCCTGGATAATAGAATAGTGAATTCAAAAATAATGTCTTAGACTATTCCCGTTTCATGAAAAACAGTGACTCCCATTTATTCAGCTAGTATTTTCATACGGCTAGGGCCAAATCTTAAAACTGCTGTATTGCACAGGAAATCATTCTAGGAAATGAAAACTTAGATGGAAATTCTAGAACCACTAGAGTTCCCATGAGAATGCTGTCCTACGGTCTCAGATGCACAGAAGCTATCCTGGGAGATGAAACAGGAAAGTCTGGTGAAACTATCAGTAATATATTCATAGAAGAGGAAGGATACCACAGAGAATCTGAGAGTGTCATCCAGGATGCCACAGAGCGTCTGACCATGTCATAGTGGGTGGAGGAACTACACTCATGCTTCCTCACTTCTTTGCAAAGAATGGATATGACCATTGACATTAGAAACCTGTGAGGCAAGGAACTGAGAGCTTTTTTGTCCCATGTTGTATACTAAAAGGGTAGTTACTTATTTCATTCTCCTAATGATATTTTCTTCTTGCCTGTAGATGTTAGTTAGAATCATGCATACCTGTGGGGAAGACACTATGTGTTATAGGAGCCAGGGGCCTGAGACCATTAAGATGGCTGTCATTGTTGCTGTTCTAAGCACTTTTTATTGCTGACAGTGTTATTCTCCTTTCAAATTTTATCCCATCAGCAGAACTTGTCCTGGAATGTTTATGGCAAAGACTACAATATGGCACTTTTCTACTCCAATTTCTAGTAGAAAAATAAACCATCGGAAGGCATAATATTTTAGGGATTTGAGTCATAGTTAATTTTAAATATCTAAATATGGGATTTTTATTAACCTGGATGTCCTAAAGTTGGTTGTTTATAGCCCATTGCCAGTTTTATAAGACATCTATAACTAGTGCATATCTTTTCCAGACTTTATGGGCACCTTTTCTTTCTATTTCTTTACCAGTACAGTAATAAAAAAAGACAAGAACAATGAGACTTCAGCATAGTCCTTGATGCCAAATGCAATCAGTTTCTCAAAACTGATTATCCTGTGTTATCCTGATGCCCTGATTCTCATTTCCAACAGGGTTATGAGCATAGATCAGATTCTATCCCCCACATCCTTGTGTTGTTACCTTACTTTAACTTATATTTTTTTGACATTTCATTATACAAAGTATTCTGTTTTTGTCACCATAGTTCCACTTCACAGTATTGGGATTCAAACAACCAACATGCAAGAGATTTATTGTGATGCAAGTAGCCCATAAATAGAATTGTGTTCATGCTCGGTTATTATAAAATGCAGTTACATGGACATGTGGCTAATATTGCTCTAGTTGGAGTGGATGAAGGTTGTCTAGTCATCTGTTTGGGATGACTGCTTCTTACTCTACCATCTACCTGTCCCATAGTGAGTTCTTTCTTAGCCTAGGATACTGACTGTCATCTGCGTTTCACTGATGGCGGCATTGCTGCCATTTCTTTTCAGGTGATAAATCTGTCACAAGAAATACGTGCAAATCGTTTATCTGATTGTTACTGTGCATAGGCAACATGGCTGTTACAGAGATGTTGGCTACCATAAGAAAATGACTTGGGAACAAATCAAGCATATTAGACTTAAGAAAATTAGGCCTCCTTGGAACATAAATATAAATGTATCAAAATATAAGATGAATTCCCTTTGTATTTTTTTAGACACACTAGATATTGATTTCTTCCTCCTATAGCTCTTACCTACATCCTCTGATACCCCACTACCACTAAAATACTCCAATATTTAAGGTGGAAATGCATTTATAAATGTGTGGATGAATATGCTTGTACATATTATCTAGGTACATGTTTTAATATTCATAGTAGTATATGCAGAGACATTTGCATATGCCTTGCTGCAGTATCTGCTAAACACGCTAACTGACTTCCTAACATAGTTGATAGAGCTCAGTGTGACTTACTCTGTGGCCAGAATCTCTGCAGGTTGCTGGGAAATATTAAAGTGTGTTCCTTCTGAAGGAGCTGGTGTACTTCTCTTTTTGCACATTCCATCTGATGCCATTGCTGCACGTTATCCCAGAGGCATGCACAGGGGCAGTTTAGGCACATGGATGAGTGCTAGAAAATAATTGTAATTTCACGTCTTCTCCTAAGTAAGCATACCCTCAGGCCAAGTGGTAAAATACCACCTCCGCCAGCCTCAACATCCATCACTGTAATGAGCTACAAAATCAATCTGTAATTGACAAAAGCATTTTTAATCAAAGTATAAGGCATTTAGAGTCTCCAGACACGGCCTTTTTTGTCTTACGTCAGTATTTACTTTACAGCAGGATGAGAGGTATTTCATTTTGTTCTAGGGTGTGAGTTATGGTTATAAAGAAAGAGAAATGTGCTTTTCAGAAATTCCTCCTACCTACCTATTCCACAAAGATGGCATGTTTTCTCATGGCTTCTCATAATTACACATTCTCATAACCATGTTTTAATATGTTAAGGGAAACAGAAATCTGTTGTGAGGATGTTTATTTGAATGCTATCAATTGTTTCTCTCTAGCAAATTGCTCTCTAACTGCCATTTCTATTATTAATGCAGACCTGGAATCCAACAGGCTCTTCTCCCCACCCCCACCCCAATCTGTTTTCTTGATATGTTTTTAGTGATATACATATGTCTCAAGACTTCCCCTTAATAGTATTGTTTTTTTTTTTCTCAGCCAAATTACTCCCACTCCCCATCAGAATGGTATGGAATATTTTAGATAACTACCCATAAAACATTTTAGCGTGTTTCCAAGTGGTGGTAATTATAGCCAAAGGCAACATATTTAGGATGAATTCAATGACTTTCTGGGCATCAGTTCTTATGTTTTTATGGGATATGCTCCAGATATTTACTATCAACTCTTCAGTGTGGGGACCACATTAGGATCATCTATTGGAAAGACACCTGTTTGGATACTGAGCCATATTCAGCATTGCCCAGGCATTTGGTCTTAGTAGATTTGTATCAAGAGAAACTACATCAATTTCTGGCACAAGAAATAGCAGAGTTTCAAAGAAAGTTATCCAGAGATTTCCAGAATAGTGGAACAATATTCTACATGATCTGATGTTTCCATGTATGGAGTTTATGGTATGTTGTGCATGAGTGTTAAGTGAGGGTTTGGCAAGTCTAATAGAGCTTTGCATGTATCAGCTTAAATCCTAGAAGATCTGATCTAGGGGATTGGAATATCTCAGTAATCTTACATTTTTAACTGGTTTATATAGCCCCATATTGAATTACTTTTTAAGAACATGTGACCTATATAAATTGATGAATATTGATGGTAATATTACATTCAGGGAGAACTTCAAATATCTCAAATACTCCACTATATAAGTGGAGTATATATATATATATATATATATATATATATATATATATATATATATATATATGATAATATATATAAAACAAATATATATAAGATTTGTTTTACCATTACAAGTGATTTTCTCAATATGCTATGAATCAGATGCTACTGTTACTGAAAAAATGTATGGGTATCAAACAGAATAGCAAAGTAATATAACTTCTCAAGAAACATAGCATATAAATAAGAGGTGTGGCTGAACCCAGGACATCTAATCCTAAGACAAAGTCTCTTAAACTCTGTACTATGGAAGAGTAGTGCACACGTCAAGTTGAGCAATTAAGCATCTTATGCTTTGCACTGTTTTCAATCCTACTTATCCACAATCACATTGAAATTTTTTTAAGTGCATGGAGACAGTACCCAGTTTATGCAAACACACACACACACACACACACACACACACACACACACACACATACACACACACACACACACACACACACACACATATATATATATAAAACACATCAATAAAGGAACCATTTTGTGACATTAGTTGTGGTTAGACTTTATAATATAGGAGAATATATACAAATGAATCAGAAACTATGTTGCCAGGACAAGCCTACGAATGTTACTGTTCTGGGTTTCATGATGCTTTGGGTAGGAAAAGAAATAAAATCACATTAAAAAAAATCACATTACCCCAGTAAAGCTTAACTGTTCTCTGAAAAGGCAACAGTTAAACATGATTTATATCAGAGTAGAGTAAAATTAAATAATACCTGTACTCTGATAGCTAGCCTTTAACTAGCTTAAGGACAGTCTGATGAGTCTTAAATGAAAATTGAAATTTTTTACTAAGAGGTGTGCCTAGGAGCAAGGATAGCAGCATTTATCAGGAGGCTTGTGTTAAATAACATCTTGTTCTCATTACAAAGCTAGTTCTTATTATAGATGACTCCAACTTTTTAACGTCTCTTATTTTAACTGTAATACGTTGTAAATGAATCATAGATAATTCATGAGTAATTATTCATACTTACAAATTTCTAATTCCTGAATATTCTCAATAGTAACATGATGGAAACTTGTGTTAAAAAAAATGTACTCACTGGGAGCTAGAAGGCTGGCACAGCAATTACCAGTGCATACTATTTTTCCAAGGACCTGAGCTCAGTTCCCAGTACCAACACTGAGGCTCACTATTGTCTGCAATTCCAGCTCTAAGGGATCCAAAACCTGCTCTTGGTTTCCAAGGGCATTGTCCTCACATACTACCCTACACACACACACACACACACACACACACACACACACACACACACACACACACACACACAATTAACTTTTTAAAAAATCCTTAACAGAAAACTTACTTTCTTAGACAGGATATTTTAAAGCAGTAATAAGACTCTAGAGTATGTGTGGTCTGTTCATAGATGTATTAAATTACCTAGATACATATAATTAAGTAATATTTTAGCAACTACATCTTAAGAAATAAGTTG
Source organism: Uromys caudimaculatus (assembly GCA_028551405.1). Lineage (NCBI taxonomy): Eukaryota > Metazoa > Chordata > Mammalia > Rodentia > Muridae > Uromys > Uromys caudimaculatus. The sequence continues at coordinate 31,722,389 of CM052713.1, forward strand.
AAATTGGCATTGTTTTCCTTCCTCATTTGTTGATAGTTGGAGAAATTCCAATACAATTTTTGGATATTTTATTGACTAATTTTGTTCTTGGATAACTTCACATTATACATACATACATATATATATATATATATATATATATATATATATATATATATATATATATATATATATATAATCTTCTTTAATCTTCTTTGCCTACCCTCACTTATGTCTCATCTTTATTCATCTATATCATACCTACCACTTCCCTTTCAAAATTAGGATTTATGTTTTGTTTTGTGGTTGATTTGGTTTTAATTGATGATGTCAAACCAAAGACTTTTTGTTTTTGCAAACATATTTTAAAGATTAAGGGCTTATACATTTACTTACTAATTTAAAAGTACCCACTAACTTAAAAGCACCCACTAATTTAAAAGTATATGTAACTTACTAAGTAGTTTTATATCTCAATTTTATTACAGCATATTAAAATATGCTTACACTATTGACTGTTTTATTTTAAAACAGCTCTGTGCCATGTATTCATTTTGAAATTACTATCAAAATAACACCCTTTCTTTCTACTATCTATTCATTTTCAGTTTCAACCAATTCCATAGCTACCTGAGCAGTATTAAAATGATTATAAAGCATATTGATGAAATTAGTATGAGGGCAAATACAATGATGAATGGCTGTGGATAAAATTACAACTGAAAATCTAGGTGCGAACTATTCCTCGGCCTTCCCTAACAAGCATGCATAGATATTGCACAACTTAGTATAACTGAAGATACAGAGAGATTAAGGAAAAGCCTTAAAGAGGTCAAAAAGATGAAAGTAAAAAAAAAAAGATCTATATTTTCATTCCAGTAGAGATTAAGTAGCATGGTGCCTATCTAAAGCCATTATTGGAATTGACAGGAGTTAGAATTCATGGCCACCTATTGACCTGAACTAGACTCTCCTGAACGACATTTGGATCAGAGTTACAATAAGAGGAAAGAGTACAGGCCTCCACTGTCAGCTCCCATGGAATCTGTACTAACTGGTAGACTCATTAGCTTCCCCCTGAATATTCATCAGAATTGATACGGTGCATTATGGTTCTCTGCGCTGTCGCTGCTAATGAACTGATCACAAATTCTGTGGTAATTAATGAGTCTATCAAAGGCCATTCACAGTTTTTCAACTTTAGAGAAAGATAATCTCAAGGCAAAATAAAGTAAAATCTGCAAAGCTTTATATGTCTTTTGGAGCTCCTTCCTTGTTCTTTCAACTCCTTGTTATTCCCAGAAGCAGCTTACTGCCAGACTGATACTGCTGATTGCCCAGAAACTAGCTATAGATTAAGAAAAAGTTCACGGATCCTATGCTCCAGTGTCAGCCTCTGTGATAACACAGTTTTTTTTTTTTTAAATGGGTTTTTTATGAAATTGTTAAAATCACTCCCAATATGAGGTTCAGTACTACGACGGAACAATGAACCAGAAATGCTGGAGTACAGAAGCCAGCTGTTGCAGATACACCAAGCCCTTCAGAGACTTTGTTTGAGGGTAACAATAAATCAAATATATTATTTCACTAGTTGATTTCTTTTAGTATCATATATTTTTCATGAGTGAGATTCAGTGCAATACAAAACCAACAATCTTACAGCTTTTTATGTTTTAATTCTATTGTCCCTGACCTGAATCTCTCTTATTATCCTCAATTAAGTCTTCTTAGATAGTCTAAAAAAAGTAGGGCATATTGGAAAAGAAAAACATAGGGATTGACTCATACATATGGTCTGGGTTCTGGTCTCACTGAAATCACTAACAGCTGATCTTTGTATGTGTCTGTATCTCTCTCTCTCTCTCTCTCTCTCTCTCTCTCTCTCTCTATATATATATATATATATATATATATATATATATATATATATATACTTTATTTACATTTCTAATGTTTGCCCCTTTCCAGGTCTCCCCTTTGGAACCCCCTTATCTCCTCCCCGCTCCCCCTGCCTCTATGAGGGTACTCCCCCACTTCCCCACCACCCACCCACTCCCCCACTCCTGTCTTCCCTTCCTGGCATTCCCCTATACTCGGGCATCTAACACCCTCAGGCCCAAGGGCCTCTCCTCCCACTGATGGCTGACATGGCCCTCCTCTGCCACATATGTGGCCAGCACCATGGGTCCCTCCACGTGTATTCTTTGGTTGGTGATCCATATATCTTTAGCTCCCAGTTTCTCCATTTACATAATGTAGGTTGAGTTAAATGCAATTGTCACTTATTTTCACTACAGTGACCTCTTTACTACCGATTTCCATGGAATTTGTTAATTACTTATTAAAATAAAGTAAGTAAATTTCTCATTCGTACTCATCAATAGTTTTTTATTGAATCTATACTAGAAAAATGTAAAAACAACAATAATGACCATAAAAATATTATATTCAATATGTGTTTGTTCATATGCCCTCTTGAAAATACACACCTGATTTTCACTGGCCCGTTCAAATGTTCGAAGGAGATTCTCTAGCCCTCTCCTTACTCTAGTGGACCTTTGAAGAGATAATAAACAATGAAGATGATGAAATACCTGAATGGACAGCTTGTTAGTCCACACAAACCTTTTCTGCACTGTCTGCTTCAAATAACAGGACTCTGTGCATTCCATCTCCGCACCATGTGGTCAGAGTTGGATTTTTATCTTAAAAATCCAAGGCTTTTCAGGGGAGCTCTGTAAGGTCATCAGTTTTTCCCATTGGGCAACTGACATCTTTTATGTCTTTGAGAATTTCATCCCCTTTCATACACTAGTATGAATACATCCATACATTCATACACAAACTACACCAAGGCAATGTGTAAAGTTAAGTAGTTAAATGGCCTGGGTGAGTGTTCTCACAAACCTCTAGAACATGTCCTTAGGCCACTATTAACCATTGCCCAATAATGGTCTTCAAAGAAAACATCAGTTGCTTGTGTTTCAACTAATATTCCTGGAGAGCCGTGCAGGACAAGCTTTCCAAGGTTGTCACAGGCTGAGTTGTGCTTGGGGTTTCTCAGTCTGTGAGGATAATCTTCCAGATCCAAGAAATGCTGTGATCTCTCACCTTTGAGGTCTCTGACCCTCCCTGCCATTATCTGTCCTTATAATCAGGATTCCAGAGCCACACTAAACAGCTTGTTGCTCCTAGGTATGCCACTCACACCAGTCACAACAGCTACGCAAGACATAGCCACACATCCCTGATCAGCACACTAGTGATACCTAGGCATGCAAGTTGAATTCCTTCTCCACACTCTGCCCTGACACAGTTACTCTGATCTTCCTTCACTCCCTCCCCACCTCCCCATTCTCATCTACCTTACACACAGCTGGCCTTGTTTCAACCCTCCTTTAGAATTTTTAAAGACAAGTAAATATACATGGCAGTTCTCCTCCACCACATCTTTGTATTTGTTGAATGACAGAATGAATGTCCTTCAGCTAGCAGATTAAGGTGTTCAGGCAGGATGGTTACCAATTAGAAATCACTGCAGAACTGAGTGTACTTATCCCCCCATCCCTGGAATAATTAAAGGAGAATCATCAAGTTGACTTCTTAATCCTATTCCTTGGGAAAGTTTGCTAACGGGAAGTTTTGTTTTGTTTTGTTTTGTTTTGTTTTGTTTTGTTTTGTTTTGTTTGGTGTGTGTGTGTGTGTGTGTGTGTGTGTGTGTGTGTGTGTATGTGTGTGTGTGTGAACCAACAGAGCAAACTTGAGGGATTAAGAAAAATATCAGATTTACAGAATTAAAAGCAAACCATTGGGGTTGTTCATAGTGTCTGCCATTTTTGGTATATGAACAGGTTACCTTGGCCTGCAACAACATACCGAGTAATGTCCTCTGAAAATGAAGAAAGATATAATGGAAGGAGAGAGTTCAGAGGGAAGATCACTTTTTGAAATACTTCGAAGAATTCTCAGATATTATTGGAGAAGCTAAAATCCCCAGCTGTCCAGTGAGCCAACACGTGGGCCACACTAAAAGGCCATGCTGCCTGTTTCCATCCTGATGTGCCTTTCCTTTCTAAGCTTCCTGTTTTGTCATTACAACCTGTGGTTAAAACTCATCCTACCACACTTTCAAAACTCTTGCAACGAAGTAATTAAAATGTGCACAAATGCGATGTCTCATTAAGAAAGTAATAAAATCATAATCAATCAGAATCCCTGAGAAGTGTATGAAAATGGAACAATAAAAATGTCATTATGTTATTGGCCTGGGAATAGCTTCTCTTTCACTTATTAGAGAAATGTTATTTTTCTTGCTGTACTTCTCTGTCGTTTGAGATTGGCCTTGTGCTGACCCAAAATATCACAAAAGCATGAGAAAAGTCGCAGTAAAACAATGCCGCTGTCAGCACTATCCACTCTATGCAGACTGTGCCTCTCACCCCTGGATTGCACTGTCTCTGGCTTTGTTCCATCCCTGTGATGAGTTATGGTGTAAGAGTGGCTAAAACACAGAGCTAGGGAGTCATGGCTGTGCTCCCTTCTCCACCAATCACACACTGCTAATGATAGCCATTATCCTCGTTGAACTCAGGTTCCCTCCCTTTCGTGTAGTTAGCAGCAGCACCTACCTTGATGGAAAGCTTTGAAAATGAAATGAGGTGACAGGTGTGAAGTGTTCACCACAGTGGCCAGCAGGTGAGCTCCACTGTGATAAGGGGCAGCCACTCCAGTCCTGCTTCATCCATTTCTGCAGTTTGCATCTCTATCTGCTATGTTTCAGACTCTTGAGGGCACCCATGTATACTCCGCTCTCTCTGTCTCTCTCTGTTTTTCTCTGTCTCTCTAACCTTTCTCTCTCTCTTTGTCTCTGTCTCTCTCCGTGCGTCTGGCTGGCTGGCTGGCTCCCTCTCCTCTAGTCTGAGGTCACAGGGAAAGGTATAGCATAAATTCTCAGCCCAATACTTCAGCTTGTATAATATAGCTAGCTAGCTAGATATAGATATAGATGATATAGATATGGATAGAGATAGATATGCTACAAACACTAATTAGCAGAGGAAAACGTGAAATAAGTATAGACACACACAAAGGCAGAAGGCAGGAATGTGTGATAAGTCACAGCTGAACTCAAAACATAGCACCACTGTTTTAAGATGTCGACAAAAACTCTGCAGGTACTAATATGATCATGGTATGAAACAATTAGTACCCATGTGTCAAATAGTTTTTCCTTGTTTTATAGATTTTTATAGGAAAAAAGCAAGCAAACAGTTGTCTTTTGATGTACCAATTAAATATCAAGCAATATCAAAGCAAATAACAGACTTGTGAAGAGATCACCTAAGAAGAGACTCTGAAAATAGTAAATGCCCATACATTATGTATACTATTGGTTGTACTGAGGCATTTTAGGATCACACTTAGATACAGCCAGGGTTTGGATGTAGGAGGGATGAACCCAGACCTGGTTTCATTTGCTTTTATTCTTCCGGTTTTCCACATTGATGGCATTATCATTGCTACTCTAACCTAACAATGATAGTTTTCATCTTAAGTCTTAAGAATATAACCGTTCATGTTTTTGAGCTATGTCCTGAGTGAAGGAATGATTTAATTAAAGTCAGTTACTGAAAAAAGGTATTATCTATTTCTCTAAATATGTATATTGTTATATTTTTAAAACCTAGCCATGTTATGTTCCCTGTTGTTACAGTCACAACACTAGCCTTGCAAACAGATACTACACCCGCTGCTCCTGGTACTGGCTTACTCCAAACTAAGTAGAATGGAGGCAAATGCTCTCCAGGCCTTGCTAAGTTATGCAAACAGGCAAGGTCACATTAGGAGGAGCTAGGCCTGACATGAACAAATCGTAGAGGACAGAAGGAGTAAACTACTTTGCAAACTCACTTATTGCCCCTGGCTGGGATTTTAGAAGCCCTACTGGCAGCTTGTCAACATGACAGGCCTGTTCTACCATGTTCAAATATTTGTCAGATATCCTTTGAGGAATCTTCAGCTACTGTCCCTGTCTTGAATCTCTTCTTGCTTCTAAGCCTTACAAGCATGCCTGTGCTAACCATACCAATAAAAAACAAAACAAACAAACAAACAAACAAAACAAAACAAAACAAAAATAAAACAACAAAAAAACAATTCCTCGTTTAAACAGGCAAGTCTTACTTTCTTTCTTGTTTCTACTGGGGCTCTGCATCATGAGGAGTTTAAATAGATTTTAAGCAGAAGCAGCCCAGGAAGAGATGCCTTCACATTCTTCCAGAGCTCCACATACTCATGTGTTTATCTCCCTAGCCTCACTACAACATCTATTCAAAGTCACAGCCCCACCATTGTCCATTTTCCCAGTCGGGCTCATAACTTCTCTATTAAAAAAATCAGAATCAAGCAATATATGCACTGAAATGTTATTTATTTATTCTTTCTTTTCCTATCTGTATTATTATTTTATGATTTTTAATTTTTGTGGCTACTACTACTACTGCATACGTCAAATGTATTTTAGGTATAACAGCTTATGCCTGTAAACCCAGAACCAGAAGATTTTCAGTTCAAAGCCAGGATAGGCTCTATATTTGAGCTCCAGGCCATATTAGAATATATACAATGAGACTGCCTCTAAATAATAAACAAACAGATACATAAATAAATACCCGACTAGCTTAGCTGAAATGAGTATAGACTTCAAAAATGCAATCCCTTTGGTTTTAATTAACATTGGTAGAGTACCTCTGGCTTTCCTTGGCCAATTGTCTCAAAATAAACTTTAATTGATCTCAGAGTACCAAGAAGCATAATGTTCTTGAATTAATGCATTAGCGATGCATAGCACATCCAGACAAAAATAACCCTTCTCATAACAGCATTTGGAGTGTGTCCCTTGTTTAATTTTTCTTCATTTGAATGCTGGAATTTTTACTATAGTCCAAAAGCAGTAATCATTCTAGCTATTTTTATATTGAAAAAAACAAAGAACAATTCTTATTTGGGAACCCATGGACGTATCTAAATAATTTGTTAAGAATTATTTAGAATTTGAAGTATAATTTATCCTAAAATTCGATATAGAGCATCATGGATGAAAGAGCCTAAGATTCTGACATTGTCCAGTTCTCTTACTATGTCAAGTGCAAATTAATCACCTCTAAACAAAGAGAGAGAGAGAGAGAGAGAGAGAGAGAGAGAGAGAGAGAAACCATCACCCACTTGATGCAGAAGACCATTGTATATACAGTCCCGGTGAGAGGCCTCAGTATCCCAGCTCTGTGCTGTGATGTTTTCTCCTCCCTTGAGGTTCCGTAACAACATGCAAGTCAATTATTGGGTTTTTTTTTCTTCACAAAATGAATTCAAAAGTACTGGGGTGTTTAAAAGAGGCTGTAGATGACTGTAGCTCGGTACTTCACTTAGTGTAGCCCAGGTCTGTTCTCTGCAATGTCATCATCTGTATTTAGGAGACGTGTTGGTAGTCATATTCCTCCTGTTTAGTCTAAACTAAAAATGAATTCTGTTTAAGTGTCTTGTGTCTTTCATATTAATATAATTAAAAATTGCTCCAGTAACAATGGCTCAGAACTTTCCCTTCAAGTCATTTCACATTGAATATGAAATAGATTAAATACAGTTATGAATGCCACACTAACTGCAGCTTACTGTGCTAAAAGCACTTTCCTGAGCAGAATTTTTGTGTGAGAAAGATAAATCATTCCTCGAGCAAAAGGGTCCTGTTAACCCGCCATTTAGCCCACTAGTTAATAATTAGTCCTGTATCAGAAAAATTGATATATCCTATAGTCTTTTGATAAATTTATAGATTTTTATGTTAAAAAACCTTTCCACATGATTTTGTAACCTATTTGTAAAGAACAGTATATCCAGATTAGTCCCAGCTCATTCAGTATTCTGCATCCTTCACATATGTCTTTAACTTTCATGTGCTTTGACCTTAAAGTACATTCTCCAAAAGATAGATTAAAATTAAAATCAAGGGGAAAATGAATCCAACATTCCTTGAAAACTATGTAGGTTGATAAAATGATCATATTACCAGTTTGGGCAGGACATCTCTTCACCCTGTCCCAGGACACTGCTTAGAATTGATTCTCCAATTAAGCCCATCAATTTCTCAATAGACAGGAACATCCCTCCGCCAAAGAACAAATACTAGAGAAAGGAGGAAGGGACACAAAAGACATTTCAGTCTGATTGTACTAAATTTTTTTTATTTTGTATTTGTATAAATTAATTTTGCTAATAATAAAAACGTATATGCATTATTTCAACAGGTAAAGCTAAACCAAAAGAAAACAAAGACTTTCAAAGCCAGATTCTCGGGAGATGAGCATCCTCATTACACGGTGCATAACCCCATTTAAAATGTTTATGTAAATATATCTGTTTTACATACACATATATATGCGCAAATACGTAAATACACATTCACATGTGTGTTTTAAGTAAACTTGTGAAATAATATATTTCCTCTGCTTTTTCAAACATCCTCAATGTTATCTCTCCTCCGTCTCTCCTTCTTTTCCCACCCTTTCACTTACCCCATCAAAGTCCCCCATTTTTCCTATTAGGTGACATCACAGCACCCACATCCTAATGTCCCTTTCTCTAGAGCTCCTTTTCTTGCCACCAACTGTGGCTTCTTTCTACTTTCCTGGCTTCTTTGAATATTATGGTTCTATACTGAATTTTTTAATGATTTTAGTTCTCTTTATAACTGGATAGTCAAGGTGCCGCATAGGTTGTCTAATTCCAAGTAATCAACCCTTGATATGTATATTCAAATGATACCACACACACACACAAACATTTACATATGCATAAGAATATACATGTGTGTGTATACACACACACATATACATATTTATACATGTAGTGCTTGTGTATTAAGTTCTTAAAAAGGTAAAATTATATTTAAAAAATGAAATCCAATATTTGGGAGGAAGACACCTGTTTGAGAGCAAATTTTTGTGAAATAATCCTAAAACACATACGAGATTTATCACACCAAAAGAAGAACACCATCTCGCCTATGAAAAAGAAGGCTTTGTTTGCACATGTTGCTATATTCCAGGTCTCTCATTTTTTGCTAAGTGGTCCAGAACTACAGTGAGTCAGATGCAAGGCCATCCTAAAGAAAGAATGCACCTTACTTCCTATTTAATACCAGGGAAGCTGGTGATTAAACATAGCAAACTCTGCTACCATTGCAGCCAAATTGGCAAACATTCCATGCCCTCCTCCCTTCCCTTCATAGAACTACCTGAGGCACTCCATTAGCCCAAAATAAACGACTCCTGAAAGTCCAGGAAGAAGGAAATCTGAGAAATAGGATGTTTCACCTTCAACCTGGCATTAGAAAATGTTGTGCTAGAAAAGTCACAATAGTAATCTCAGGTACTTTGGAAATACTTATTCATTCATATTTCTAAGGAATTCTTTCTACTTATTTTAATAATAAGACATGTTAATGAAGTTTTGCACATGCAGCTGATTTGCTAACCTGAAGATGAACTTAAACATACATTTCTCACTCGGGGAACAAAGTACTCAAATTTATGTGGTGTTGAAAAAACACAATAACCTGATTAATTTTATATGTGTTGAGTGTTGCCTGCATATGTGTATGCACACGGTTCATGTGCTTGGTACCCTCAGAGGCCTGAAGAATGCATTGGATTCCATGAAACTGGAAATATAAATAGTTGTGAGTTACCAGGTAGATACTAGGAACCAAACCTGGATCTTCAAAAAGAATAGCACGTGGTCTCAAACTCAAAGCTATCTCTCTCATCCTCCTTTATGATTCTTTCAAAATCTATTGTCAGCTACAAATTATTGATCAGGGGATAGCTTTTCTCTTCAGTGATACTCAATTTGCCTATCTTCTATGAGATAGGGGTGAGGCCTTAGTTTGTGATACTACCAAGGGTCAAACATATAGATAAGTTTAACATTGGAAAAAGATATGTGTGTGTGTGTGTGTGTGTGTGTGTGTGTGTGTGTGTGTACAATAATAAATCATACTTTTATTACATGAATACTTTAATAAGGTGGTCTATCTTAGCTATTCTATTGCTGTGACAAAATCCCTTGACCAAGGAAAAAATAAAGCATTCAATTGGTCTCAAAGTTACAGAGCATATATAGTATGATAGTAGAGCAAACACATGGTAGCATGAACTGCTGAGAACTCTCATCTTGATCTTCAAGCAAAAGGCAGAGAGACAACACTGAGACACCTCATAGTCCATCTCCAGTAACCCAGTTCCTCCAAAGGACCACAATTCTTAATCCTTCCAAATTGATTTCACCCTCTCACAAACATATATTCAAACATATAAGCCTATGGGGATTATATGTCTCCATCCAAACCAATACATGGGTGTTAATAAACCTGGTTATCATAAGAATCACAGTTCCTCAAGAGACACCTATATTAAACACCATTCCACGTATTTGTCTCTAACACCTTAACTAGTTCTTCAGTTCTATAATGAAATGAATCCACTTAGTAGATGTCTCCATGCACTCTCCTGTGAAAACTATCTCTGTATTTCCCTAGAACACAAAGAAGGGTTCTGAGCTCCACGTAAGGCACTTAAGATGAAGAAAAACCAAAATCTTTATGGAAATTGGACTACATGTAAACTGATACTGTGTTTGTTTGCTTTACAGTCAGGTTCTTGACCCATTCCCCCCACAGTGAATGACACTTAATACTTTCCCAGACAGTATTTGTTATATAAATGAATTAAGAGTTTATGATTGGATTTCAATTAGAAGTTAGTAATTAAAAACATTGACATGGTTGCGTAAAATCACAGAAGTCCAGAATACTAAAAGGACATGCACAGTATGAGTAATGGAAAAAAAAAGATTCCTGAAAGTTCTATGAAGTCATGGCCTACAAAGGCCTAGGAGAACATGTAGGAAAATACATGAATAGATGTGAGTTTGAAGACAAGTAAATAGGTATTAAGAAATTAGAAATTATAATTAAAATAGAAGTGGGGAGATTTGGGAGAATTAAAATAGTATTACTATAAATAATCTAGGAAAGGTTTTGAGGAAATATTCACAGTCAAGAGTGTGCCACTTTAGAAGATCGGGGCACCAAAGCCTTCCAAATCAATGTTTCATTTGATCAAAAGGAAATATTTTCTTTTGACTTCCTTAATCAAAGTCTCTAGGTCAGGCATGTTTCTCAAAGAGCTAAATGAATAGCTGAAATTTTTTACAGATCAAGGAGGAAATGCAATCTGGCTTTGCTCATAGTTCTGAAGTTAAAAAAGAATGCTCTATTTTTTGTTTCATATGCCTGTATGATTATTTGGGGAAATAATTTGTCTCTGGTTCAGCTTGAAAAAAATGAATGCATTCTGGAAAAAAGCAAAAGGCCATGGCTTTTCCAATTGGGAATCCATCTTAAAGAAATGGATTGGGTCCTCCTCCTTCAACTATCTTGGGGTCTCGGGCTGTTTGTATCTGCCAGCCTGGATTCACTGACAAGAGCCTAGCATAACTATCTTCTGAGAGGTTCCACTCAGCAGCTGAGTGAATCAGATGCTGATACCCATAGCCCAACATTAGACTAGCCTAGAGAAGTCTTGTGGAAGAGTTAGCGGAAGGATTGAGGTACCCAGAGTAAATAGGGACTCCACAAGAAGACCAACAGAGTCAATTCATCTGGATCATGGCGGGCTGCCAGAAGCTGAACCACCAACCAAAAAGCATACAAGGGCTGAACATAGGACCCCCTACACATGTGTAGCAGATGTGTAGCTTGGTCTTCATGTAGGTCCCCCAACAACTGGAAAGTAGGAGTTGTCCCTGACCCTGTTACCTGCCTGTGAATCCTGTTTCCCTAACTGGGCTGTCTTGTCTGGCATCAGTGGGAGAGGATGTGCCTTGTCCTACAGTCACTTGGAGTGCCAGAGTAGGCATAAGGAAGCAACCTCCTCTTCACCTCTGGGAAGAGGAGGATTGGCAGAGGGGCCATGTGAGGGAGGAGTAGGAGGAGGGAGTGGGGTGTGATTAGGATGTAAAGTGAATGAATAAATAAATTAATGGAATATTAGACATTAAAAAAGCAAGCAAAAAACAAAACAAAAGAAATAGTTTATGGAGTAAGCCATATAAAGACTTCAAATTTATTTTGAATAGGTAATCCCATTTCCACCGATATTATATCATGAAATCTATAACATTTTAATTAAACTGGTAGTTTAAAAAAATATAGGATATTTGACCCAATAAATAACTTTGCTTCATCCATCAATATCTTTAAATATTTTTTTAGTTTCATATTTTCATTTTTGGAAATTAAAATAAAGTCATGTCATTTTTCCCTTCCCCTCTATCTCTTCAGTGCTTCCCATGTACCACGTAGTATACTTTGCTCTCTCCAATAATTGTAGCCTCTGTTTCTTTAATTGTTGTTACATGTCTCTGTGTCTGTTTCTCCCTCTCTCTCTCTCTCTCTCTCTCTCTCCCCCTCTCTCTCTTACTCTAATCTGTCTGTCTCTCTCTTTCACACACACATAGATATACATATGTTTATATATGTGTTTGTATATGTGTGTGTTATGTGTGTGTATGCTTCTAAATTTATTTATACAACCTGCTGAGTCCCTAAATGTTACTTGTATGCATCTGATTCCAGCTGTGCCCATTTGACATTTGATAACCAATTTGGGGGCTCTTCCCTGGGGAAGACAATTGCTCCTGTTCTCAGCATTTCTTGGTTGTCTTTAGTTCTTTATCTAGGGTTAAGGTATCATGTGCTATTCCTTTTCTATATAAGCATGTCTATTGTGTCATCTTTGTTCAGGTCTTGACCAGGCAGCAATGATGATGAGACTTCAGGGATGTTGTTCCTTGGGCATTTTTAAAAGATGCAATTTCACACCAAACACCCTGTTCCTCTGGCTCTTACAATCTTCACGGACACTATTCCACTGTGATCCCTGTGCCTCATGGGACACAAGTTGTATCTGTAGCTATTCCTCCCTTTCATTTCTGAAGCTTTGCTCCAGTGAGTACATACATGTGATATTGTACCCTATGACTAATGTTATTAATGATGATATAGCAGATCACATGTGGATGGAAATGAAATATGAGGTGTGTGCTGCTTCTGTGTGGGGGAAGGAGTTGTTAAAGCCGAAAGCCAGAAGCTCTGATCTAACAGGTACCACCAAGCAAAGAAAAGGAGCAAACGTCTTTATTTCCTCTTCCATTCCATTGTTCTTTTTTTTTTTTTTTAATTTCTTTCCTTTTTTATTTATTTTTTTATTTTTTTATTTACATTTCCGATGATTCCCCTTTTCTTTGGAAACCCCGTGTCCCCTCCCCCTCCCCGCCTCTGTGAGGGAATTCCTCCTCCCACCCACCCGCCCACCCATTCCCAAATTCCCACCTTGACATTCCCTTTTACTGGGGCCACTAGCACCCTCAGGCCCAGAGTCCTCTCCTTTCTCCCTGGTGGCCATCGAGGTGATTCTTCTGCCTCATATGTAGTCCAAATCATGGGTCAATAGATGTGTATTCTTTGGTTAGTGGTCTGAACTAGAGGACGACCAGGGGGAGGGTCATTCCATTGTTCTAATACACCTTTTCTCTTGCCTTGAAAATCACTACACTACTTTTATGGTTGGCAGCCATATTTATTTCTTCAGTAACAGCTATCCACAGTCCTCTTGAATGGATGTATGGAATGGCGACAGCCAGAAGAACTGAGAGCTAAAAACCAAGATCTTTATTCCATTCTTCCCTGAAGGCTAAAAAAAAGAAAAAAGAAAAAAAAAAGTATGAAAAATTGCTAACTTAAGAAACTTAAAAATGGGGGCTGGAGAGATGGCTTAGCAGTTAAAAGCACTGACTGATCTTCCAGAGGTCCGGAGTTCAATTCCCAGCAACCACATGGTGGCTCACAATCATCTGTAATGGGTATTAGATGCCCTTTTCTGGTGTGTCTGAAGACAGCTACAGTGTACTCATATAAATAAAAGAAAGAAATCTTTAAAAAGAAAGAAAGAAAGAAGCTTAAAAATGTAACCTTTAGGGACTTTACACTTTATGCTCATTTCAGTCAAACTTTAAACTGTGTCTTATATCTTAATAATTCCAGTTTTCTGCCCCCCAAAAGAACACAGTGATGCTCTTCTGTCTGGAGTACACTAGTTTGTGGCTGATCAGTCTAAAGATTTTCATCATTGGTACCTAGGGAGTCAACTTCATTTTACCTTACTAACAAGAAAAGTGTGTGTGTGTGTGTGTGTGTGTGTGTGTGTGTGTGTGTATGTGTGTGTGTTTGTGTGTGTGTATATGGGTGTGTGTTTGTGTGTGCTTGTGTGTGTGTGTACTTAAGTGTGTGAGCACATGTACAATTTTGCATGTGTGTACAACTCTATATGTGTGTTCATGTGTGTGTATGTGCATAAATATGTGTGTCCAAGTGTGTGTGTGTGTGTATGTGTGTATTTCTACACTTTCACTCTTGTAAGTTGTCTGAGAAAATGCAGGCAAGCGTTTAGACAGAACTGTAATCTATAATTTCTTAATAGCAGTAAATGTCTCAAAAAGTGCATGGAATATCAGTAAGTCACTAGAAGTATCTTTTCATTAAAAATGATTATACTTAATTATTTGGATGATACTGGAAATTTTATATCTCTCTTTGCCTCAGAATTTCCATATCTATGCCTTTATTCTGAAGATGATATGTTCTTTCTTATTATTTGTTGTTTGTTTTGTTTTGTATTTTTTAACAGTCATTCTTAAGCATCAAACAAGAGAGAGATTCTTTGTTTGGACATCAGCTCGAAATTATCAAGTATAGAAATACAACTAGAAAGTCATCTTCTTTTGCTTGCTAAAAGTACACTTTTAAATATAGAAGGAAAACATTTTGCTTTTGTTTGCTGTTTTTTTAAATATATTTTTAAAATAGGATGAAAATAAATTAACAAATCTATATTTATTATTTTGAAGGAAAAACACTTAGATAACAAGGTATTTCTTCTAACTAAAAAAAATTTAAATATTTAGATATTTTATTCTTTGACTTAAATTTCTTACTTCATTAAAATCTGTTGCAATCATTGCTTGAACTATGACCTAAACCACTGGCTTGTACCGTTTCAGAAGGCTGATGGAAGTGTTCCTGTTCCGGGGTCAGTGTTATAGGCTGCTCTGTACAGACCCTGCAGCCTTGATCAACCTGCTGCTTCTTTTACTCATCTTGGCATATCTTTGTATGCAACAACTGAATCCAGAGATGTGTTCAGCACCAAGAGCTAGTATAAACGAGCTTAAAAATCTAATTTCCTTAGTGTAGGACTCAGCATATAGGAAATTGTCACAATGGGAAGGTATAATTACCATAACTATTTTTAACCTCACAATGTGCTTTCTGTCTTAACTTTTTACTAATGCTGATTAATTAAACTAAACTAATCATTCCGTTGTCTAGTTTATCTTGTAGGGGGTCCATTAATTCCTAAAATGAGAAATTAATGGTACTTTTGAACATCGATGGTAAAGAGCCAAAGTTCCTTTCAGCAGTGATTCTCAACCTGTGGGCCCCAACGCCCTTGGAGGGGTCATATATCAGATACTCTGCATACCAGATATTTACAGTGTGGTTCATAACCACAGCAGAACTATAGTTAAGTTGCACCAAAATAATGTTATGGCTGGGGGTCACCACAGCATGGAGAACCGTCTTAAAGGGCCACAGTGCTGGGGAGGTTGAGGTCCGCTGACTCTCCTGGAACACATGGCTCTGCTTCCTTTCATTAGTTTTACTGTGAAAATTTTGGCTATGTGACTAGTTTCTGAAAACACGTTCCAGTCTTGCTGTTCGAAGACTTAGAAATGAAGAATTTGCCATCTGATTCTGGCTCAACACAATCACCTAAGAGAATCCCCTATGGGCAGAACTTCAGATGGGTTTGCTAAACCACTGAACTTCACATTTTCTCATAATTAAAAGGGAGGGCAAGACCCTCCTGACTTACACCTTAAGCCCAAGCATGTTTACAGAAGCAGATCCAAAAAGCTGACATTCTTCTAACAGATAGAAATATTCATTTATTAAAACTATTCCTTAGTGAGACAAAAGATTAAGAAAATAGACTTTCATCACTCAAAAAAAAAATTGTCTTGCAGTTCTGGAAAAGAGCTGATGAATAATAATGTCTACTAATTTTTGGTGAAACTGACATTGCTGAGGGGGCCTTCTCTAAACAGCAAAATGGAAATTAAGTAGTAAATTTATTTCTTGGACCTTGTTGAATCTAACAAGTATATTTTACTATGGAAGAGTGGTTCTTTCCCTCACAGAGGCGGGGATGGGGAGGGGACACGGGGTTTCCAAAGAAAAGGGGAATCATCGGAAATGTAAATAAAGTATCAAAAATAAAGGAAAAAAAAAAAAAGAAAAAAAAAGAGTGGTTCTTGATACACAATTACATATGTCTTTATTTAAATGTGAAGGAAGCAGTTAGCAGTTCTCATTAAAGGAGATATAGAAGAGGTTTCCATGTACAGCAACATAACTGTATGGTCTAAGCACAAAAAAAGTTAAAGCATTGAAGAGCTATACAGTCCTAAAGTCATTGAATCAAAGTTCACATGCAGTTTATCTCATCCTAGTTTGTGGAGCCAGGGATAAAGAAAACAGAATAAAACAAACAAAACAAACCCAAAACAAGCTGTTACAAATGTAAGCTTTAATTTCTTCATTTTTGTGTGCACAGTCTTAAAATCATATGTAAAACCTACTAAATTAGTCAACCATGAATTATTCCATAATCAAAACTATGCATTTGTGAAGAATCTTTCATTTATAGTGTTGAAGTCTCTCAAAAAATGTTATCTTCTATAACCAGTGCTTGAAGACTGCACCTTAAGTAGCTTCTGTTATCCTATCTTAAGTAAAATGGTAATATTTGGGCTGAAAAATTAATAATAATAGCATGATTCAGAATTGCCAAACATTGACATTATCATTTATATCAATATTTAAGATTTACTAACTACCATCAGTGGAGAGAAATCATGAGAAGTGATAAGGAAGAAGTTGCGGGCTTTTTTCTGTCTATACTTGAAAGCAATCAACATTGCCCTCCTTTTAGATAGATAAAGAAGTGAGACTTGCCAGGGGGTAGCGGTTATCACTTTCAATCCCAGCACTTGTTAGGCAAAGTCAGGTGAACCTCTGTGAATGTGAGGTTAGCTAGGTTTAAAGGGTTAGTTTCAGGACAGCCAAGGATACACAGAAAAATCCCCTATTGGAGAGAGAGAGAGAGAGAGAGAGAGAGAGAGGAGGAAAGATACAAAGAAACAAAGAAAGTAGGAAAGAAGGAAGGAAAAGAAAGAAGCAAGAAAGAAAGGGAAAGAAAGAAAAGAAAGAGAGCAAGAGACTCAGCAAATGCAGCTGGTTTGTTTCAGAACCACAACTCATAATTGACATATATATGAAATTGTATGCAGCTTGGTCATCTGTCTTTGAAGCCCACCTTTCTTATGAACACTCTAAACAGCCTTCCATAAAAATGAGACATCTGTGAGAAATCAAGTTATCTTTCATATCAGATGCTCTTTAAACTTCACTGTAATCATTTCTACTGTTCTCATAACCTTTGTAATCATCCACTTATTAAGTTGCAGCTCTTGGTGTGTGTGTGTGTGTGTGTGTGTGTGTGTGTGTGTGTGTGTGTGTGTGTTTACAGATAATATACCAGCCGTTTTGTTCTCTCACTCATGCTTGCCAGCTGTTTGGACGTAATATTTATTTGCCCTGATAAATCCTAGGCTTTTTTATTTCTAAAGAAAAAATTCTGCGAATTGGTAGTTTGGTTTGCTTTTCCACTCAAAACACTGTAAACTGACGTATCTTTGACTTCCGGTTCACAGTCTCCAGATGAACCAAATCTAAGGCTCGCAGGTGTGTAAGCATCTCACAGAAGTCCTGTTGGCCACACAAACATCTCACCAAGTCTAAAATCACATGACTCCTTCCCCTCCAATTTTGTAAATTACTCTCCCTGCCTTTATCAGCACAGGTAGTGGTTAATGAAGGTTAAATCACTCTTAATTTACTTGTGAGTGTGCCAACTTCATGTTCAACTGTGTGACAGGTGTCGGGCAAGTACACGTCTTCTTCCAGAAGAGCCACATGAAGGCCTTCCATCACTATCAAATGCCATATGGCAGAAAAGCCATGTGACTTGTAGAAAATTGGCCCATTTACCCTCTTTGGCCTGCTGTTCCTCCTCTACTGAAGAAAGCAATGTATGTAATGTCCTGAGGTAATCTTTAACAATGCACTAGCAGACCATTACCTTGTAATGTCTTGAGATTAACCATAGCAATGCACTAACTAATCATTTTTCCCAGCTCCCTAAACTCCAGTCTCTGAAACATACTGCTTTGAGTTTTTAGCAAAAACATTCTGACACATCTACATCCCCCACTGGAAGTCATTCCATCTTCCCCTTCATTTGTGGAATAATTATGGTTCCCTCGTTAGTTCATTAACTTTTCTTTTCTATTAAGTGGTCTGTCTTTTTTTTTTTCTGACAGTACATTCTGGCAGATAAATTACTGAATGCAAAATAATTTGGAGGTAAGAGGAAACCATTCTGTTCAGCAACCAGCAAACAACAACAAAAGTAAACCTCTCATTTTTAGGATGTAATCTTAAAAAAACATTGTTGTTTACAATTCCAAGGAAGTACTCAGATATACCCAGTCTGATTTTGTGGAGAGACTATTGTTAGACTGGAAAAATAGGAACTAGGGAGGTAAATCAGTAGCTCTCCTTCCCTAACTGTTAAAGGATTGATGAACGGCATTTGCCCTGCCTCTTTTCCCTTACCAAACATTCTTACAGCCTAGTCTCTCCACTTTCATTTTTCTTTTTCCATGTGTGTGTATGTGTGTGTGTGTGTGTGTGTGTGTGTGTGTGTGTGTGTGTGTGTGTGTGTGTGTGTGTAGTGATGGGACTCATGCAGGTAGTAGGGTATGGGAGCTGCTTACACACAACTGTGTATACATGTAGGCCCAGGTCAATGTCTAGAATCATGCTGATTTGCTTTTCATCTTTACTCAGAGGAAGGATCTCAGAGCTGTTTGATTTTGTCTAGTGGTACCAGCCACCTTGCTCAGGGGCCTGTTTTACTCTCCCAAGGCTATCCAGGTAGGCTACTATTCTCACCTAGCATTTACAAGGTTCTGGGGTTCCAATCTTCTGTCCTCAGGCACATTAGCCACTGAGGGATCCCTCCAACCCAACCTCTAGTATTTTTAATGTTTATACTATAGCGAAGCTACTTAAAGGCAGAATGAGAAACTGTATTGTACCTTCTTCCTGTTTCCATTTCAGGTGGATAGTAACAGTCAGTGTTGAGCAAGGCACAGCAGTGGAGGAAAGGATTGTAATCATGTCCAGTCTTAGTAACTGTTGGGCAAACTTGAGTCTTTGAAGTTAGACACTGCCTTATAATAGAGATTTCAACAACAGAAACCAAAAAATGCACACTGCTTCCCTCTATTTTCGTAATTCTGTTCATGTAATAGTGCCTCCGGGCTTCATCATTACTGACCATGTTTTTCCTGAACTGCAAATTGAAGACTCAATTGAGTGGCATATTTAAATCTAATGGATATTTACAGTAACCTTCATGTGTAGTATATTATGAAAACTTACTCCTAGAAAACCATTATTTTATTCAAATTTCTGATTTTTCCTTTTCTTTTCTATCTTTTATTTTAATTAGAGAATGGGGAGTGTTTACTATGTTAATTGTTTTAATAGTTTTCCAATTACACAAACACATATGAGTTAAGCCACACAAACCTCAATATATGTTAATGTTTATGTCACAAAAAGCATTCAGTAAAATTTTCTTGATAATATGAAAAATATATCTGCTGAATATACCTGAAATGAAATTAGCTGGTAGCTCTTAGTCACTCTTCCCTTTGGACACCTACTTCATGACTATTCTCTATCAGACTTGATGATAGATTTGTCCCATCCTTTCGAATGGAAAATATTCTAAAATATGGCACTGAAGACAAGGAAGGTAATATCTCTGAGGGTCTTACCTGTTAGCATCCAACAGTAAGTTTAACCTGATATCATTTTAAAGAAAACAGACATGTAGTGGAATAGGTTCAAAATGGAGCAAGTCTAGAATATGATCAAAAGGAAGAGTGGCATATGGGGACTCTGGAAGTGTCATTCAAGTTTAAGTGAAGGGATGACTGAAGAAAGAAGTACAGAATACAATCTGTTCTTCACCTGAACGAGAGCTGCACTGAAAGACATTTGACTTGGTTTTGAACAAAGGCACAGATCTGGAACAGAGTGGTGATATGGTCAAGGGGTAACATCCTGCCCCAGTATGAGTAACTGAGAAATGACAAGCTTTTTAGTGCCACTAACTGCCTTGTGTTGAAGTCATGCTCTTTTCCTTTGCATAGTCTATTCACTAAAGAACGGCTTTACACGTGATGATACACTATACAATACCTGCGTTAATTTCCTAAGGCTTCAATACCAAAATATCACAACTAGATGGCTGTTTCAATTGAAATATATTTCTTTGGGTTCTGGCAACCAGATGTTCAAAATCAGGGTGTGGGCAAGTTGCATTTCTCCTGATGCCTTCCTGACTTCCAGATAGCCACCTTTACTTTGTGTCTTCATAAACTTTCCAGTGTATGCCTCTGTCCTGCTGTCTGTCCTTGTATGGACACCAATCGGAGTGTATTAAGATTCATGGCCTTCTGTTACATGTTGAGCTTTAATGGACCTGTTTCCAAATAAATTTACATTTTATGGTCCAGAGCATGAAGGTTTCAGACTATATAGGTCATGTTCATGTTGGCATGGTCATCGACCTCACGGTTAGGGTTTCAACAAAAGAATTTGGGTGAATAGATGGAAGGCATCGTAGCCTATCACAATGGTCAATACTATGCTGCTATAGTTTTTTAGTAAAAGTCTCAGCCTATACTGAAGCCTGCTGCCTGGAAAATGGAAAAACCCAATTGAAGGACTGGGCAGAGCTGTCACCTGCTCTAAATTAATTCCTACCACTAGAGGGTTATCTTGTCTTCTGTCTGCAAATATGAGTTAGCCATAAACCTTGCTCTTTGGCTTCTTGTAAATGTGGAGAAGATTACATTCATTATAATATTAAGTAGATCAGGTGGAATTAGCTCTCAGCAGAATGCAGCTGCTGGCTCTAGCAATGTTGTGACAGGCTCCGCCAACTATGCAATGCAAATATAATCATCTGACTTCAACTGTTTCCAGAGCTTGACAAGCCTTATGCATCTACGGAGGCAGTTTCGTCAAGTCTGGTCCCCGCACACTGGGACTTCACAGTGGCTATCATAGAGGCCAGGGCCCAATGTCTGTGACAGTCACTCAGGATGAATGCTAAAATAAGAGAGGGGGTTAAGACCTAGAATGATGGAGAGAGAAAGATCCAAGCTCATGTGTTCATTCTGCTTTTATTAATATAGTTAATATTGATTTAGCTACAAGCAATGTTGCCTGAATTTTGCTTACAACAGCAAAGTGAAGGTGGAATACAGACAACACAGTGCCCACTCCATTATTGAAGAAGTTTAATTTTGCTGAGTTTGTGCATGTTTGAGTTCATAACAATATATTATTAGCCTGAAAGACTATAATGTGATTTTGCATGCTCGAACATACTGAGGAAAAGCTATCTCTGACTTTGTTGAACTAGATAGGGCAGGGATGGGTTGAAATGAGTTCAGGGAGAACTAACATGGAAAGAGACTGAATTAAGCAGACCAGGGGAATCTCTCCCACAGTTTTCTAATATATTTTGGTGATATTGTTTAAGCTACTAAACAAATTAAAGAGTGAATTCCTTCTTTAGAAGGAAGAAATAGAACCAGAAAGAATAAATCTGAATGCACAGTATGATTATTAGGGACATCGTATTCAGTACAGAAAAGAAGACTGTCCATGGGAAAGGAAAATGATGCAATTTCTGGGCAAGCATGAGGCCATGAGTTCGAATCCCCAATACCTATATAAGAAGCTGAATGCTACATGGTTGTAAGACTAGTATTCTAAGGCAGAGATAGTTGGATAGCCTGTCAAGCCAATCAGTGAGCTTCTGCTTTGCTGAGAAACCCTATCTAAAAACAAACAAACAAACAACAAACAAACATGCAAAATCAGCCAGCCAACCAACTAATCAAAAAAAATTTTTTTAAATTAAAAATGTGGAGCAACAGAAGAAGATAGCAGACTCATGTTTGCATGTATAGGTTGACTTACATGTACATATAAACCTGTAGATATATATTCCAAATAACTCTCTGTGTGTCTCTCTCTTTCACACACACACACACACACACACACACACACACACACACACACACACACACACACACCTCTCTGTATATTTAATTAAATAAGTAATATTCAGTGAAAATCTTGTAAGTACAGGTAGATACATCTGCTGTGCCATTTCTTTATACAGAAAACTCGAGGAGAAGAAGGATATTGTGTGTACCTATAACCTAAGAGTAGATGTTCCTGGAGATGACAATGAAATAAGACAAGAAATGCTACCTAAAACCATAACTGAAAAGGAACTGGCCCTCTTCTTTTATGTGCTTTTGCTGAGTCCAGACTGCATCTCGAGTGGTTATGTGCTATGTTCTTGTTGATCTCTCAGAAGGACATTGAACTCAAGAAAATGAAGGCATGAGATTTGTGAAGGGCATCATCTCTTGTTGCAGGCATTCTCTTTGATTCAAAGTGAGCTTATAAACATCAGAGGGAGAAAATACATTTCCAGGTTTCCCATGTTGGAAAGAATCCTCTTTACTATATCCCCTGACAAGAAAGCTTAACTGATGAGCAGTAAATACCACGCTGGTCATGTGAATGGGGAAAGTACACGGGTTTAGTCCTCTCATTCTCCCAGGTAGGATAGGTGTATTATGTTCATGGCTTTGTTGGTGTCATGTCCACCTTGCTTTCTTCCCATATGCTTATGGCATGGACATTGTAAGCAAAGAAGGATTCTGACCATTCCAAGAGTGAAGAGCCCTTAGGCTTAAAGCTACTCATGAAGGTAATTATTTCTTCCAAAACACTATGATGATGCATATTTGATCTCAATATGGCAGGTTGCCTCCTAAAATTTATTGATATGCTTGTTTAGAGTATCAATATAAAAACTTGATTTTTCCATCAAAGTCTAAATTGGTCCTAATGATAAATTCATTTTTTCCATACCATCATTCTGACTAGTCTCTTAACCCAACTGTCTTCATTTGGTCCCACTATCACCAACATTAATCTCCCACCACACTTCCTCACTATGAAATGTCTTCTCACCCATTATGACGTCATGCTAGAAAATACTTAGTAAGCATGTCTAGGTATTTTATGTGTCTATGGCACATCCTGGAGAAGTTAGAGCTAGTGATTTGAACCTGATACGATCTAATTGCTAGAGGGAGATTCAGAACGAAGCATCTGATATAGAGTGTTTTCACAAGTTTGAGACATCTACCGGAAAACACATATCTAAGTTGTGAGAAGTGTAACTCTGTACACTAGTCCATCTACTGCTTAACATACATAGTTTGAACATGTTCTCATGATAATTCCTAAGAAGCAGACATGTTCTTTCTCCATGTATTGATGGCCAGCTCTGGGCTGATGGAGATTTTCTGAGTTCTCCTTCTAACTAACCATCCTAATTAACCAGTCCTGACTTCAGACCCGGGAGATGGTGCTTAGCGCACCCCTTCTTGCTAATCCTTTAAAGTATTTTACTGATAAAATCTGTCCAGAAAGGAGGACTTCTGGAAGGAATCTCTGAACAGAGATTAACATGAAACTAGTTAAACTGTCAAAGGTGAAGAGAAATGAGAGTGTTCCTAAGGTGGTTGTTTAGGTAGAAGAAAGGGATAAGAGGGCTCTGGCAAAATTCAATAATAAACTTTAAACATAAAACAAGAAAAGATTTCTTGCTGAGTAGCCAGAAAATAAAAATTTAATGTGGATTTTCTTCCCATCTTAGTCTCTATTTTCCACATTCTGCTGTGCCATTTCAAGCCTCCAAGGGTTCAGAGATTCCTCTAAATGGGCTGATATGTGATGACAGGTTGTGTTTCTTTGGCTGTGTAACCCAAGAGAGCATAGAGTGAACTTCTTCACAAGAAGGTTGCCCTGTAAGTTTCCAATTTACTGACCCATTCTCAATTGCAAGTGCCTTTTACTGGACAATCTCCTGTTGGTATACTTGGAGTATATTTGCAATTTGTCACTTTCTCTTCTCAACTGTTGAAAGCAAAGCAAGCCAGCGAAATTGCTTCCCTCAAATAATACTCCCACATCTTTTCTTTCAACCTCAATATCAACTTCAAATTCTCAATCTCTTTTTTAAAGTAATTCATTGAAAGATAATCAGGAGCCAGAAGATAACAGCATATTTTTAGTAGCATGTGTTGAGGATCAATTTGACTTAAATTTCTAGGCCATACCTAACCTTCAATGCCTTGGGAACTTTAGGGAATTGGGAAAGAGATGAGGAATTAGTAACCAGTAAAATATGACCTAAGAAAAAAGATACAGTTGGCCAAGGGGATAGACAAGGTCTATTCACTCAGTGTTAGGGTAGATAATGAGGCTCAATTGCTCTCTTCTTTTCCCCTGGTTACTACAAAACTTGTCAGCATGATGCCCAAAAAGGAAAGAACAGGTCTTGAAGTGAAACTCAAAGAAAAACAATTTATTAGTGATGGGGTAGATATCTTACATTATCAGGCAATTTATGTTTGAGATATACTATGGGGAGACAAAGATTAAGAAGACAATAACAATAAATATTACAACAACAACAACAACAACAACAACATTACTTACTTTTAAATAGCTTCATTTTATTTACAGCTTTAGCAAAATGAAAGCCATTACAAACTGCCCTTTCCAACAACCAGTATATTTAAGCAATAAGAAAGCTGCAGCAGTGGGGCAAATCACTCTTACTCCAACTGATATTCAGTCTTGGAAGACTGTTTCTTATCCTAGAGTCTCTCCTTACGACAAGGGACAAGGAAATGCCTTTTGTATTGCCTGTACTGGATAACAATTATAAAAATTAGCTACTTGCCTGATATAAAAACTCAAGAAATATTATGAAAGGGCTGGGGATGTTTCTAGTGACAGCCTAGAATGTGCCAAGTTGTGAGTATTGCAAACAAAATACCAAACTCAGATTTATTCTGAATAGCAAAGTACCACTGTGTACTGTGTGGTCAAGGTTTGCATTTTTTTCCTTTGTTGTTTTTACATGATGCTGGGAATTGTGCCAAGGCTATCATGCACTCGAAACATGCACCGCACTGAAGCACACATTCATTCCATGTCTTGAGGTTTGGTGTCATGACAAGTATGTCCTGTCTGTGTGTGTGTGTGTGTGTGTGTGTGTGTGTGTGTGTGTGTAGATGTTTGTATATATCTTTCTGTGTATGTATGTCTGTGTATTCGTGTGTATTCGTGTGTGTTTATGTGCATGTGCATGTGCCTCTGTGTGTGTGTGTGTGTGTGTGTGTGTGTGTGTGTGTGTCTTCTAGCCATGGCATATTCCCATTTCAACTCTGCAGTTTTCACTTACTGACTATACATTTTTTTTTTAAAGCTGTACAGCATCTCTATTCTTACTTAACAGATTTTAGATCATTGTTGTATGGTCATGGGTCATTACATACATATAAATACAATCTATGTATGTAAATAAACATATAACAACATTATTCTCAAGAGACTTCATTTTATTCAGATGGAGGAGGGGGAGGAAAGGGTATTGTATTCTGCCAGGGATATGTTTATATAGCTGTTTCACTGAGATTTACTCCCTCCAACCAGGTTTACGCCAAGGAAAATTTAGTCTTAATATGTTTAATCAGAACAGGTAATTTAATTATTCTCTTAATAGCGAACTATTATAAGAATTAATTAAATATGTGATAGAAAGCAAATAATATTGCCTGTTGTAAAAATAAAGAGAAAAAATACTGAGGCTAAGAAAAGAGACAGACACAAACAAGCAAGAGCTATGAATTGCAGGAAGCCATGACAGTGAAAGCAAGAACTGCAATTTTATTGGTTTTCCCCCTTTTCCTTGACCCCTAGAGAATACACAAATAAAATCAATTAATGGGCCTTGAAGAAGAATCACTTTAAACTGTTCAATTAAACCCTGCAATGCAGAGAACAGACGGGAGGAAAACCACACCACACCACACACACACACACACACCACACACACACACAATAAATACGTCTTAAAAAATGGACTTGTCAGAGGCGCCAGGGTCCCGACATGCACCATTACTGACGGATCGAATAGCACTTCCATTAACACCATAATCTTATAGACTCCACAGGCTGTAAAAAAGGGATTTACTTTAATCAGGTTTGGTTAGGACTGAATCTGAGACAAGCTACAAGTGAAATAAAACCTGACCTCCACCTCTTTGATTTTTCTCCTGTGCTGGTTCCCTGGTATGTAATTTGCCATCCACAGATGGGTCATCCTTAATGACTATGTTCCCCTGGTACATTTCTCCCTGGTTCTGTAGTGAAAATCATTAATCCAAGCCTGCAATATTCCTCCTTAACTATTTCCCTTCATCTAATGATTTAACAAGTATCCTCACCACAGAACTAATTCTGTATACTCTCCTGAGCAAATACCTAGTTCAAGCCTTTCAGAATTGCTGAAGACTTTACCAGGAAAGGCATCTAAACAGCTTTCTCTGTCAGAGCTCCAGGTAGAACCTTTATTATGCTAATGTGCTCTCCATAGGGGTTAGGGCATGCAGTGTTGACAGCACCTATGAGCCTAAGGGACACTTTTAGAGCTTCTCCAGAGATTTATGTTCCATAGAAAGCACTATGAGAAACACTGACTTAGGCAGCTTTATTTCTCACTCTGTAAATTCCCCACAATAACTTGATTGCAGCCTGGTTGGTAATAAGCACTCACCCAGAGGGTGGCTGCAGTGACTCCAGCAGGCCAGGTGAGATGAATGGCCATTAAGGAGCCTGGGAAGTCTATAAATCTAAAGGTGTCAGAATAATCTTTGCAGACTGCTTTTTGCTTCATACTCCAGCCTTCCCAATTTATCACAAAACATCAGCTCAATATTCAGCTGAATTTCTTCCCCCTTCCACACAGAAGGGATATGGAAAGATAGGTAACATCTTGTTGGGAGGCAGTTGCCATTGTCCCATATTTACCTGTAGTTTGTTTGGTTTTCAGGATTCAAATTAACCAAGTTTTGTTCTGTATAGATTTTTTAATTTGTAAGAATAATAAAGACCACTAATCCATAACCATTTCATTGATTCCCATAATGCTATACAGACTTGAACGATCATACCTCAATATGAGTTGCTAAAGAGCAGATCCCTAGAGAATACACAAATAAAATCAATTAATAAAGACCACAAACCCATAACCATCTCACTGGTCCCCATTATGCAGTATGGACTTGAATGATCATACCTCAATATGATTTGCTAAAGAGCAGCTAGAAAGTTCAATTGCACTGGACAAAAAGGGATCCCCTTCATAAATGATCCTAAGGGACTGCAGATTTCCCACGGCTGGAGCCCCCAAGAGACTTTAATATGTAGCCAATAATACATGGCCACAGTATGGCCACCTCCAATTACCAGGTAACAGGGCAAAGTTGTAGGTTCCTGTCCTTTGACTGTACAGTTACAGCAGATGTGACAGACAACTTTGTGAGTGAAGAGCCATTTAGCATAGGAATAAGTTACCTTTGTAATAAAGAAGAACCCAGACCTTAGAAAAGCCAAGCTGGGAAGGAGTGCTTTTAGAATCCATACAACAGGAAAGGAGATGACACAGTCTATATCCAACTCTGCATGTATCTAAATTGTCTGTTGAGGGAATCCCGAGGGAGGGAAGGAACACAGGAGGAAGCAAGCAAATATGGTAATAGCAGCATAATAAAGGTATGATTTGGGAGCCCCCCTTTTTTTTTTCTGAAAACCCTGGCCCTTTTGATAGGTGGGCTTTATCTATTTGCATCTGTATTGACTTGTTCCAGGGTTTTGATTAAGAACTATTTCCTACTCAATACAACTCCTAGTTCCTCGGCATCTGTTTGTTCTCTTACCATGAAGAAAGTCACAAGAAGGAGAAAGAACAGAGTAACTTCCAACAGTAAGTAAGACATTTTTCCCATAGGTAGAGGAAGGTAGAAAATTCTAGATGTTAATTATGTTTCTGTGTCCGAAGTTCAAAGCAAGCACCAAAGGGTAATCTGGAGAAGACCTGATTGAAGTTAGAGTATACGGAAGAAAGGGGAAAAAGAAGACAGAAGGAAAAACCAAATAAGAGATCCTAAGGAGAAAGAGCAACAAAGCCACATGAAAGGAGAGAGGCAGGATGTCTGCTGAGGGAATCCAAGGGAAAGAACACAGGAGGAGGCAAGCAAATATGGTAATAGCAACATTATAAAGGGCCCCAGGTTGAAGGATCTAATGGAAGATTTGGTCATAGAATTACAATGTTAATTCCAGAAACATTTCTAAAAGCCCCCCAAAGCATAAAATTCACTTTCAAGGAGCTCCAATTTTAAAAGCTCCCCAGAGGCATGTAATAGCAAGGGGCTTTTAAATGCTATTTCTATCCCCCCCACCCCACCCCCGTTTTCCTTAGGGGCTGTCTCAGAGGGATGATTTATTGTCTATTATATTTAAAGTGACATAGCCAATTTTGAAGGCCTACTGCTGTGATGCTAGCATCAAAGAACATGGGATTGCAGAGTGTATCCTGTAGACAGTTAGTCCCTACCTGGCTTTTGTTTGGCTTTGGGCATCATGACAGAAAAGGAGGAAGAGAGGCACATGGACCTCTAGTATTATAAGGGGAAGCGATACAGAGGCATATGTAATTGAGACCAGTTATTGAAAAAAAGAACACGATAAAATGTTGTTTTTCATTAGACAATATTAAAAAAGAAAAGAGTAAAGGGAAATTCTCTGAAAGATAGTGATGTTTATTTAGGAATAACCAAACCATATTAAACTGCAGGAATATCCAAGGACTGAGGCAAGGGGAATGCTTTTTAAAGGCAAAACTGAAGGTGACCTAAAACACTACAGAGCTGTAATCCTTATTTACAGCATGACGGGTCTCAGTCCAAGGTTGAGGGACATTGGTAGCATATGTCCATGAGGAAGAACCTTTACTGTAAAGCTATGGAGGCCAATGTGCAATCTGGGGACTCAGGAGCTCCCCTGTGACAGTGTTTATAAGTCAATCTTGCACCGTGGTCCTTTCTTTATAACCATCTTGATTTTTATACATAACTATTGTATATAATTATAAAATAATAAAGATTTATTATTTTAAATAATAGTTTATTATTAAATTAATATTTATCTTTTTATAGATTTGATATAAGCAACTCCATTTTTGTTCTAACAACTTTTACATATTTTTTCTATCACTAGAAAAAAATTGATATATTTTTGAAAGAACAAAATATGCTTTCCTTAGAAATAAGAGGCAAAGTTCTTCTTCAAGCCATTACGGAGTCTCTCTTTTTCCTTTCCTTAGAAAACTCTTATGGCATTTACTTTATTTTTTATGCACCAGTTGGTACCAGTACTTTGAAAGCTCTACAATTAGTATACAAAACTAAGATTGTGAAGGTTTTCATCACTCATTTCTTCCACAATATTCAATGTTTTATGGAACTGGGTCAATTTTGTCAAGTATTCAAATTTGTCTGAATTCATTTTGCCTACATATGATCTCTAATAAAGCATCATATTACAATAATATCAAAACTTAAATACGCTCCCTCTTCATATTCCATTTTCCTCAAATATATTTTAATATCTTTATTGTTCATGTTATATTCACTTTACAAATTCAGAAAATATGGGAAATGAAAAGAAAAAGGAAGACCACCAGAAACCTTATTATCAAGTTTTAAGAATTGTTAATATTTTACTTATTCTCTGTCTTTGAGGAGGAGGGGAGCAGGAGAGATGGCTCAATAATTAAAGTCTTTCTGAATACTTGGTGCCTGTGAGGACCTAAATTTCATGCCCAGAACCCATGTAAATGCCAGGTGGTTATGGGAGGCCACAAGTAATTCCACTACTCCAAAGTCAGAGTTCCCAAAACAAGCAGGTTAGCTAAAGTAGTCATATGAGCAATTTCTGGCTTTAGTTAAAAGACTGCCTCAGTGATGAAGTAGTGAGGAAGACTCCAACCAATCTTGGGCCTCAACACATGTGACACACACATTTGAATGCATATGCCTCAGCTGATACATATTACATATACATACGAGTGAAAAAGAGAAGCTGGTATCCATGACCATGAAGTTTTATTATGTCCTTGTAAATGAAATCTTCTTTTGTTGCCTTCTTTCACAACTTAAGTAAAATACTTTACTTTAAAATATAACAAGCTAAAAATACGTGTCATTCATTTAGTAAATATGTTTATAGTTAAATTAATGCAGTGACTATATTTCAGGTTGAAATATATCTGGATGCATATTTTAGTAAGATTATTCTCTTAGAATTATCTTTTTTTAGAAAGAAAGTTTACTTTAAAATTAATTTGACCTACTTAAGGCTACTTATAAAGATTTGTTAAAACTTGTGGGTGGATTTATTTATTTTATTTTTTTTTTTGAAAAAATAATCGAGAGTTATTCTTAAAGTCTTAAATCACTACCTACAGTAGTGAGCAGCATCTCTGCTGATTACTGCTTTTTAATATTTACCTTTCCATATATTTATGCGTGAAAGCCACACATGTGTGGATACTCAGAGAGGTCAGAAGATATCTTCAAAAGCTATTATTTCAGACAGTTGTGAAGTGCCTACCCTGGCATAGATATTTGGGAGCAAAAATCCTCTGGAAGAGAAGGAATGGCTGTTGCTTAACTGTTTATCCATCTATCTATTCAGCTCCATTCTTTTCGCTATTATTTTTAATAATGAATTTTATATAATTTTAGGGTACATTTACAGTTCTCATGAAAAATATAATGCATTTCAATCATAGTATATAGAATGATGAAGCTACATTCTAATTTAAAAAAAAACCTCAGTTTTCTAGATGTCATTGCTGGAGTCAACTACAAACATGATATTTACACAATAGTGTTCACACTAGACAATAAGTCATTTATAGCAAGTGTGGGTGTGACATTTACTTTTATTTTCCTGGTAGCAAAAACTGAAGTTCTCTTTTTATTAACAGATAAGAACGACATCCTACTTCTTCAGAAGAGACAGTGCTAGTGATGATACATGCTAGAATAAATTCACTTTGTGGAATCTTAAGACAAGTATATTTAATAGCAAATAAAATGTGTGGTCAATGAAGTGATAACAAATCCAAAATATTACTGTTTTAGTTTAGAATATTTTACATCTGCCCTGCATAAATTCTTCAGAATTCATTAAAAGAGACCTGTGGTGCTATAGGGATTAAGTTATGTGTGTTAGAAAGAATAATATCACTGTACTTGAACAATTATGATAGAAAGACCAACTTTCTAATACATTTTTTTTTTTTTTTTTTTTTTTTTTTGTTTTTTTTCGAGACAGGGTTTCTCTGTGTAGCCCTGGCTGTCCTGGAACTCACTCTGTAGACCAGGCTGGCCTCGAACTCAGAAATCCACCTGCCTCTGCCTCCCAAGTGCTGGGATTAAAGGCGTGCGCCACCATTGCCCGGCCTTTCTAATACTTTTATGGCCATGTTAGCAAAACTTTGTATGATTTTGCAATCTTTACCAAACCAATGGAACATCTCCAAGAGTTTCACAGATAAGAAAACTGAGACTTACATCCCCTGGGAGAAATCTGCCAATGGGGTTTTGCTTTTTTCACTGGGCCCGTGATGAAGAATTTTCTGAAGCTTAAAGCTAAGAAGAAAAGTTTTAGTCCACTCTATTAAAAAAAAATTAAAAAATAAAAATAAATAAATTAGAATTTTTCCCTGGTGGAACTATTCCAGCCTGTAACCCTTCCTTCGTCTCCTGTTTTCTGGGTTTTATCCAGATAGATCAAGCAGCCTGCAAATCAGGTATCTCATTTTGAGTCAAGACAGCTCTTCTGTTATGATTCCCACATGGCAAACAAGTAATGTAAACTTCTATATAGCCCAGAAATGAACAACTTGAGTGTTCTGTGATGTTCATTGTTGATATTTGTTTAAATATCTTGACTTCAAGGCTGATTTTTTCTAATTAGAGCCCCTGCTTAAATTTTTTCATTTGGTTTTGTCATCCTTTTTAATAGTACACATATCTACTTTTAGATAACCTATAACTTATACATACATTCCACTCATTCATGCATTGATGTCTTCCTGGCTTTCTAATTGTTGGTCACTAAGTAGGAAAAGAAGGCATATGAATTAACCTGTACTCTGGTTCTTAGGTCGTGACATTTACTATAGGTCATAGATGAAAATTGGAGGATTTACATTTTTGCTTCTCTATTTTGTATTCTAATATTAGGAGTAGAACCAATGTTTAGCATTTAGGAGAACTATAAAACTAATTAAATAGGTACAGTAAGGGAGTCTAATACTCAGCCATTAGTGAGTATTTACTTTTGGCAACAGAGATTTGGAAAAGACTGGTACCTTCCCTTGAATGACTCCGTTCTTGTTTTCCTTAATGATTGTAATAACTTACACTAAAACAGTACTTACTCTATTTCAGTAACTTATATATATTTTTAAATTTAACAATAATAATAATCCAAAGGCTGAAATGTAGATTGTTATTTCCATATAGCATTGGAACAAACTATAGCAAAGTGACAGGCCCAAGATATTACATTCAGCAAAAGACTCAGCCAGGATTGGAATGAGAAAAGCTAGCAAGTATAAAAACAGAGTCTCAAACCCCACTCAACTCTCTCATGTATGTCAGCTATTATAGTCAAGGTGTGCGTGGCTTCTTGAAGTTTACTGACTCTCTTAAGGCTACCAATGGAGTACATAAAACTGAAAATTGAGTATTCATTAAACAGTTATATTTCCTATTGATATTAGATTATTAGATTATTGATGTATATCAAGATTTTGTATGCTTCACATAGATACCTTATGAGTTGTAGAAGTTTTGCAATGCAATAAAATCAAAGAATCTCAGAATTAGAAGTGGCTCAGAAGCCAAGGAATCCAGATGTGAGTCTTAATTGGCCACGAAAGTGCTATTGCTGGCTGCTTTTTTTGCCAATTTACTTTTGGATATCCTTGATAGTCAGACAACTAACTAGCTAATAGAAACACCATTTTACTTGTTAAAATATATTTACGATGGGGTCAAACCTCTGATTTGAAACTTTTGCCCAGTGTTTTAAAGAGTCTACTAATATAACTCAATGTTTTTCATTGAAAGCAAAGCCTTTGAAATGGCCTGATTAATCTGTCATTATTTCCTCTAGGATGCTTGTCTTCTCTTGATCAATTCACTCAACCATTTTTCAATTGACAGTGCCCATGGCCTCTTCACCATCACAGTTAATTCATTTGATGTCACATTTGCTGACATTTTAAATTGTGGAAGAGGTAAAATATCATACTATCTAAACAACGAATAACATGGAAATAGATAGATCTATGACCACACAGGTCAAGGCACTACCTTAATATAAGTTTGAGAGTACAGGGGCAATCTTGACAGTATCCACCCATGGCTGACTCATAATGAGGCTTGTAGTTAACTATAATGGTTAACTGAGATCTGACACTGTAAAACCTCACTCGACAATTAATACTTATGGAGAACTGATTGACTAACATAAAGTTTATTTTTACACACAAATGATTTCCTTCCATTGATTTGGTCTTCATTTTATATCATATCTTTTACCCAGGGAAGTTATTTTTTAATTTGGTAAGTATGTTGATTATACTGATAGATAGAGACAGATGAGTATGTAAGTAGATCAGTGTATAAATGATACATAGAGAGATATATGTTTTACACATTTATTATATCACAAGCGTTTCTTCCTAAAGCACTCTTCTCTCTTTCTTCTAGAGAGTTACAAGTTACAAGAATTAGCAGTAAATCAGATCGTTTCATAATGGAAAAACAGACATACTAATATTCCATGGCATTTTAAGCCTGTAACTATATCCTTCAATCATAGCTGCTTCTTGACATAATGTTCCTTTGAAACGAGCTTCTCACCTGCTGTGATGATTGTTCAGCGTTGATATGGGACTTGAATTTCCAAAATGGTGCACTATCATTTTTATTAGCTATTCTTTTAAATAGTCTCATGAAGTACTTCAGGATCAGATTCATAAAAGTCTTTTTGGGCTGTCATCATTCCAGTCAAAACATTCCGTTGAGCCATTAGCTCAAGTTTGATTTTGTATTTGTGAGAGTACAAAGTGCCCAGCTCTCCCCATCAGCCTTATTGTAAACGAGGAGGTGGCAACGAAAGGCGCAGTATCAATGAGCCATAGATACAGGTCAGGCTAGAACTTCAGTTAAGAAGTGTTTTGATTACTGCACTTTGTGCTGTGTTCTATCTCCTCCTCCACTGTTTTCTTCTCACACGTGTGCTCTCTTGTCCCTTAACGCTATTTCAAATGATCTCTTCAAATGCACAAGCTATGCTCTCCAAATTACATACCACTCTTTCCTGTTTCCCAATGCATGACATTTTATCAAAAGTGGTTTATTAATTGCAAAAATGGGAGGAATAAAATTTGAATTGGTTGACAGGTGAGCTAACTTTGCAGGAGGATTCAAGCCCCTGCATAATTCTCACAAACTTACTTGTTATTGCTCCAGGGGCGCTTACTCTGAAATTCAGCTTGCTGGATTAGTGCTCTGTACACAGAGATTCCACTCTCCCCTGACCCTCTTGGCAGTATCAGACACCACCCTTGCTCTGAAGCTCTCCGGTGTAGCCAAGCTTCACAGGCTGCTTCGAACGTTCTAAATGCTGCGCGATGCTTTCTTCCTTAATCAAGCTGAGCAT
Organism: Uromys caudimaculatus; assembly: GCA_028551405.1. Classification (NCBI taxonomy): domain Eukaryota; kingdom Metazoa; phylum Chordata; class Mammalia; order Rodentia; family Muridae; genus Uromys; species Uromys caudimaculatus. The sequence continues at coordinate 31,757,505 of CM052713.1, forward strand.
CGCTGCTCCCCCCTAGTCACCCTCTGCACTTAATTGACCAATAGAGCTAGACATATGGAGAGTCGAATCACAAACGCAAATCAGCAGTTGTCAGAAGAGATTAATTCAAACAGGAGGTAGCAAAACACTTGTTTTCCCCCCTCCTCATTCTGTGCTCATTTTCGGGAGTCTGATGAGAGGAATGATTATTAATAACTCCAGCTGTGCCCTCAGGCAGATGCCAAGAACTTCAGTGAACCACTTTCTACCTCCCCAGCTCCCTTAAGTCTTTCTTCTGGAGATAGCTTCTGGCCCTTTGCTTAACCAGGTGGCACTGGGGTGAGCCTGGCACATTGATGCTATGAGTCAACTCTAATCTGCAGAATTCTCTCCGATGTGAGCCAGACTGAGAGATTTTCCATCACTGCCTCCCACTCAGCCAGAAGTGAAGATGAGCACGTCCCTATTTGACATCTAATTTCTCCAGGGTATGTTTCCTTACTTGTTAGTTGATCTGTCAATATGTATTCAGTTCCCTCCTTTCTTCATTTGGTTTATTTGTTTGTTTGTTTTTATGTTTCAGCTCTTTTCTAGGCTCAGTGCAAAATTAGAGAAACTTACTGTGTACTCGTCCCCAAGATCATGAAACGAAGAATGTAAACAAACAATTACTAGATAACCAATGTGTCAGACATTGGATTAAGCATTCAAAACTTAGCAGTTCATGTCAGTTGCTTTGTCGTTCATTCATGAAGAAGTGCTTTCACATGACTGAAAACACTACTAGATCTGACACAAAGGGAAAGGAAAACACTCTGTCGGCTCACATGCTAGAGAAAGGAGCACATTTCATTTTCAGGCACTGTTGGAGCTAGTGGATCCTGAAGACTCCTGACCTCTCTATCTCTGACCACCACTTAGATATGTACAATGTCTGCATGTCAGTAAATCTAGAGAACTGCTCTCAGTCATTGCTAACAGGGTTCTAGGCCGAACTCTTGCTCATCTAAGACTGAGAACTTAGAGTCTAGATCTAGTGTCTGAAGATGTTGCCCACTCTAGAAGCTAAAAGTTGATCAGAGTTTAAAACTAGCTTCCAATATGATCTGCCATTTTGGGCCAAGTGATTCCATTCTTCATTGTTGTTGTTGATTTTTGTTTGTATTTTGTTTGTTCATTTGTTTGGTTTAGTTTTTTTTGTTTGTATGTTTATTTTTTGTATCATCTATAAGAAAAAGAGGCACTATTGAATATGAAATGGGATGAATGTTGGGAGTTCTAAGAATGATGTCAGAAATTTAGTAATTATATTTTATATCCAGTTAATAGGCTGTTTTGCATAGTAAACTAAACTAAATATCTTTAACATACCACCCAACTCAACAATCTTATTTTCCCCACAAATTTTATTATTTTATTTTTATGGTTTTTTTCTTTAAACAATGTCTAAATTTATTTATTAACAATAAGATTCACAATTATTAGTGTGTGTATATATGTGTGTGTGTTGTGCATGCATGTGTGTGTACATGTTTATACATGTGTGTGCACATGTATATGTAGGACCTCCACTGTGTGGAGCTGTGACATTGACAGGTATCTTCTATTGTCTCTTCTCCCCTAATATTTTTGAGATCAGTTCCTTCAACAAACCTGGATCTCATCATTTCTGCTGGACTCTTTAACAAGGACCATAATCCCATATCTACCTCTCTCTGTGCCAAAGTATGAGGGTTATAAGTATACCACCACACTTGACTTTTGTGTGAATACTGGCTCTCCAAATTCAAGTCCTCATGATTTTACAGTAAATATGCATGGAGTTGTCTCACCAGCTCAATGCATTTCATGATAGAACATTGTAGGTTTTGAGGGATAACTAGAAACATAATATATCCAAAATATCTCCTCCTATGCTTCTGTCGCACTCTTTCCTAGATCCGGATTTCTATTGCATTACCAAGACATGCCTATGGTGAACACCACAGCATGCTGTGAGGGCATGCCACCATCAGTTGCACTGCTGGCTTGGATGATAAAACAGGAAACGACCAGCAAAAGTTCCAAGCCAATGTCAGGGATACTGTGCTGAGAATGAGGGCTTTAAATAGGCAGTGTGGAAGGGACTGGGCAGTCCATCCATTCAGCAGGCCTTTCTCAGTTGTGATTCTACTGTGAGCTGCACACAGCAACAACAACAGAAAACACAATAACATAATAGAGAGCAAACTGTGCAGAAAGAGGACCGGGAGTAAAGACACCTACTTGTGAGAAGGAGACAAAAATGTGCTGGGCAGTACAAGAATCTCTAGGACAGAGTGACATTGGTGGAGAATGAGCTGGCTTTGTTGTGTGAGGTGATTTTATCAGAGTCTCTGCTTTATAGTTGAAAGATCATTTACTAGCATGACAACTGAGTGCCACGTGCGGGACATGGCGGAGACAAGCTGTGATTCCTCTATTGACTGGTGGCAAAGGGTTGTGATTTAGTTGCTCAGGGTCATGAATTTATTACTGAGTGGATAGGGGCTATGTGAGACCAGGGGACAAGTGGGATGCACAGACAAAATGGAATAAGTCTTCTCTACAAATGTGATTTATACCACCCATATATCTCATCTCCAGGAAGTATGTAGTATTAATAAAAATATCTGTCTTAGGAGGGATTTTACAAGTTACCCCTGAACACAACTCTGTCAACATGTGACTCTGTTTAGCCTTATAACCTTAGTTTCAGAATTTACACCTTGCCATGAAAAATCCTTACAGTACAGACTTACGCTGTCCCCTTCTAAAACTGTGCTAGATGATAGGTAACCGGGATTGCTTGTGAGGAAACTATCCTGAAAGTACACACTGAGCACCCTGCCCTTCCTGCCTTGTGTGCCGCTGTAGCCATTGATGGCTAGTTTCTTGTTGAAAACAAGTGTTCCCTGGCTCTTAGATTTAGACTGACTGAGAGCCCAAGAATATGATTTCCACTCAAGCACTTGGGGGATGTTTCTACCTGTCAGTCCTTGAGAACCAGTAGTGGGGAGCATCGATTCCCCAAAATGAACAATTACAGCTACATCTGTAATTTTACATTTTCTAGTCACTAGATTAAAACAAATACAAAGAAATGGATGCGATTGATTTCAATAATGTGTTTGACCCATGAAGTCTAAAATGTCATTTAAACAAATACAGGTGTAGACATATAAAGATGTTTCATAGTCTGATTTATATAATACCTAAGGAATCCAGTGCGTAGATCATATTTATAGCACAAGTTATCTGAAAGCAGGCTATACTCCCAGTGTTTAGTAGACACATATGGTCAGTGGCAATCACACTGGGGAATGTAGGCACTCTGATGTGTTTTTTTCTGGTTTGCTTGTTTAATACAAGCTACAGGAGGGAAAGGAAATTTCACATTATTTATAATATGACACATAATGTTCCTGATTTGCGAACTGACTAAAATTAATGGTCACAAAACTCACAAACAGTGTTATATATTTTAAATATTTGATCTTGTAGCTCTTGATTAAATACCAAATGAGATTATTACTTTAAAATGTGTTTTCTCTCATTTATGGAATATTTACTTCTCTTCTGCAATGGAAAGGGTGATTTATTCTCAAGAAATATATATCAAGAACGAATGTTCTTTCAAAGTCTGTAGAAAATAACAGTAATAACAAAGTTTTTAAGCATTTGTTTTGTTTCAGACACTATTTTGGACTCTTTATATAGTGGATAAAATATGTTTATTTTCTGTGACCCAACCATATCTGTATTATTCTCATTTCACAAAGCAGGAAATGAACTATAAAGGGGCTAATTTGTCAAAGTTCCACAGTTACTAAAGTTCTATCAAGTTTCATATTTTTTTTAAAGAGTATTCCTTTGATGTAATTAGAATTTTCAGAGATTTTAAAGTAGACTTAGTAAGTTAAGTATCATGTTTTGATTTGTTTTGTTTTGGTTTTGTGCTGTGTTTTGACAGGCAGCTATTCTCAACAGAAAACATTTTAACCAACTTGATTCCATGTACCCCTGTCCAGGTACACTGTAAAGCACTGCAGTGGCTTTGTGAATTCCCATATTTATGTACGGAATTGTTGGCCAGAAAAGAGAAAGAATCCCTCTGATCTCCCTTGGGTCTTCATCTGAGACCAAGTATTCTTCTGATCAACTTTCTCAGGCTCCACCAGTCCACAGCGGGCTTGAAACCCACGCAATTTGAAAGACGTTTGACTTTGCATCCCCACCCCCACTAAGTGCCGGGTAAATGGAGATAAATGGAATCCTAACAAAAGCACGAACCCAATCTGAGAGTCAGGCTGGGTCCTGTGGGGAAGTGGAGCCAGTGAGCACCTGCAAGGGGGAGGACTGTGTCAGGCAGTAGAGGAGTGGGAAACAGCTGTCTGGTAGAGCTGCACAGGTGTGGGGTACTCATTAGGTTCCCATAGGTTCCACCATTAAGCCTCTGGCAGATGTTCTCGAATGTGACTAGTACAGTCACAGGGGAAGGCAGTAAACTCAGCTAACGTTCAGAGCACTGGTGATACGCTGCTGGCCACAACATTGGAGAGTTGCATCTCCTCGCTCGAGTGGCACCTGCTTGTCTCCTCAGCTGATGCAATCTCTGTTGGATTCTTCTTTGGCAGCCTCACCATATCTCAGAGGCTACTCCGTTCTGCTCCTTTGGAACTGGAATGAATTGCTTAAAAAGAAAATTCCACATAAACAGAAGAAGCATCCACAAAACCTTTCACGCATGGGGCTTATAGTACAGTTCTGGGCCCACAGTCCTAGAAGAGCCTCGGTAATATTAACCCAGCTCCAGAAAATCCTTAAGAAATGTCCATATGAGGGATATTTACATAGGCTGGTAGCTTAAGGCCCCCAAAAAGATTTTGAGAATTATATTTGATACTCTGGGATTTTCAAAACCTATACTATGTAGGGAAGGTCATATAAAATATCATGTTGTTGCAAAGTGCTTATTTGATCTTAGATCTGCTGTGGGCCTTTATCTTTTTGTTGTTGCTTTTTTCTCATTAAAAATAATCTCTATCACAAATGTCACTTGGAATGTAGAATTTTTTTGCCCATACTGGTGAGGAAATTCTTGCAAGCCAGTACGGTGGCTCTTCATGAATGACAGGTGAATACTAATTTGGTACAGAGATGGGCTGACACAAAGCAAGAAATGTTATCCTCAAATCACTGAATCGTCTGCAAATTCTGTGTCTACCCATTTGGGTCTTGGTATCCTGGCTTCTTTTGACATGACAAGGCAAAAGTTAATAGTTAATGTTTTGTTCAATAACAATCCTTCTATGAATCTAAATATCTCTATCTTTTTTGTTCTCTTTTCTTTTGAGGAATTTGGAATCATATGGCTTTCAGATGTGAATTAGGTTTATTGGCAGGAAATAGAGGAGAGATTGCTAAGGAGATAGACCCTTAGCTGTGTGAGATCAAATCCTGTGGTTGATCTATTTGTTATCTTAGCAAAGTTAATGGAGAATCTCGTTGTATTATACAGATGAAAATGAATCTGTGATGAAGGTGATTTGTTCAGTGTTAGTGATTGTGTGGTTAGAGTCCAGATATTCTAGAAGCAGATCTTACCTGGTCAGTGTTGTTCTGTGACAGGGCTAAGTAATCAGGAATTTGTTATGTAGATCAAGCCCGCCTTGAGCTTGCAGTCATCTTCTGCCTCTGCTTCCTGAATGCCTGGATCAGAACATGACTCTGGGTCCAAGATTCTACCTCTTGTAAGATTGGTTATAATGTGCACAAACATTTCATAGAATGAGGCTGGACTCCTAAAGAGAGCTATATTCTCTCAGGCAGTGTTGGTTTCTGTACCAAATTTAGGACTTTGGCTTCCACATCTTACAGCCTAAAACATAAAGCTAATCTTTCTTACTTTGTCCTTATTAAAAACTCTGAATTGACTTTATTAAATTTCAGTCAATTCTTTGTTTCCTTAGTTTGTCTTAAGAGAAGTTACAAAGAAGTCTCGGCATTCTTCCCGAGTTTATAAACACCATGACCTGGATGCTTGTTAGCGGTGTTCAGTACACACGTACCATTGCTGTATCACACTAGTTGTATTTCCACTAGTCAGCATATTTCCTCAAATTTTGCACAAATGTATCCCTAGATGACAGCCAGACCTACAAAATTCAAACCCCTTAGAATGTATCCATACTTTCCTCTTGAACAGACTGTTAAAAATTCATCTCTCTGAAGAGTACTCAAACCCCTAGCCACTACAAGGCAAAATTTCCCATAACCTGAAGAATTTACTCAGGAAGGGTCTTACTAGGAAAGTGTCTAGCTGGATTTAAAGAGAGAAAGTCAAATTTTCTGTCTAGTGGTTTGTTAACTATACAAAAACAGGCATTTCCATCTTGATTGGTAACTTCCTGGGTGTTCTGGACATTTCTGGGAATACCAGAGAACACTGCATTGCTTTCTTCCAATCTGACTTGTCACACCTTACTTCAGCTGTCCTTTTCAATGGCCTGGATCTAATTTTTAAAGCAGATTGTTTATCCTCGTCCATTCATCTGTGCTCCAAGCATATCACAAATTACTGCGTCAGGAGTGGGCTCTCCAGGAAAGTCAATAAAAACATCACCATATAATCAAGAGCTGCTCGGAAAACGGGAGGTATCAGATACAATCAAATCATTATTAAAAGGGCAGTTGTCTGTGTTTTTATTTTGGAAGAAAAATTTCATATCAGAGTTTTAAGTGCATGCTATTTTAGAGATGAGAAAAGCCTATCAGTAGAATCAGCCACAAATGCCATGTGGTCCCATGTCACACAAGCATTCTCTATGTTAATGTCTTGCAACAATACAGATTAGAAAACATTCCTGTTTTCAAGTGACCAGCAGAATATTTCATTCATTATCTAAAGTGTGATGTTCGAGCATCATTTGAAATTTGGAACACGGCTTCTAGAGACCCACTAATAAGAGTCAGTGAGGTCAGCAGTCTCCATGGAGAAGAGGAAGAAGCCTATTTGTCATAAGGAGATACAAAAGGCACACTCAACTCTGGCAGCAAGTTTGGCCATATGAGCAGAACAGTTCTATTTTTAATGTTAGAATCCCATGTTTTCTGCCTTTGTAGATCTGAAAAATGCCCTCTAATATTTGTAATATACTATAAGATATGATACTATGGTGTGTTAAAAAAGTCATATTTGCTTTTCTAATACACTGATTTTTCTCTATTTACATAGTCGGCATGATAACTATGCAGAAATATGTAACTTTATATTAGTGGAAATTAACCTCCATGATTCAGTTCTTCAGTCATACTAGCTGTAGCTTCAGGTTCCTTGTAGTATTTTTGACTCTTTGCTCTGGCACGAAAACCAGTGCAGTCTTAAAAGCTGCTTCCAATCTTTTACTCACCACCAGAAATATGTATAATAATCCTTCTAAAAACTTTTTCCAGTACCTTCTAAACAGTGTATGAAAATATACAAGACCACAAGACAGTGAAATTCTCATTCATATGTATTGAAACTAAACCTGGGATCTCTTTTACAAAAGTATTAATTCCCTTTCAAGTCTGTTCCAGGTGCAACATGAATTACAAGACTGCTATGAATAAACCCTAACACTTCTGCAGATGACAACATAGTATGATGTCAAAAATATCCATAGTAGTCCCAACTAAACAGAAAAATATCTCCATACAACTAAACGTGTCGTATCATTGGGCTGCACTGGATTTCCTGACCTGGACAACCAATCCATGCTTTAGTTCTTTGCAGGCTGAGAGCAAAATTGGCCATGACATCATTAATCCTTATCTTTATTTAGTTTGGTTTAGGTTGGTTTTTTTGGAGGGGGGGGTGGTCTTTTATTTTGACAGAGTCTCCACCTATGGCCCTTGCTGCTCTGTTATTCACAATGTAACACAGGCCATCCTCTACCTCATAGTGTTTCTCTTCTCCCAGCATCCTAAACAAGATGGCAGATGTATACTACCATATCCCGAAATACCAGTCCTTTTAAACCATTGTGTAAAAGTGTGCCACATCCAACGCTGAATTCTTATTCTGTGAAGGTTGCTCTAGATTGTTATCCATACGGTCACATTGCTTCATGTCTTTTCATGGGTTATAAGACAGTCATGTGACTACACAATGCTAGATATAGAGGACGCTGTTTCCTGAACAATGGGTCATAGTTCACTTACAGTTGGTAAAGAACTTGAATAACATCTGAAATAAGCATAAAAATGAAGATATTTTTGCTTTTATCTAAGTTTATATAAGTTTAAGTTATAAGTATATCTAAGTTTTATATAAGTTTATAAGTTTATCTAACTTTATAAGTTTATAAGTTTTAGTAAGAAAATTGTTATAGAAAGTGTCAAAGTGTTTTTAAGACAGAATACAGGTCGTAAGATATAGTATTCATCTAGGCACATCTCAGGAAAGCTTAGCTGAAAAGGTGTCACCAATCTAATCTGGATTCATGTGACCATCCTCTGGTTTATTGTTGACATGAATAGATTAGGCACTTGTGAAAATTAAATTGTGCCAGGTCATTTTATTGACTAGATAACAGATGGTCACATCTCATTACATTGTAATTTGGTCACCACTTAGAACGATGTTAAAATGAGGATCTAGTAATGGCATTTCTGTCCCACCATGTTCAAGTTTACTTAGCGGTATATCTGCTTGTGTCGGGACCATGTATATCAATGAGCCATTGAAATGAAGGAAGGAAAGAAAAGGATTTAAGTTGTAGCATATGCTATTTTTGTCTTCAAATATGATTCACATGTTCAGAAACTAAACTTTGTATGTGGAAAGAGGTAAATAATTGAAATTTAGATTACTTCTTTTGTCTGGATAGTGGTTTTAGTGTGTGTGTGTGTGTGTGTGTCTGTGTGTCTGTGTGTCTGTGTGTGTATACACCTTATATGTGCCTTGTGTCCACCAAGTTCAGAAGAGTTGACAAGTAGACTAGTTGTGAGCCACCATATAGGTGCTCACACTTGGACCTCTTGGGACTTTTGCAAGAGCAAGTTCTAACCACTGAGCAATCTCTATTGCTTTTTTACAGATTTAAAGAGGTATTTTTTATTATACCTAGTTCTGCATGGCTTTAACACTCTCTGATCAACAACAAAACATATCTTATGGGTGGTCCACAGTTCTAATCTCAATGCTTGTAAGGCTTGAGTCAAGATGACAAGATGATTGCAATGACTCTGAAGCTAGACTGGGCTATACAATAACTTCTAGATTAGTCTGGCATAAGAGATAAGACCCTTCGTTAAAATACAACAAATTTAAATATCCCACGAAGAATTGTAGAATTTCTTTCTTGTCATATTCACAGATATTTTACATAATACAAAGACCATGTCTTATATAAAAACATTCGTACAAAGAGAGGCAGAGTTTTTTGAATTTCTTTTAGACCTGCTATCTGATTTGTCTTTGGTTTTCGGCATATGGGCTTCAAGTAATTTGCATGGTGATTAAACTCATTTAGTCAATGCCCTGCTTGACAGGGAATGAGACAGCTTTACACCAAACACTTCATTAGACTACCTGTGCTAAGGCCTTTCTAGATGGCAAGGCCATGTCCACATCATAATATCAAATGTGTTATACTTTTTCTTTCCCAAGAACTTAGCCAGCTAGAAAACTGACATTGAACTCCCAAATAAAGGTTCTCTCCCTAGTCCATGTTATTTTTCTGTATTAAATGGCTGCTCACTGATTTTTCATGTGTATCTGTCTCTATCTTTCACAGTAACAAATAACCATTTCAAGCTAGTTACAGCATGAACGTTTCAGTAAGAAGAGTAAAAAGGTGAATATGACAGACTTTGTCTACTGTCAAAGAAACAATGGAAATACCAAAAGGGGAGATTAATTTATTAAGGGCTTTCCCAAGATGCGGCAATTAACTGTAACTGAGTTATCAGTAAAAAGGTTTTTGGAAGCATATTTTCTTGTATTTTATTTCACTTGTATTAAATCATATTGAATTCTAATCAGGTATCCAATATTTTACCTGTAACATTCAATCTCATTGAATCACTCTACTCTCTTCCTACTCCCTTTCTGAAACTGAAGCAGAGATCATCATTTTGCCTGGAGCTTGCTCAACTTTAGGTGATAAAGCTTAGAATTGTAGTGAGCCTGACTGGGGTATATTCTTAATCATCGTGTTAGCATAGCTTTGTTGGCACTGAAAAACTAAAATTGTTTTGACAGGTGACCAGGGAGGCCCTGGGCAATCAGGATGATGTAGAATCACAAATTATGGCACAAAGATGCTGTTTCTATGTTGTTTTGAATTTCCATGTTTCTGGCCACTGGTTCATAGCTCCTATAGATACAAGGGCCAAGTTGCTACCAAAGGAAGGGTTGTGAAACCTCTGCTCAGGAAATGAAAGTAAGCAAGGGCCAAGGACAAAGCCTGGGGAGTGTTGACATTTGCCTGGCAGATGGCAGTTGCTGAAGGTGATAGCTATAAAAGATGCCCCTTCTGTATCTTTCCGAGAATGGTAATGGAAAATAATTAAAATACGGATAATGAAACAAATAGTAACTGGGAAAGATTGTGCCTATCAAATATTTATTGAAACGCTCCCCTTGGCACCATGGCCTTCTATCACTCTGCAGAGGTCTTTTACAATCAGTCGGCGCAAGAACATGATTAAAAACCCTGTAATAAAGGAGCACAATAACATGCTTGTATTTAGGCCCTTCCAATCTTTCCTTCAGCGTTTATACTGCCCCACATGCATGGAAACAGCAACGAATAAAATATATAAATGAAAAAGCACATATAGTTCTAAGAAAACTGAAACATGTATTTACTCCAGACAGGGAAAAAGAATCAAAATTGAAACAAAAAAGAAAAAATGGATCTTCAGAGGTGTATGTGTGTGTGTCTGTGTGTGTTTGTGTGTGTCTGTTTCTGTGTGTGTCTGTGTGTGAGCATGTGTGTGTGTGTTCTTATAGTATAACCTCAGTCTTTACTGTAATAACCATTCTGTGATCTCAAGTAACTCGAAGCACACAGTGATTCGTAGGATACTTCCCAAACTTAGCGGCTATCCAATTGTTTCTTATGGAATGCGCTGTATAGATTTCTGTGGAACTCACTCTTGAAACATCTGTTTTGTCAAGTGATTCACAGAAAACCTTGGGTTCTATGGTTTACATCCTTGTTTTCCTTTCTCTTTTGATAGGAGAAGAGGCAGGTATCCAAAATAAGACAGCCTGTTCTTAGAAGCTGAATTTCCTAATTTGGCTCTCTGTTCAAATGTTAGATCCTTTCTTTCTTCTCAGTGTCTGGAGTTCTTCGTGCCAGCCAGGCCACATTCACCTTCATGTTTTCTCAAAAGCTCCTTGATCATGAAGGCTGTTTCCCCCGTGTTTGATGGGAGCCATCTGAGAAATAACTAAACAAGACCTGAGTGCTAGAACCTCTTAGGTGTATCATAAACATTATCTTGGAATAAGCTACCAAGTACTTCTGAGGATGCTGTTCTCTTGCTAATTGTATGTAAACAGACAGAAGGTCTCATCCATCACAAAGCAGCAAAGGCCTGCAGGGCTGCTTGCAAATTCACTTCATTTTTTCCCCTGCCATCTTCCATAATAAGGGTGAGCTTTAAATCTGACTTGTCTGCGTGGCATGAGATACGGCCCAGGCACCTTCATAAGTGGTGCCATCTTCAGTCAGGGAAGGCAGAAAACAAAACAGAACAAAAGACCGGTTTATAGACAAAACCTGAGATTTGTGAAAGCAGTTTTCAAAGACTGAGGAGATGGTGAGGGAAACCCTGTGTCACTTTGTCTGGGAAGATACTAACTAGTCACAACCATTGACTTGGTTGAGGTTGTCAGCAGTGGCAAGTGGTAACTTAAACACAGCTCCTAGCCTAGAAGGGAGGGCTGGGACTGGAGAATAGGCAAATCACTCAAATTTAAAAGAATGATATTGATCAATCAGAGGCATATGCACAGAGGCATCCAGCAAACAAATTTTATGTGAAATGGATAGTTTATCTTTAGAAACACTTCATGCTAGGTGGCCAATTATACCTATGCTACATTTACACAAGCATAGACCCCAAGTGTTCCGTTTAGTGGGAGGGCATGTGCTATGTGGTCTCTGAGGTACAAGGGGGAAGCATAGCTGTTATGCTGTGGTATTTAATTAGTCAAGAATGGCGTGTAGAATCCCGGCCTCCAGCCCTCATTGTGTTCATCAGACTCCCAGAATGGGTTTGGCAGATATAAGCAAAAGAGGCAGAAACCTCACACTAGAAAGATGTGTTTTCAAACATCCCATGCACTTGAATGCAGTTGAAGCCAGGATGTGGCAAATAGAAGGCTTATAAACTGCTTATAGATTTTTGAAAACTGAGGATGAGGTCAAGAGAAATGAAATCCTACTTGTGGCTTAATCTGATCATCACAGCAAATCTGCTCACAGGAAAACTCTATCCAGTGACATGCCAGACAAATATTTACCATACTCCTTGTGTTGAGGAGATTCGGACACTGGCTCCTAGTTCCATGGAACTCGCAGACTCTGTCCTGGTGAGACTTCACTCGACTCACACTGCAGAAGATTGTCACAACAGGACCCTGATCTAAGACAGAACTATGGGTCTCCTCATCTTTGTGTACCTGCTCAGCCTCAAGGATTTACAGGTCCTCCAATCACCAATACACTTTTGATTTAAATTTCCTCCACGAGTGTACCCTCATGTGTCATTCACGCCTTTTCCTACCTTTTATTTTCCAAAATTCACCATCTAAAACATATTTTCCCTCTCTGTACCATTGTAGTTTCCATGTAGGTGATTAGGAATTAATCAATTTGTTTAAGTGGCGTAGATAACTTTTCTTAATAAACACAGTAAAAAAATATTTAGTACATCTTTAACTGCATTTAGCAACTTCATCAGCCTAGTCTGAATTTCACCATGTAGGCACTCATTTGCATAAGGGGTAGCATAAACACAGTTAAGCAGAGTCTATACATGGCTGGCAGTTCATTAGGTTTCTAGTTAAGATGTTTCTGACCTGATCCTGTCCCAGGGGTTAGTAATTTGCTAATGGGAATATGTGAAATGTAATACTAATGCTCCTGTTCCTTTAATTAGGAAAGCCTTACAGAAATGAATCTGCTTTCTAAATATAGGGAGAACTCCAAGAAAAGAAAATGTAAGACATACTGTCTGGAAGAGTTTCTGGAAAGATCTTTTTGGTTTTAATGCAGAATAACCCTTTCTTTGTCCAAATAAATTGCCAGCCAGCTTGAAGTAGAATCTGAAGAAAAATGAGGAAGGGTTGGAAGTGAAGAGAAGAAGGGAATGCACTGAGAAGCAAGACATGGCCATTACAGAGAGGGAGGGAGGGGATGAGGAATGAGGAGAGAGAAAGTGGAAAAGAAAAAGGAGGAGGAGGAGCTAAGGAGGGGTGTGGCAAAGAAGTGGGGAGGACAGGAGGAGACAAAATAAGCCATGGAGCAAGTATGTTCTGGGGAAAACCGAGGAGAGAGGAAGAGAGGGAGATTATGAATGGGTGTGGGAACGTACTTCAAATATTCCCGAGGTTTCACCGAACCTTGAAGGAGTACATGCAAGTTTTCAAACACTGTGTGTCTGTCTGATCCTGGCCTGTGGTGACCTGGCTCCAGTCAGCTCCTGTGTCTTCACTGTTCTTCTTTTTGTGTTTCACAGCAGCCTCAGGGCAGTTTGTCTTCTAACATTCAGAGACACACTTGCAGAAGGTGGGGGGCAGTGCCTACAAAGAAAGGAGATCTAAGGCGGGCTAATGTAGGGGTTGGATTTGAAAAAGGAAAAGTCGGGGTTGTCCTGGGCTGCATGGCACTGATTCGACTCTATAGCAAATTCTAACCAACCCCACTGGGAAACTCCTTCCTCCTCCACACACAAGTCCAATGTTCTGCTCTGACAGGAAAGCATTTTATCAACACCTAAAGGGGACAGGAAAGGAGGCTAACTCTGCTTGAGTACTATGGTGGTAGGTTTTTGTCAGTTTAATACAACTTAGAGTCTTTTGGAAGAAGAAATGCAATTGAAAAATAAAATGCCTAAACCACATTGGCTGGTGACAAAGTCTACTGTAGATTTTCCTCAATAATGTTTAATGTAGGAGGGCCCAGCCCATTGTGGACAGTGCCACCTCTGGGAAGGTAGTACTGGGTTGTATTTAAAAAGCAAGCTATTTGAATCTTTGGGAGCATGGTGGAAGGTGACATTCCACCATGGCCTCCCCTTCAGTTTCTTACTCCAGGTTCCTGCCTTGGCTTCCTGCCCTGACTTCACTTGAATGTTAGACTGTGATTGGACTTTAAAGCCAAATATGCGCCCCCTTGTGGTTGATTTTCTTTTCCTTTCTTTCTTTCTTTCTTTCTTTCTTTCTTTCTTTCTTTCTTTCTTTCTTTCTTTCTTTCTTTCTTTCTTTCTTTCTTTCTTTTTTTTTTAATCACTCTGCATTTAATCATATGGTGAAACTAAGTTCATGTTCCCAGGCATGGGTGAGTGCAGAGTTCCAACCTACCTTTACCCATCTTTTGTTCTTGAAAACATGACTACTGTCTCTAACAATGCCTTCTGCTATTCATCTTGTGCTCCTCAATACATAACACCTGTTCTTTACCACCAAAGAACAAATGGATATGATCGGTTAAATTATGACACCCACATTCTATAACTGTTGACACTGTAAACTACATAAGCCCCTATCCCTAAATCCTGATTGATGGGAAAATGTAGCTGTAACTTGGCACAGATGTTTCTATTTTTCTCTCCTTTTCGTATAATTTCATTTTTTCTTTTTAAAAAATTTGTTGTTTAATCTTTTTTTTACAGTCCAGATTTATACCCCTCCCAGTCCACCCTCCAACTATTCCGAATTCCATACCTCCTACCCCAGTCTCCAAGATGTCCCCACGAACCTCCTCTCCCACCACAGTAGACCTCCCCACTACCTGAGGACCCAAGTCTCTCGAGGGTTAGGTGCATCTTCTGAGACTCAGTCTATCGTCGGCAGTCTTCTGCTGTATATCAGGTAGTTTATGCTACCTGGTTGGTGGCTCAGTGTCTGAGAGATCCCGGGGGTCCAGGTTAGTTCAGACTGCTGGTCTTCCTACACCACCACCATCCTCAACTTCTTCCAGCTTTTCCCTTATTCAACCACAGAGGTCACCAGTTTCTGTCCATTGGTTGGGTGTAAATATCTGCATCTGACTCTTTTAGCTGCTTATTGGGCCTTTGGGAGGGCAATCAGAATAGGCACCTGTTTGCAAGCACACCATACCATCGGTAGTATATCAGAGCTTGTGGTTGATTTTCATGTTAACTTTCCACAAATTAGAAACCTGTGGCTATGGAGCCTGAATGTCTTGACCCCTGTGAGAAGAACTGCCCTGAGCGACTCTAGCAGACCCAAGTACAGCAAACACAGCAACTACGGTGTTTCCCTTTTAGTGTTCTCCCCCTTTCTAATCCATAGACTATATCCTAAAATAGCCACCTTTTCCCCTTCACCCAGTGATTAGCTTCAGCCTCCTTTATTGACACAGTCAAGAACCAATTAGGGAATCAATACCTCCCCCTACAAAAAAAAAACATTTTTAATTGATTAATTTACTTAAATATTTAAATGTTTTAATCGAGTTTAATGTTATGCATAAAGATGTTTTGCCTACATGTATGTCTGTACACTGTGTGTGTCCCTGGCTCACTGACACATCAGAGGAAGCACTGGATCCTTTGTAACTGGAGTTACAAACATTATGAGCTATCATGTGTGTGCTGAGAATCAGGCCCACGAGTGGCTTTTAACCTCTGAGTTATCTCTCTACCTCTATTTTCTTACATTTTGAGACAGAGTTTGATGTAGGCGCATGCATTGTGTGTGTGTGTGTGTGTGTGTGTGTGTGAGTGTGTGTGTGTGTGTGTGTGTGTGTGTGTGTGTGTGTGTGCATGCAGATGCCAGAAGTTGAAATAAAGTATTGTCTTCAAAAGATTTCAACCTAATATTTCTGATAGGGTCGTTAACCCCTAAAGCTCACGAATTTACCCTGTCTTACGGTCCAGCTTGTTCCATGGATCTTGTCTCTGCTTCCTGAGTGCTGGAATTATAGGTGGTCTGCCATACCTATGTTCTTATAAAGTACTTTAGATTCAAAGTCTGGTTATCGCCCTGATATTGTAAGTGCTTTACAAGAGGCGTCCTCTCCACAGACACCCTACAACGTTTATCTAACCTCCCTGCAATTGGTTGAGACTTAGATTGTCTTTCTTTCCACATTACACATAAAACTCTAAGGAGCAATGCTTGGTGAGTGTCCCTTGAACTTAGAAATTATTCAATCAAATTGTTTACCACTTTGTAAAACTTGAGTTAAGTATTACTACATCTTCCCTAGCAAGTTTATATTGATTCACAATTCTGGAAATACCCTCCCCACTGTGAGGAAAAGAATTTGCTTAATTCAAGCATGAAACAGTCTTCTCATTCTATGTTTTTGACTCTCATTTGTTTTCAAAGGCTTTTCTTCCGAACAGTCCATTCACTTGGCTCATTTTCATATTTGTCTATTGCTGGAGAAGGTCTTTTTTTAGATTTATGTTTCTACTTTATTCTTCTTCATTTTTTCTTGACTAACTGTATTTTCCAATCTTAGTGTCATGGAGAAAATGTTTATCAATTAAGAATTGTGGAAATCTGTAATTGTGTGTGTTTTATGTACAGCCGCCTATAAGACATCATCACAAATTAGTGAGCTCTCTTTAGATCGGAGCCATGATTGAAAGGACCTGTTAGTTTTTTTGCTGTCCTTTCAGTATACCTGACCAGAAAATGTTGAAAGGGGGACTGCCTTCCTTTTGCTCTTGTCTTCATATCAGTGCATAGTGGTGAAGAAGGCATGGTGGCCATATTAGTTTTTTTTCCCTGGTAGCTGATGCTTCTGGCATGGTTTATTAAAATGCAGAGAATGTGAATGGTTTCTTGAGTCTGAATTTAATACCAAATAGAAAGACTACCCCCAGTCACCCACTTGCAAAAGACAGTCCACAATACTTAAGGCTTTACAAACCTCCTTATCAGTGCCCCCATCTGATGACAAGTGTCTAAACACATGAACTTGTTGGGGGATATTTCACATTCAAACCATAGTAGACATCTTTTCAAGGTTAAATTTTGAGTTAATTTCTACATCACCCTCTTGCTCTCTCTGCAGTTGTCTTACAAAATCTGATGTCAGGAGGACATTAGTGATACTGTCCAATCATTAAGTGTAGCATACACAGAGCTTGGATACAAATAGAAATATATGGTCTTCAGTAACTATTAGTTTAACAGAGTTATGACAGCAATAGACAAGAAGAGGCACTGCCCTTTACACCTCAAGCATTTGCTCAAAAGCTAATAAACCTCTCTTGAAGCTTCTGCGGCCTTTCTGTTTTGTGTTTTAGTCCCTGGGGAGCTGTTTGCACTATGAGGAAGAGGGTTAGCTTCTGTGGCATCCACAAGTACTGCAGCAGGATGCTTGGGGTTACAAATAGACCAGGAGAGCTGCCCTGCCACAGCCTGGGGAGCCATGGGATGCATTCTGGATGTGAGTGTCAGAGAAGGTCAAGTTGAAAGGGAACTCATCTTTGAGCTCTGATTTCAGATTAGGGTCACTTATACTCAAACATGGGCTCATAGTTATAGGTTGAAAGCCCTTACAACCATCTCAGATCTTCATTCTCATAGTTCATGAGATACATCCAACTCTATCCTTTTTGCCTTGAGAAAAAGTTTATATCATTCTGATGGCACAGGATATGGCCACAAATACTGAAATCCTTGATATTAGTAAAGTAATCTACATGAACATTCGTAAGAACATTCACTTATCTGAGGACCCTTGATGAATTTAGGTTGTATCCCCTATGTTTTAGGTGTACCTGCATCATCTTAAATGGAACAGAGAAATAAGATGGACATATTTTGGAGTGTTGACACCTATAAAATATGTCTTAGGCTTGTTTTTCAAGCTAAGGAGTGATTTCCAATACTGCAACAGTAACTACAAATTGGAATCAGACCCAATATAATCATAGTAACTAATTTATAAGTAAAACCTCAATTTCTTTACTTGTACAAAATGCAAATAAAATTTCCATCCTCTGGTCATTTAGTTTAATCACTTAGCATTGCAGAATTACACAATGAGTTTTAAACTTACAGCAAATCTTGTCATTAGTGGAAACACATATGGACCAAAGATGAGTCTGATGTACAGGGAAGTACCAAGTATTTAGAACTTTCTTTATAACACCTCCCCCACCTAAACAGGGAGGCACATTAATTAAAAAGAAGATTAAAAAGTTCCAAGTCATTATGATGAGGTGATTTCCAGTCATTGGTCCAAGAAATGTAATAGATTAAAAATTAAATGTATGACATAGCTCCCTATATTTGTAAAGTGCATGGGTTTTATGTTTGATTTTTAAAACCCAATTTGCTTATTCTGGAGCTCATGTGCTGACTTGATGGTAAAGGTGATGGCTCCCTCAGCTTCACTATGCACTTACTCAGGTTTAGCAACTAGATCAAATCTCTATATAACACCAAATGAACAACGAATAATCTAGCCAGATCTACTTCTTCAAAAAAATGGTGTGGGGGGGGGCAGAAGAGGTAAATCCTCAGCAGGTAAGTTGACTTTGTCCCAGCTTTAGGAAGACTAAAAGAAGTACTGTAGCCTAAAGCTCAAGACCATCCTGGGACACCATAGAGAGAACAATGACTTATATGTCAATTAGCCCATTGTAAATTGAAAATATTATTAAATGTACACTGCATCTAACATACTCAACTCATAGTAGACTCATACATAAATCAGGAGATTTATGACCACATCTAGAATCATGGGTTTCACCATTTTCTGATATTAAAACAATCATGACAATACAATTCTCATTAAGAAATAACACTTTTTTTTTCCAGCCAATGTCTGTCTGATTCATCAGGCCTTTCCTACCCTTTCCTTAGTCCTCAGGAACCTAGCCCTTGGGTGATGTGAGGCTGAGACAAGGGACAAAGGGAAGGACAGTGCACATGAATGGCTCCATTGCTGATCATCAGTGGGAATAACTGTCAATGACATTGTCTTGAACATTGGAATATATTACAAAAAATTCCATCTCAAAAATGAAAAACATCCTCAAACACTTGAACAAGAATTTTTATCTCCATATGAAAATAAGAGGAAACTCAAGATTGACTTTGTAAAAGTTATTTGCCTGACAAGTCAAGGATATCAAATAAACAGTAGCTGTTTAGGCTGATATTCTTATGAAAATATTTGAAAGCTGTGGATCCGTTTCTACCACTTATCCTTAAGATGTGTGTTGGGATGTCGTGTCAGGTAAAGGCACTGTTTGTATTCTCTTTGGATATGGAGATTACACTGTGAAGAGCTGGTTATTGTTTTCTAGTCGAAAATATAGAATACAAGGGCAGAGATGTTTACTATGGAAGTTGTCCATGGTAGTCTGTGGTCTCAGCTTTAGGAAGACTAAATGGAAGAACACTACAGCCTAAAGCTTGAGACCACCTTAGGGCAACATAGAGAGAACAATGGGTTATATGCCAATGAAACTATTGAAACTTGAAAACACTCTAAGAATGCACTGCATCTAATATACCTGCCATACTGAACACAGAACTTAGCAATACACTATCTCATAAAACGTCACTTGTTTGCTATCAGGAAAACATGACTAATTGGCAGCTGTACCTCTCAGTGAAGTCAGTTGTTTGGTTTGGAAAAGACTCACATTCAAAACTTTAAGTGCAGTTTCTGCTGAATGAGTATTGTTTTTGCAGCACTGTAAAATTGAAAAATTGTAAGTCAGTAACGATCTGTGTATGGGTTAGGGCCTGGAATTAGATCACTGAAAAGGGTTTAACCTATGTGCTTAAAGACCTGAAAATTAAAGAAGCAGACAGACAGATCGAAGTATCTGTAATAGAAAATTAAGTGTGGTAATTAATTATAAGTCTAAACATGAAGTGAGGTGGGCCCTTTGTGATGACCCAGGCATACTGTAATATGCCAAATCTGTCTTGCAATCATTGGGTCATAGTTACAACATAGTGATTAATTGAACATATTATGGTGAGTACTTTAAAATATTGTATAGATAGCCAGAAACCTTAGCATAAAATTTACTCATAAGTAAACTGTTTCTCATGACATTTTGAATAGATGCATTCTTATAGGTTTGACCATGAGAAAGCTGGCAGCAGTGTGAAGTTTCCTCCTTACCCTCAGTTACATAAAGAGTTAACATCTGAAACTTCGCTTTCTGCTACTCCTGTGTCTTCTCCTCACCATTCTTGGACTAGCAGCAACATTCCTTTCTTTCACGTAAATATTTAGCATCCTTCCCACACGATTATGTTCATATGATTTGACCCTTTTCATGTCTGCAGCAATGTTATGCTGTCATTTGTTAAAATTTTAGGGAAGGTTTTTTGGATGTATGGTAAGTGCACTGTTATACTTATCAGATGAACAGTGATTATATGAAAATGCTTTCATCCCAGTATCATGTTTACTGGTAATATATATTCCATAAGTCTGCCCATTGCCTTAGCCTCTCTTAACCTTGCAATGCAACCATGCTTAATTTTACTTCTGTGCCTTTAACAGTTTTGTTGAAGAAGGATATCAGCTCATTTTTGGGCCAGGATAATTCATCAGTATTCTACCTGCGTTTTACCTCCTTGCTGGGGACCTTATGAAATGAGACCTTGAGATGTGAATACCTGAAATCCTTGCTCTTTCCATTGTAAGAAATGAACTCTGAAGCCGTGGGCTCTCATTGTCCTTCAGATGTGGACATATTTTAATTCATCATATCTCTGTAACCTGATGTTGGCTATAGCTCTGAAATGTAAATTTCATCCCCTATGCCCCTGCTACCTCCTCAGAGGTGACTTAAAAGAACATAAAGACAATACTTTTGGCCATCTTTGCTTTCAAGAGATCTGAAACGTGAGGTTTTTGTAATGTATGCTTTCAAATCTGCTGCCATAGAGCATTCTGACTTTTACATTAAATTTGTAGCACATTAAATTTGATTAAATATGTGGATATTGTTTACATGTATCAGAGAATTTTGAGCTCTCTTAATGGATGCCTTACAACTCTGATACCAACCAGTGAAAAGTGCAGGGTATGCTGCAAAAAAATCAATATATCGTTCATTTTGGACACTTAAAAAAAAAGATAAGAGTTTCTGAAGTTAGAAATATGTGTATCCCCAAATAATGTATTTAAACTCGACTTCCAGGGCTCTCCTATCTTTTCCTGGTGTGTGTGTGGTTTGTATGTGAGGTGTGTGTTGTGCGTGTGTGGTTGCATGTGTGTGTGTGTGTGTATGTGTGTGTTTGTGTTTGTGTGTGGTGTGTGTGCGTGTGCGTGCATACGTGTGTGTGTGTGTGTGTGTGTGGTGTTAAAACATGAAGCAGCAAAATGATATATTCAGATAGAACACAAAGCCTGAGTCAGAAGAGGTGTTTGAAAATGCTAAATGGATGAGCAAACAAATGGGCCATGTTCTTGGCTATGCCGGTGAGCAGCAGTAGAAAGCACTAGATGTCAGGGTGTTTTCCGCAATAACTACACTACTCTAGGAAAGTGTTTTTTTCTTTTTTTCAGTAACAATCTCTTCTGCTCCATATACATAAAAGATTTTGCAACTGTAAAATTGTCTGATCACTGATGAGTGGGAAAAGTCTTATTTAGTGTCAAATATGTAACTAAACAGAAAGAAAGACCTGTTTTATAGGAAGTGTTAAGATCAAAATGATTAAGTAATCTAAGCAATACTTTTTTAAAAAGTTTTTTGTCCAGGGTAAGTGAATTTTAATGCTCAGAGGCTCCGTATGTCCTGTGTATAGTCCTATTTTTATCTGATTGTTAACTCACACTATGCTAAAAGTTTGGAAATGCAGAAACATCTGCCACTGGAAATTTTTGATCTTTCAGTTTGTTGCAGTGCCTATCAAACACAAATATGTAGACATTTTTGAAAAATAAGGGTCAAAATCATGTAAGCTTTAGAAATGTTATCATTTTAAAGCCACTTCCTAGTAAAGGTTTCAGCTGTCTCTTTGAAGTGTCTAAATCACTATATAAATTATAGTCAGTTTATAACCAACTGGTTACCACATCTTTCTGTTCTGTAGTTAAGAAATACTAACATCTCTCTGAAAGCCAAGTCTTTAAATATTGTAATTGCACTTAGTAATCATACTGAAATTGAGAATATTTTTAAATTATACAGGTTTTTTTGGAATAATGTGTGCTAAAGCATTTCTATTTGGGGTCAATTATTACAGTAAATAATAGAATAATAGCAATTAATTTAAATACTAGTACAGCTGTGTCTTCAACATATTTCTTCTGGCTGTTTAACATGTGTCATTTTAAGTTAAGAAGTATACTGTGTAGAAGCAAATTAGATGACCACATCATTTTAATGAAATATTTGGTTTGATTACCTCACATATAATTTGTCAAATCTTTCCTTCCTTTGCTTGAGTAACTATATGCATGCCACACTGAACAGTTCCTAATTTAGAAATAAGTATGGATTACAGAAACAGCTATCCTCAATTTCTTGCTTGATTAGATGGGGAAAGTATTTCTTGACTTGAAGTAGGTTTTCAGTGGAATCCTGCTATGACCTGAATGTTTTCTTACAGAAACACCATGCCACAAACACTTCTTGCTGCAGTGTGTATACGCCTGAATCACACTGTGTCTGAGATGTTGTAGTAAGATATCTTGGACATAAGGCTGCCACTGAATTTCAGAATTTTATATCTGGGAAATGTTTTTATATTCTAGATGAGAAAAACACAACCCATGCATTATTTTAAGCAGAAAGGCAGATGTAATGTGAGACGTGTGTAGTAAGGTCCAGTAATTCTTAAGAATATTTTGATTTGCGCTGCTCTGGACCAGTAAGCCCAGGGAAATCCAAATGCCTGAGAGAAATATTTTCCTTGATGTTTCTCTCAGGCCCTGTGGAATAGGTTAGTGTGAGACTCCTTTTAGTTAATTTAAGTGCAAACAAATAAAAAGAGAGTGTCCAGCATAATTTTTGTTTTTCAAAGTGATTTTTGATGACAACGAAAACTAACTGAGATGCCATTTTGAGTAGGTGGGAGTGTTTCTGTGAGTGCCATTTCATTTTATTCATGCACCCTACAGTCAGTGCTGATCCTTGACATTAACAGTGGGAAAGGACAAATGTGCAGTTTTGGCTTTTGTGCCTACGGAATGGTTAACATTCATAGTGTCACAAGCCATTTATAGGGAGTCGATTAGTGTAGTAGATTTGAAGGCAATTAAATTTTTGTGAATAAATTAATAAATGAGTGTGCATGAGAAAGGGAGATAGAGAATATGAGAGAGAAGATAGCCTGTTTGTCTAATGATAATTTAAATCTGGAGACAGGGTAAATATGTATGATATGTATAATTAGACAGTTATATCACTCAGTTGCTTAATTTACCATAGATTGCAGAGGGTAAGAGAATGAGCTTGGATATCAGACAGGCTTCATTGGATCCAGCCTGTCATTTATTAATAGTGCATGTGGGCAAGTTCTTCTACCTCGCAAACTCTCAAATAAAATAGAACTACAACAAGTATTCTTTATAGGTTTGGTGTGAGCAAAAGAATGTCGAGGCCTGCATAAACTGGTAAAGGAATATATTAAGATGGAGGAGGAGGAGGAGGAGGAAGAAGAAGAAGAAGCATAACACTCAAAACATTTGTAGAAGTAAAGAACCTGTTTTTCCCTCCTCCTTGAGAAGAAACAGTTGCAGACACAGGAGTCCATAACTTTGATACTCTGGCATCACTGGCAGATGCATTAGTGCAATTAAGTGTTGCTTATGACCCTAACCTGGTCATGCTCATTGCCTTCTGTAGGGATGAAGAAAAAAATCATGAGAAACATGATTCATAACAAGGCCTTTATAGGCTAGCCATGAGAACCAAGTAACAAAATAGTGTAAACCATAGTAAGCAGTCAGAAGATTTGAAAGAGTACAGAAATAGAAATTTTATCCCATAGGCTAGAGAGTTGGAGAAGACCTTTTCGGGGGCAGCATGAGCTGAGTGCACACAGTACAGGCCCCAGAGTGTGTGCAGAAGTTCTGGGCTGGTGGGTGGGATTGGTGCTTACGCTTCTTCCCATCATCGCCATCTCTAGGTGTATCATTTGGTGTTCCTGCTGAGAGTCAAGAGCTGCACTTTTGCTCAGCTCTAACTGGCTTAGATTTATTTTATTACAGAACCAACTGGTACTTTAGTCACGTATGAATCCAGTGATTTAAGTGGATATTAGCCCAAAAGTTTGGAATACCCAAGATTCAATTCACAAACCATATGAAGCCTAAGAAGAAGGGAGACCAAAATGTGGATGCTTCAGTGTTTCTTAGAAGGGTGACAAAATACTCACAGGAGGAAATATGGAGACAAAGTGTGGATTAGAGACTGAAGGAAAGGCCATCCAGAGACAGCCCCACCTGGGGATCCATCCAATATACAGACACCAAACCTGGACATTATTGAGGATACTGGAAAGTGCTTGCTGATGGAAGCATGATTAGCTGTCTCCGGAGAGGCTCATGCAGAGCCAGACAAATACAGAGGCAGATGCTCACAGTCAACCATTGGATTGAGCGTGGGGTCACAGATGGAGGAGTTGGAGAAGGGACTGAAGGAGCTGAGGGGACTTGTAGCCCCATGGAGGGCGCAACAGTGTCAACTGGCCAGAACCCCCAGACTTCCTGGGGACTGGACTACCAACTAAAGAATACACATGGAAGGACCCATAGTGTTGGCCACATATGTGGCTGAGAAGGGCCTTGTTGGCCATCAGTGGGAAAAGAGGCCCTTGGGCCTGAAGGTGTTAGATGCCCCAGTGTAGGGGAATGCTAGGGAGGGAAGACTGGATGGGCAGGTGGGTAGGGGAGCACCCTCATAGAGGCAGGGGAGGAGGGATGGGATAGGAGGTTTCAGAAGGGGAGACCTGAAAAGGGGGAAAACATTTGAAATGAAGTTAAAAATAAAAAAAGTCTCAATAATGTAAAAAAAAAATTTTTTAAAGCTCTGAGTTAAAATATACCATGTATATGTACATTAAAACTCAAATAAGAACCACTATATTTTTTGGCTTTTTATTTTGTGAGTTAATGGAATGAAGCCAAATATATCTGCCACTCTTGGTCCTTATACCTTCTGAAGGGAAAACCAGACCTGAGAATCATACTCTAAGTCTGTCTCAGGTGAGAAAGCTTTGAAATGCATATTATGGGACCTTCAGTAATCCATTTCTGTATCACATATTAGACTATATCTGGGTCATCATAAAGTACCTAGAATAAAATTTTGTCTATGGAGAGCCACATTTAGGTCGGCCACTTTCCGCTGGGATGCCAGATTGCTCCTGGGAGCATACACGGCACAGCAGGGAGAAGACCAGAGTGCATCTGAAGGCCGGAGACAATGGGATTGGATTCAGAGCTAATATCCACATTCGAACTTAAAATATGAAAAGTTCAATAACTCTGCAAAAATCCCCTAAAACCTAATAGCATTCCTAATGGCTCTACTGACATAGCCTCCCTCCCCTAGGGGCCTAGCAATCATCGCAGGGTTATGTGAAATACATTTTCAAAAAGGATTGTCTAGCCCAGTGTCTTTTCTACCCTCTTATTTCTGTACCACGCCCATAAAACTGTTTCAGCTTTACAGCCCTGTCCTCGTAAATGCATTCAACTCTCCATTACCCTCACCAATGAAGGGAAGCCTGAACGCACATAATTGGAATTGGTGAATAATCTTCTCTGTTGAACTCTGGCCAGCTCCTCCTACTCAGCCTGGACCACATTCCTGTCAGGAAGGAAGACAGACTTTGTGCTCTGAGAAAGCCAGCTTCTAGCCTCTCTAGCTAACTTGGGTCACACAGACACTTGCTCTCACTCTTCATCAAGGAGACGTCTCTTGGTAATGGATGGAGACCAGTAGAGAAATCCACAACTGATCAAAATGCAGACCTGCAGAGCAACATGGCTGACTCAACATGAGCCGAACAAGGATGACAATAGACATGCTAGTGTGGGGGAGGGAACACTCAGGAGGGCTCAACCCTAGACAAAGAACTATAGGAAACAAAGGAATGCTGAGAGCAGGAGAAAGAGAAAGAGTAGTCTCCTGAGAAGGGGACACTGGTTGATTATCCAATGCCAAGTGTCAACTGTGAAAACATACATACAAGTAACAAGTTGTATTTATATATTTAGGAATATATATATATTATTTATATTTATATATATATTTATATAATATATATATATATTTATATATTTATATATTCCTAAATATATAAATACAAACACACACACACACACACACACACACACACTCATATATTCCATTTAAAGTAAAAGAGGCCATACATTTTAAAGAAAACACAAAACAGGGATGCGTGGGAGGCCTTAAGAAGAGAAAGGAAAGGGGGAAATGATGTAATCATAATCCTAAAAGTTAAAAACAAAAAGTCTAAAGCTTAGTGAGAATCTCTTCATGTCACTCCTTTGCAGCACAAAGTGGGTGTTTGTAGAGTGAGGAAGGGAGTTTTGAGAGCCAGAGATGGACGGGCACTTTGCTATCAAGTGAACTTGCTGCACTCTGAATGAACACAGACTCTCTGAGGACTGTAGGTATAGGCTAGCATGTCTCTTCACCCCTTCCTTATTATTTTTCTACCCCTGAGAATCACAGCTATGGATAGAAAGGGTATCTCCATTTCTTTCCTTGTGCAATGTTAACAAGAGCTGCCTAAGTCATAATGCTCTTTAAAACATGATTAATATTACCCATGATTTCAAGACTGAAGAATATCTTTTGTGAGCTGTTCTGAGTGGGGATGAGTCATTAAGGCAAAGACTACTGATATGAAGTGATCAGTTTGGGGATTATAAATCTATCAAACTGTTCTGCCTGGATCCTAAATGATGACAGCTGAGAACAAAGCTCAGCCTGTAGTGAAGTTGGTCAGAGTTCATAGACAGAAGTTATTCAATTCCAAGATAGATCAGGACCTGTTTGCTTTTCAGCTGATGCTCGCAGTCTGCTGCTGCTTTATCCTGTTTCTTCTCTTCATCTAACTCCTCTCATTTCCCTATACCTTCCCTTTCACAGTCCCCAATCCTTTCTTATATCTTTTTGGATTGCTCCCCGATTTCATATTCAATGTCCTTTCTTCTTGTGCAACATTGCTTGCTTCCTTAAATTACCCTCACGATTTATACCCTTTATTTTCTTAGCTTCTCACCCCAAACTTTCTACTTTCTTCACTTCCTTCTGACCTGATGTCCTGCATTCTGATTGGATGTCATATTATAACAAGATAGACAGACGTATCACTGTTGAATCTATCAGCACAGAAAGCATACCTGCTTCTTTTTGTCCAGGGAAACAGGCAAAGAGCTGAGGGGTAGACATGAGGATGTTCTGTCCTTCTGGCAGTGTGAAGTCTCAGCAGGTTTCTCTTAACTCCTTGCTTATTTTACTTAAACTAAAGAGTAAAAACCTGCCATGGGATAGATTCATAAATCCCACTAATGACACTCGGATCTCGTACACACAGCGTTTTCAGTAAGGGAGGCAGCTCTCATGACTGTCAATGTGCGTTACCCATTTACATACCCACTGTGAATTCTGTGACTGTTGCCACTGTTTATTTCCACAGGTTTCTTAGCTGCAATTGCTAGGGTCATCCAAATCAAAGGTGCTTTGTTTCTTTCTAGCACCCTCTTTGCAATCAGATGTGCTTTGGAGTAGACAAGAAGGGTTCACAGGCAGTCTGGGAAACCAGAAGGTTAGATGAGACTGTGTCCATGTACTAGTAGCTTGAACTCTTCAGCAATTTTCACATCCTAGCTCAACTTATGTATCAAATCTCAATCATAGTGAAGTCAGTGGTCAGTAGCTTTAAGAGAGACCACTGAAATGTATGCTCCTAAGAGTGGGCACAGAAGCTTGGCTTCCATTTCTCATCAGGATAAGATGGACCGTCCATCTGCAATCCTAGCAGGGCTTCTTGCTTTTTGTCCAGTAGCTAAGAAGGCACAACCAAGGTTAAAGCTGAGGGGGCGGTGTCAAAGCCAGAGTATGTCCTGTGCATTGTGACTCCCCAGGTCGCTAGCACCTTCCAAGGGATCTCTCCAAATGACAGTGCAGGGCCCCATCCTCCTTCCTGAAAGCAGAGAACAAGGCTTGCTTTCCATATTCTGCAGATCAGATAACTGAAGAATAGTTAAGAACTCCCTTTCAGCCACAAAGACACTCAAGGAAACAATCCAGCTTCTCAGCCTGTCACGGTTTTACTTTTGGATTTTTATTTTATTTTATTTTTCCTTATTGAGAAGAAAATGTATCCTTTCTGCTTGAGCGAACTTTTGACACATTCTCAGAGCAAGTGCTATGAGATTCTGACAGGAGGGCCACCTGTTACAAGGGTTTCATAGGTCAGGAGATAATTCTCAGCTGTTCAAACAAATAAACTTCAACACCACAGGTCACTTGTTCCTGATTTCTGTGTCACCAGCACCCCACTGGCATGCACTGCCATCTCTTCCTAATTGAACAGACCTGGATTTTTGTTTGTTTTCTGTTTGCTACTAGGATTGTTACAAATTAGCACTATGATTAAAATTATTTAGCTGATATATAAGCTAAACCCCATTACCCCCAAGGCAGCTTATGCTAGAATTCACAGGAAGTGTGTAGAGCCAACCTGTGGGTCTCAGACTGCCCAGGTTTGCAAAGAGACATCAGAGCCCCATTGCCCTCATGTCATTTCACAAAGAACACCACACAATGGAATGTAAAACTATTGTATAGCTCACAAAGAATCCTCTCTGGTCAGTCAGAAGGTCCAGGAAATCATTTTTTGTTTTCAAAGAGCAGCAGAGTGTGTGCTGTGGAAATCCCTAGCCACCTCAGTTAGGCCTTCATGCCCAGCAGGAAGGCCAGGGAGATCTAGGAAGTAGGCATGCCTGAGGAGCATTGCATTCTTCCCACTGGCAGGGGCCCGCTGCTTCCCCACTGAGCAGACCCACCAAGCCCCGGGGTCTTCAGCTCCTTTCTCTATTCTGGCTACACTGAGTTCGCTGCCTCTTCACTGTTCCTGAGGATGCTTCTCCCACCCCCACACACTTCAGAACTTCTGTTCACTTTCAAGTTTCTTTCTTTTTATTCTTTTGTTAAGATCGCTTCCCTTCAAGTCTTTCAAAGCTTCTTTGAGGCTTCTCCGAGACACAAAGCTGTACTTTTGGATCGCAGCCCTGGTTATTTCAAGTAGGTGGCTGACAGCAAGATCGATGCGTGCCTAGGTGTACTTAATGCTCTGTGTCCGGGCTCTGGCCTACCAGTGTTTGGGGCACGACTGATTGACTTAGGGCAGGTGACCTGTGATTCCAAGGCAAGATAGAATTTCAATCTTGAACTATGCTTTCTTTCCCCCCTCTCGTTATCCTGTAAAAGTTGTAGAGGCAGTCTTCTTTTTTGTATGGTTAAGGCGAGCTGTTGCCTGTCTAGCTTCATTTTGTCACAGGTAAAAGGACCATATGAATTACTATTTATGCCATGGTATTGTTTGATCTTTAAATACCCCATGTGGAGGTGCAGGGTGCTTTCAAACACTTCCCCAGGTCTGGGAAGATGGCTTATTTTTAAATAAGTGTAGGGACTAATTTGAATCTTCAGTATTCACCAAGATGCTGGATATCCATGGTGAATGACTGTAATTCCAAACTAAGAAGGTAGATAGGGGATAGCCAGAACTACTTGGCTAAGGGAAATTAGTTCTATCCGTGAGCTCTGGGTTTGATTGAGAGACCCTGCCTTCGTGAACAAAGGAGAACAGCAATGGAGGATTCTTTCTAACATCAACCTTGATTCTCTACAGGCAGAAACACACAAGTGCAAGCACATGCACACACACACACACACACACACGCCCACAAACATGCAAACACACCTGTACAGATGTATACACCACAAACACATTAGAAAAATGAAAGAAGTTTTTAACCATACTTATCTAGCTTCTCGACACAGAGATTTAAGTAAAGAGTATATAGTCTAAGACAACAGCAAGGGCACAGAGTTAAAGCCTGACTTCCGAAGTCTCAGTGGTACAGTTCACTAGCAGCAGAGGTAGTAGGGACATAGTAATATGAAACTATTTACTGTTTTCCATTTTATACAGTTTAATAGTGAGGACTAGGAGTAGAATGGTAGCTGGTCTCATAGACAAGTCCCCTGAATGTGAACCATGATGGTATCAGTCATTACTTTATGGAAAGCCTAGATCCCAACTGAATGCCCATTTAATTCTTCGAACACGTCATTTGTCCTGTCTTTGGAGATCTAGGTCTTTTTATGTCCTGTTTCCTTCAGGATGAAGACACAGAGGAGTGCTTTCCCACTAACTGCACCCACTATGGCGTTGTCTTATGTTGAAGTCAGTGGGTCCTCCTATCAGAAGATCTTTAATGATCTCTGGCATTAACTTATTTTCTCCCTTCTTTCCCTCGTCCACTCTCTCCCCAACCCCTTTCCATCTCCATATCTCTAACACCCATGGTCTCCTCTGTGCTGTCCAGGCTGGCTCTGAACCCTGAGATCATACATACTTCCTGGCTCAGCCTGTCCTGAGTAGTTGGAGCTAAAGGTCACATCTGTATGACTTATGTGTTTATGCCCTTTACCAAAATCTGAGATCCACAGTTTTCTCTTTAAAAGTAAAAGCTGTCTTTCAGTTAATCAGATAATCATCTTGGGAGGTAAACTTGTCTTCATATTGATCAAGGAATGTCCTTTTCCATTTACTTTTCCTTAAGTCTTTATACACTCAAGGTCTATGTCAAAACTTTTCTGGAAATCTAGCCAAATACATGGAGCTAGTGAGGTCAGGGATACTGGAGAAGAACCTACAACCGTTACTTTACTAAGAAAGCATAATTTCTAATTACATTCTGAATAGTTATCTTTATAACCACAGATAAGTGTTGCTGTTACTCCCATCAAAGACACTTCCCTTTGGAGCAGATGCAGACATCACAGAAACCACAAGGGATCAAAATGAGATTTTAGAAATGGAGCTTCATGCACATACTTCTCTGGGTTACTGTACAGTTATATAATGATTTTTGCACTGATCCCATCATCCTCAAAGCTTCAAAAGACACACTGTCCATGATGATGGATAAAGCCAAAGACAGTTATAATACAAGACTCTTGGGCCAGTGTTGCTATGCAGTTATGCCTAGCTTTTGATCTGTGAAACGGGCATTTCTTTCTCCTTCATCAGTTAGTCCTGAAATTGGCATCAGTTTTAATCCAGAAAGAAAAAGATAGAGAGACAAAATGAAAAGAAATGTGTGTGCCTATGCATAGGTGTACGCGCGCGCGCGCACACACACACACACGCACACACACACACACACACACACACACACGCACACACATACACCAATACTAATCAAAGAAAAAAAATTCAACTTGAGGGGTTAAGTGTGGGAAGGGTTGGAGGGAGGGTATCAGAGGGAGAGGAGGGCAGGAAATAGGAATGAGAGGGGCAGAGTGATGTAATTCTATTATAATTAAAACAGTTTTAAAATTATTATTAAGGAAGAATCTTCTGTCAGCATGCAGACTGTCAGTGGTACTGTTGGTCTCTATGGATCCAAACCCAAAAGAACTTGCCTTTTGTCTTTCTTATCCTTAAAGTCAAAGAGAAATGTCAAGGCTTTCATGCCTCATGGGTAGCTTCATATAACTTCATTTGAAGTTATGAAGCTTAAACTGATAACATAGTAGTGTCTTTAGTCAATAACAACTTAAGGTTAAATAGGTGTCAGATATTTTTACACAATGAATTAATTTTATAAGTATCAGTGAAAGAGAAAACCTGAAAGTATTTTCTAAGAATATAAATGTGATCGATTATGGGATTGTAATGACCACTTTCAAAGAGTTTCACATAATATAGACATTAAATATACAAGACAATTCTCAAACCAAAACATCTTAGGGTTTAAAGAGAAAGTGGTAATATTGGATTTTTTTGTTTTGTTTCGCTTGTTTGTTTGTTTGTTGGTTGGTTGGTTTATGGGAAGAGGTCTGTGAATGCCCTGACAGAACCTGCCCTGTTC
Source organism: Uromys caudimaculatus (assembly GCA_028551405.1). Lineage (NCBI taxonomy): Eukaryota > Metazoa > Chordata > Mammalia > Rodentia > Muridae > Uromys > Uromys caudimaculatus. The sequence continues at coordinate 31,789,841 of CM052713.1, forward strand.
ACTCTATGTGGGCCTTCAGATTTCAAAGCACAGCCATGCGAAGTGTGTGTTTGAGGCAAGAGAAAGCAAGGAATACAAAGGTGCTGTCTGCAGTGATTGGCAGAGAATTTGTCAAAACGAATTTCTGCTCTTGTTTTTCATGGCCCGGAATTTTTAATCTAAAAGTTTATGTATCTAGACTGAAAACAATACTTTTATCATTAAAGCAAGACTTCAAGCCAGTCATATTGCTCATTGGATACGGATACTTCCTGGCATGCCTATTAAGATCTATTCTCTAGAACGATCTAGTGGAGGACAAAGACCATCCCTAAAATTTCCCTTTGACATCCAGTTGGGTGCTTAGTCAGAACTATACATTCCCATCCTCACATAAATGAATTTTAAAATGTGAAATAAAATGTAAAAGTAAGAACTAAAAGTTGTGTGTGAGTGTGTGTGTTTGTGTATGCATGTGCATGTGTAAGTATATGTGTGTGTGTGTGTGTGTGTGTGTGTGTGTGTGAGAGAGAGAGAGAGAGAGAGAGAGAGAGAGAGAGAGAGAGAGGGAAAGAGAGAGAGTATATGTTTGTATACATATCTTACAAGGTTTCAATATGTAGTCCTTGGTGGAGTAATTTTGTATATCAGTATAGTCTCACATAAGTCCAACTGCTTCTACCTTTGGAGTACTAGCACTAAAGTTTTGTTCTACCACTATATCAAAACATGGGTATTTCTGCCTGTACTCAATGGAACACTTTATCAAAGACCTATGCAGCTATCTATCACTAAATAACAGAAAAAACTGTCTTTCTTTAAATATGCCTTTATTGTCACCTAGTGAGCATCACAAAGTGATGGCATGAAACAACACAAACACAGCTGATTGTTTTCCTGCCATCTGGCCATTCTTCTCAGTCTAATCCTCCCCAAACACTTTGAAGCATTTGCTGGAGCCTCCTTGCCCCATGTATTTGTCACTGGTGTTGGTGACTATTTTCTAAAGAAGACAGTGACAGCTTGTAAGAATGTGTAAGAATGTTCTCTGTGGAAATGACTGAGCAGCAGTGCAGTGTTGATGATGCCTCTGGCAAGCCCTCATATGTCTTAAGTTTCCCAAATGGACATATAAAACCTAATGTATGGCTCTGTTGTTTCCTTCCAAAGCTTGAACTTGTAGAATCTCAGTGGTGGTGAGTAGCACAGGTCACTATTCGCTCACACCTCTATTCTTGTAGGAGATTTAAAGAGCTCAGCTAGCAGATGTGTGTAGTGGAAGTAATAGGTGAGAAGAAGGGTGAGCAGAGGCTCACCATGCAGAACGGAGGACACAGAGGAAGAGCCAAGGATAGCAAGAGAAGCCAGCAAGCTTATCTGTTTTCACGTTTTTCATCAGGCCATGTTTTCTGAACATCTTAATCTACTGGGTCAAGTCCTGAGCTCATTTGGACAGAAATCAAATGGGGAAAAATTCAAATAAACTATAAAATGAAGGGAAAGAAAAGAATTCAAAGCAAAGAAAGTTATCTATGGATCAAAATAGCAGCAGTCTGGGAAGTAACAGAATGAAGTCACAGGTGATTTCAGAGGAAGAGAAAGATACAGCAGGAAGCATAGAAAATCAAGGAAGAAGAGAGGGGAGTTCTAAAAGATGCCACAGAAAGATACAGGAGGAGTAGGGTTACTTGTGACAGCTGGGAACAGCTGGAGAAAGGTCATGCATGCCCTCTAGGCTGCCAGCAGCTCAGAAGTGAGTAGCACTGTCAGAGCAGATAAACAAGGGACAAAGGGAGCCAGCAGGACTTACAGCCTGCTTGCCACTGTACCAGGAGCAGGATGAGTGGTGTATCACCATTGTATTATCAGGAATTAGAGGGGTACATGGCTTGGCCTTCTGAGCAAGCCACAAGCAGAGGAACCCTCCATCATCTGGCTTACACTTCCAGGTTGCCTTGGATGCTTTTTGGCTTTATTCCAATTATTCTCTACACAATAGAGCCTGTGGGCAGCTTTGTGGCTACCTGTGGTGACAGGAAAGTGACACAATTTGAGGCATGCAACAGTTCTGAGTCAAATCATTGGAAGGTTAAAGAGAAGCTCACAGATATTTTAGTTAGCAAGAGCCAAGTGGGGACTTTTGAAGGAGAGCTAATGCTATGCAGAGCAAGTATGAGATCCTCAGTCTAAGAAGTGAATGTGATGGGTGAGCAAGAAAAACGGATTAGCGATTTTTCTCATCTTTGTCGGAGACTAGCACATTTAAATGAAGCCTTGGATAGGAAGAAATGCACAGATGTGTGGGAATCAACAACAGAGGGTGACATTCAACAGAGCTAAATTGTTTTCATTTTCTCTCAGATGTTCAGTGCCTTTCTGGTTCCCACACAGTATAGAGAAGAAGAAGAAAAAAAGAAAACGTAATTTTCATCTAGGAGAGAATGATGACTTCACAGATAGGAGGTCTGCATATAAAAGCAGATGCATCTTACAGATCTAGACGGTTCTTAGGGGACCATGAGTTAGCACTGTGCATTCCAAACTTGTGCCCAATTTTAGCAATGTCACTGTTGCCAGAGTTGTAGAACAGATCTCTGCTGTTTCATGGGATATCCATATCAAAAGCCTGCGAAATCCTGTCCATTGTCCTGAAGAGGGAAGATGGACCAAAAATGAGCACTCATTGTTCTTCCATGGCAAGGCTTTTAAATTTCTCAAAAGCAAAATTACTTCCACATGTGAGGAAAGGTGCCAACTATATTCCTTATAGGGTTGTTTCTGGGCTTGATAGGAAACAGACAGGGTGTGGTTGGGAGTCAGCTGATCAGAATGCAAGGTTAGGAACAGAAGTCATGAAAGTCCAAATTCTTTTCCGTTTATTCAATGTTTTATTCAAGTACCAAATAATGTGCTTATAAAGTTATCTTCCTTTCTACATGATGGCAAAGGCAGAAAAGTGTGGTTTAGAGTCATGCCCTCCCTTCTGGGCTATCACGAACACTTCTCATTGGTGATATAACAGTTATGGATCCTCTCTCCATGAGGCAGAGTGATGGGCGCTAATGCTGCCACTGCTGTGGAGTTCCGGTACCTCACGGAGTGTTGCCTGTTCTGTTCAACATTGTCTCTGTGGAATCTCTGCTCACAAATATCACAAAAAATGGGATAGAAAACAAAACAAATAGCAGTTCCTTTAATTAATTAAGGATAAAATATTTCACTAATGAGATAGTGCTTGAAAAAACTGTACAACTTCACAAGGAGAGGAAGACAACATAGAAAGAAATAGAAAAACCTACAGCTGTAACCAGAATAGAAAATTAGGAACTAAAGAGAGAGTGTTCAGAACACTTGCTACTTTTGCAAAGGACTTGGGTTCAATGCTAAGTGCCCACAAAGGGCAACTCACAAACAACTCTAACTCCAGTTCCAGGGGATCCAGCTCCCTCTTTGGGCACTGGGAAAAGCAAACACAGGGCCCATGACACAGACAGTCAGATACAGACACATACTTTAGAAACACACACACACACAAACACACACATATATGATTGTGTGTGTGTGTGTGTATATATATATATATATATATATATATATATATATATATATATATATATGAATTTAAAAGGATGAAAAATCACAGGACTTCATAAAAATAAAAGACAGAAAGGGAGACAGAGAATATAAAAAAAACAAATTATAAGCTAATTGATGTGAACAAATGAGCTGGAAGAAAATACTTGAGGACAGACGTTCAGTAGCAGAGAGCAAAACGATGCTACAGACTCTGTTCTTACATTAGACGGAGGCTTCAAAGGTTCGTTAAATGAAACAGCTTATTGCCAGAAACAAGCAGAATAGTAAGAAACAGGCAGCCGAAAATATTCACAAATAGCTTCGGTTAGAAGGGAGCCTTATAAACAATCAACCATCTTTTTACATCCCTGATCTACTTCCTCCATGTCAAGATGCCTTCCTACACACAGCACACATACATTGACTCTGTGAATGTAATGTTTTGAACAAGAGCAAACCTTAGGAATGTTTAAAAGCATCCATTCATAGAAAACTTTGAGAGGGAGTGGGAATGCATATTAATGCCATAAAAGAGGTGCTGTTACAGAGTTAATCTGTTTTCTTTAAGCATTATTGGTGAGAAATTCAGTTTGTGTTTGAACAATCACATGTCTGAGATCTCCAACAGTTAGTTAACCTATGCTGACAGGTTAAAATCTCTGAAACAGAACCATGGCAGCGGGTTTATTAATTCTACATGCTGCACACTCTTCATAAATAAATAAGTATCTGTGGAAACTCATTCCTTTTCTATATTGTTTACCTGTCACTCAAGCTTGTCTTTCTGTAATCCGCTGCGATGTCAAAAAAACCACAGCTTTATTAATTTGACAATATTGATTTGGGGGAAGAAATGGTGGAAAGAGAAAAAAATGTTTTGCATCTGGAAACCACATGAATTCTTGCTGCCACTTACCTCTGCAGCCCTGTTAGCGCTAGCCCCTGGCTTTCCATGGGCGTGTGAGCTTATAGCTTGACTTGAAAAGAACACTAAAGGATTGTATAGGTAGGTCTTTGCAGTTCTTGTTTACTGAATGGGCAGAGGAATGGAACCAAGGAAGAGAGCAAGGTCCCCATCTTTGTGATGAACTTGTTCATAGAATTATGATTCTGCTGGCCTCCCATCCTACCATGGTTGTACTGAGCTCTGTGGAGCTGCCTTACTCTTTTACCTGGTTGTACTGGGCTCTGTGGAGCTGCCTTACTCTTTTACTTGTTCCCTGAGGTGTGACTTAAACAGAGCTCATGATGTACTGCTGAGTAGGAAGTGTATATTATCCTTGAGGGACATGGCAGTTTTCAACGTGTTGTGACAGTTTCTGTGCTCTCCACAAGGCGTAATTTCCTGTGAAGTTGATTATACAACGTTTCTTCCCAGTATATATATATTTTGTGTGTGTGTGTGTGTGTGTGTGTGTGTGTGTGTGTGTGTGTGTGTGTGACATTTTATAGACACCTGTATCAACCATGCTCACCTAGCAAAGTTTTGCTGTTTCTGCTGGGACACTATTGGCAACATGTGTGAATGTATGTTTTCATGCAGTGACACAGCCTTGTGCATATACAAAAATGGTGGCATGTGGAGAATTCCAGACAAAGGTATTAGTCTTGCAGAAGAAATTTCTGCTCTTCACCTGCATGGGAGGCAATACTTAACACCTTTGTAGATGAGGTGGGGGCGGGGCCTATGCTGTTCATGAGCTACAGCTCTGGATGCGCCTTGAGCTTCGTGAAGCTCCTTACCAGCCCTCATCCCAGCTAAAGCAGCTCTATGATATCGAACACTCGCAGATTACTTGTGATGGTAAGAAATGCACGTTAGAACCCAGAGACATGATGTTAGGACTCTCAAGTCTCAGCACATTTACAGCTGGCTCAGATCAAGACACCAGGACTCCAGTAATATTAGGCAGATACTCCAAAAGAATTGAAAAAAGCACATTAGCAGTGTTTTTAAAGTTACAATTATGCTCAAAGACATACTTTAAGACCGACTGGGGATGTCTACAAAAGGACGGTTCTGTACCCTATATATTACTGTTTGTCCTATAGATGCAAATCTATAATAAAGTTTAATTTATGTACTATGTATAGTAAGAGATTAACATCAATAACTTCAGTTTGGATAATATTCTTCACTTAATGGGATTAGGGACATAAATTGAATTTAAGATTTTTTTATTAAGTTTGCATAGATAGCAGATAGATAGATAGATAGATAGATAGATAGATAGATAGATAGATAGATAGATAGATGATAGACTGATATACAGACAGAGAGATAGAAGGGTAATAGGATTTCTTAAGGATGGGGACGAACTCTCAAAATGGCATTTAATTATGTTTTCTGGTATGCCTTGCAAATGTTGACTGAAGGTCATTTTACATAACATTTTTAGTGTAGCTGTGATTTAACTATGACATATCATATAGGGTCAGAGTTGGAATTATTCATTATGGTGTACAGTTTCAGATTTGAGACCATTTCAGATTTCAGCAAATCAGAATAATAAAACACCCCAGTTATAACAATATAATGTCTTTATATCAACTGTGTTACTACTCTTATGCTTTGAGACCTATATTAATTTTCTTATAGCTTGGCAAAATATCTTAACGTAAGATCAAGAGTTTGTGTTTCAGCTCACAGTGGAGTGTATAGTCCATCAGAGCGGAGGGTGTGTGGTTGCAGAAGTCTGGAGCAGCTGGATACATTACGACATTTGTCTGGAAGCTAGGACTCCAGCACACAGATTTGTGCCAGCTACATTTAATATGGGTCTTTGCACCTTAATTTTCCCAGTCTAGAAATTTTCTCACAGCCATGCCTAGATGTTTGTTTCCTAGGTGATTAGAAATCCTGTCAAGTTGGTACTTAATGTTAACCATCACATAGCCTTAAGTAAAGTAAGGGTTATAAGAATACATTCAGTGAAATACTCTGATAATCAATATGCAGCCAAAGTAGTCATTAAGTGACTGTCTGGAAGTGCATATAGCATGAATATGCTGGACAAATTGATGATTCTTGTTCATGATATGGAGATGAAATGGAATACTGAACAACTTCATCATTATATTTAAAAGAAATGCAACTTAAAAGGGATAAGTTGTGTATGTTCAGATTCTTTTCCCTAAGCCTTTAGGATCACGACAAGTAACTGGAATTAAAGAATGGGAACCCATAGATTTGGAGGAACTTCTGCAGTGTGCTATTAGAGATACTGAATTGCTATTACCAAACTGAATTATAGGATGCCATAAAATTTAACAATAAAAATTAACAACTAGATGGTGGGAAAGAGTAGAGAACAAAGTACCAAAGAGAGTCAAGAAAATACACTTTAAATTAGAGATGATCATAAGGTATCCGAAAGTTTGATTCAGTAGAGAAAGTTGTTTTAATGTATAGAGGCAATTCAAATAGACTTGAACCCAGAAATTTTCTATGATTGTTACTGTAAATATATATTGCTAACCCAGAAAACAACCAAACAAATCAGAATTCAAATTTTGGAGGGAATGTGGGTACATTCTATTCATATAACCAAAACCTGCCATAAACACACCCTACCTGTATTCTGGTGCTTGTTTGTGGGGTTATATTAATTGGGTTCCCTGTACCTTAGCACCTTTCTTTAGCCATTATGTTTCTTGTATGACTGTAATAGAAAGTTTGGTTTGTCTCAACTTCATAGCTAATAAAATTGTATGTGATGGCTGCATGCAGAGATAGCTTGAGCAGTTAAAAAATAAATAACAACAGGAGTTAAAGTTAATAATAAAAGGGGCCAAATTCTAAGATGCAATGTAGATACAACACTCACAGATAGATACATATAGAGTTCACAGGGAATTGGAAACTTCTTTCTTTATTATGTTCTTTGGTATTTGTTCTCTGTACTCTTCGGTATTATGAAGGCCTATAAAGTATTTGGAGGATATACCATTTGTATGAAAAAGGCTATAGAAAAGAAAGATGATTCATCCTAAACATATATAACCTTCAAACTTTCCTTTCTCATTCAAGTATTGCTGCTAGGCAGAAAAGGGATCCTTACCTGATATACAGTATTGGGCTTAAAAAGTCAATGAGAATTGGTTCACAGGTATCAGCAGCCAATTTATGGTTCATAGTTGGTGTATTAATTTAGAAAATATTTTGAATGGTTTATGACCAGCAGTCTCGAGTCAATTGCAGTACCATACTGGGGAAAGGAAAAGACTGAATTTTGTCTCTTGTGAAGGTTAAATTGAAGAGATGCTTGCCTTGGATCAAGCTTTAATGAAACATTAGGGGTGAGCCCTAAGAAGGGAGCCTAGTGACAGAGGCAGTGAGCTGATCTAGCCACCTCCCCAAGGTCACATTTCCCCCATAACGACTCTCCTTTTCTGGTTCCAATATAGAGTGCTGGTGTGAAATGGCCTCAGTGTGGTCTGAACTTGGAACTTTTTCTAATTAAATTTTGAAGTGTTTAGTGTGTTTTCATTTTGGTTTTCTAATTTGATGGGTCTCGTTTGTATCATTACTATGGATTTCTTAAACCCTCGCTTCGGTTATTAATTTCTCATTTGTCCCAGGCCAAGTCGTTATGCTTTGATGTACACATAACAGAAAAGAGAGCTAGAAGAATCACCCAGAGACTTTAAACCAAGAAGCATGACTTTCTGTAAAAGCCTCTGTTTTAGATAAAATAGTGTGTTTCACTTGGATGGTGCTTTGACCTTCTACTCCTTCAGCTGTATGGAATAACAAATTGTAATGATTTAGGGGACACCTAGGAGCAAGGGAATTCATAGTTTCAAGATTGGATTCTTTGTTTCAGACCAGAAATGCCCTCTCCTATCAGAAATGAAAGTCATGGCTGTGGAACACTTCCCTATAAAATCCCTCAAAACCAGGTATTAGCCAGTTCCCCATTCAACTACTCCGGATGGTATGACCAAGGTGGGTGGGACAGGTTCTCTGTGGATGGAAGTGAAGAGAGGACACACTCACAATGTGTTAGAGTCTAGATCTATAGGGAAGGCAAGGGAGATGAGTAGAACTTATGAACATGAGATATGACAGTATCTATGTACAGTGAATTTGAGGTCCTTCAAACCTCAAATAGAATAACTGAAAAGACAGATAATAAGAAAAGATAAGTCCGTGGAGAATAAAACCAACTATTGTATCATATTTTCTTGAAGGTAATACATTCTAGGTTTCAGCTGAAACATCAGAGTCACTGTTACTTATAGATTCCTTGATGAGGAGAATTGAGGGATTAAGAACTGTCTGTAATTCAGGCATAGATTTGGGAGGGAGGAACTCTATTCCCTACCTCTATGGGGCATCTATCATAAAAAGAATGATTTTCTACTTGAGAGCAGAAAGGGTGATAATCAGTCTGTGATACTGAAACTTCTTGCAGTATAGCTTTCCTGAGTGAGATAATCCTCTTAAGAGTAGAGAAGCCAAAGGTAGTTTTGAAAAAGTGCATCTGGAGGTAAGCCTAGCAGTACAGGCAAAGAGGACCAAAAGCTCAAAGCCAGCCTGGGCAACATAGTGATCACTTATTTAAATTTACAAATATTAAAAGGAGGGCTGGATGTATAGATCAGTAGTAGAACCCTTGCTTAGCAAGTGAAATACCTAGGGTTCAATCTCCAGTTCTGCTAAATTAATTAATTAACTAATTAATTAATTAATATCAGGTGATAGTGGAAGACTACAGCATAGATATGTTAAGCTCTGCTCTTAGAATTATTACACTTATGTATATTTACTTCTGTTGTTCAGACTATAGAAAAATTTAAAACATTATCTCCCATTTTAAGTAAAAATTCTGCAATAAGTCATGTGAAATGTATTATTTTAGTTCACCAGAGAATGAACATTCTGAATGAAAACTTTTTGAGGTATTGACTACAGGCAAAGTAAGTCATAGGATCCTTTACTTTACTAATTTTTATTTTCTTTGTTTCAATGGGGTCAAGTGTTTTTGTATAATCTATAGGTTGTATGATGTTAATGTTTTAAACTGCTATGTGGCTGACAATTCCCTTGCCCTCAATGCAACTAACATAGGTCAAAAGACAATTAAGATTAGTCGATGGTAAGTTGGCAGAACCCATAAAATTCTCTCCTGGGTACTAGAAAGTTAATTAGATAACACCACTGTATTTATCAGAGGTGCACAGCACTTCATGCACAATGCATTTGCAAAGAAGGAGCTCTCTTACTCTTCCTTTTGCTGGCCTTCGAAATTTAATGCAGTGTGTTGTATTGTGCTCTGTGTTTATTGTGGAATGATTAAACCTAGCTAATTGTCAAACCCAGTGCTTCACAGTTACTACTTTCACAGTGACAGTCTTGGTATCCACTTGCTGTGACTTTTACGAATAGGTTGTCACTAACTATTGTCAATATATTCCAACAGTTCTTTTGAATTTATCCTCCTATTTGTCACCATATATCTATTGAGCAAGGTCTTCCTTTCCTGTTACCCTCCTAACTGCTCCAGACTCTGTGTGATGAAGGCTATAAGCCTCAATTTCCAGGAGATCAACTCTCTTAGATTCCACATATAAGTGAGATCATGTAGTATTTTTATTTTCCTTAACATGTCATAAAATAACATTTTCCTTAACATAATGACATCAGGCTCATATACTTTGCAAAGAATATCAGATTTGACTCTTTCCATGGCTAAAATTTGTTTCATTTGGAGTGCGTTTGTGTGTGTGTGTGTGTTTGTGAATGCCACATTTTCTTTATTAGGCCATTCATTAATGTGCAATTACATTTATTCTGTATCTTGACTTCTATGAAGTGTGCTCTTATAAATATGGGCATACCAATATTTATTCAATATACAGTTTTCAATATCTGTATGTAAGTTTTAATAAAATAGTGGAACTATGGGATCATTTGGTAGTTCTATTTTATTTTTTAAACATTTAAAAATGTAGACTTTAGTATATAAAAAGTTAAGCCTGTGAGGAAGGCAAGCAAGATACATAAAGAGATACATGTATCTACCTAAAATTTCTTGATTTCACTTTTAACATAATATTGATTAATGTTATATTTTTCATTTGTCATTTTGGAACCCCTTTGTTGTAAAGATAATTTTTTCTGATGGCAGAGAGAGTCACATGATCATTCTTGCTTTCACATTGGACATATTCCATTTTTTCTCAGTTACAGTTTCCCTTCTATATTCCGAGGTACTTGTTTGTTTATTTCTGCAGTATCTGGTGAACCCTGATTTATCAGTCCATCTGGCCATGCATTTCTTTTAGAAAACTGTAAATTATAGAGCAGTGAGAAGGTAGGCCTGTTCATAGAGAACTTTCTAAGGCCCTGAGTTTAGGATTGTCTCTTTCTTCAGGAAACCTTGTAAATGGTGCATGTTGCTTCAGTAGCTTGATTTCCCTTGCTGGTGAATGGCATCTTGTTCCTCTGCATGACACCAGAAGTTTTAGTTTTCAGTGTTTGAAGTTAGACAGTAATACCAGAACAGAGTTGGATTAATGGTCCTATGGGAATCCAGCCTGGGGGAAATGTTCTTTTGTACAGAAGACAAAAATTAGGAGGGAAGGTCAAGAGAGGACTCAGACCAGATAAGAGTCAGATGGTTGATGAGAGACAAATAAGGCCATAGATACTGATCAAAGCAGCTTTCGATGGAGTAAAGGAGGAAAACCATCAATACGAAATGGAAAGATAGACGTGAGGATAGATTCTTCTGCAAAACATATTTTGAAAGTAGTTTTGGGGGAGGGAAGGGGAAAAAAAAGAAAGTAGTTTTGTTTTCTGGAAGTATGGAGAATTAGCAGTGAATATTTTGAAGATACAGGAAAGAGAGAAGGCACGTGGTACAATAAGATCTGACAGTGTTTGAGAAAATACTGACAACAAAACAGAGGTGTGGCTTTTCATAGGACTGACCACCTTAACCTGTAGGACCAAATACATCTAGAGATATTACCCTCCAATGGGGATGTCCTGCCACTGATAGTAATGTAGCCTCAAAAGTTGAGTCTCTAAAGGATACTTTTTGTTGCTTCTCAAAAACTGTGTCAAAATTATGCCTCCATGACTACCAGAATAGAGAAAATAATCCACTGTTGACAAAGGATTTAGATTTATCCATATTTTGAGATAATATTCATAGAGGCACTATGGGCTGCAAGCTTCCATACTGGGTGCTCAAAATAGGTGAAGGGAAAATACGGACTTCCTCATAGTACCCATGCCAGCAATCATAGCATTTACTGCAAATACATGTAAGAAAAAAAGAGGTTGTTTAATATGAGAAGAAAGAAATACACCTTTTAATACAGGACACTATCATGTTGTTCAGAATCGCATGCTCTAGCTGTCATATGGTCTAAGAAAACTACCTGAATTTATTCAAACATAGAGCATATGTCTCAGCTTATGAAATGCCAGTTTGCTGGTGAAGAGAGTAGATATAATTTCCTTCAAAACCAGCATGCATTGTATGAGAGCTAGATTACACACTGTGGATCCTAAGCTGTCATTGGTGGGAGTATGGAAAATTAACTCTGAAAGTTTGGTCCTGGTAAGTGCATGAGCAAGGACATGAAGTTCTATGCTACATTTCCTGTTTGGTTTTCTGAACTGAATTACAGACAATCAGGAAACAATATTGTCCTATCAAATGTTGTTAGCCATTTGATCAGAAAAGACATCTTATAGTCTGGGGCACCATTCCCTAAGGAATTTATTTAATCAAACAACTTAATTTGTAATTGAGTCTTTGAAATTGGCCAATGGTGAATATTTGAGAAAACTTCCTTTAAAATGTACCTTAAAATGAACACTATTTTTGCTGTTGTTGTTTTGCCCAAGTAATATCTAATATGCTACTTTCTTACTAACTGTAGGAGGTCTGAACACTGTAGTCTTCCCTATATTATAAACAGTTTCATTAGTCATAGGACATAGTTGCATAGGAATAGACTTGGGTGTTTATCATGACATTCAAGACTAAAACCATTATATATAATTCCAGTCATATAGACTGGCTGATACTTGTATTGCTGTCTAAAAAATACACTCATATACCTTTGAGAAAATAATTCAAAGAAGGGCCATATTTCTTGTAACTGAAAATGATTAAGTATTTTGAAAAATGGAATAGACCACTGTCTTGTGAATTTTCTAATCGAGATATTTCATACCATTTGTAAGTAATATATCTTCCAGTATCTTACATGAGAGATGGTGTCTTTCTTGCTTCTTAGGGTCTATAAAAAGACATCAGACAAAGGAAAACTCTTGATCATGAATGCAAATATACTCATAAGAAAGAACTAGCAATAGAAATTTCGGGTTGTGAGGCAATGTCTGTTCATCCCTTCCTTGTACTGAAGCCTGGAAGAGTTTGCTACCTTAGACAGTCTACTCTACTGCAATCCCTTCTTTCTCTACAGAAACTACCTTGAAAATACTGAAATCTGCTCTGTAAATATACATAAGTATGGAATTTCAAAGAAAGTGTTTATGATTTAGGACACATTCCCCTTTTCCCATGAGCTTCTGTGTCATGGTTAGCAAAGAAATTCAATAAGGAAATAAAACTATAACGTCTAGACAATGGCTTAATTAGTTAAATGATATCCAATCTACTAAAGTTTCACTCTAGGAGAATTCTCCCTTTCCAAACTAGACGTACCCATTAAAAGGCAGGAGGTGTTTCACCAGAACAAGCCAATGGTGCAGTCAGTCTAGAAGCCTGTCTCCAAAGGCAGTTAATAGTGAACGCTTCAGAGGAAGATGGAAACATTTGATAATGCTCTCCATGCTGAGGAAAAACTTCTATTTCTTGCAGAATAAATACTTATATAGCAATGGACCGTAGAATGAACCAGAATTTAAGCAGGTAGCCCCAAGACTTTAGTCAATATCTCATATTATTTTGAAATGTATTTTTTTTCTCAAGTCAATACTGAATCAGTGGTGCAAACTAAATCCTAAAAGGATCCACACTATTAAAAGTGAAGAGGTTTGAATTTGTTGATTTTATTTTATCTTTTACAGGAAAATTTCATTTGACTTTAGGAGGTGGGTTCTCTCTCATACATTTGCATTTTTGTCTTCCAAGAAGAGGATATGCAGCCAGGATACACGTGTAAAACTGTGCTAAATAAGATCAACTCTTTGGTACAGACAAACATCCAATTATTCTGCTAGTAATGATATATATGTATGTGTGAATATATTAAACTGTATATAAAGCCAATGCAGCATGTATAGATGTATGAACTATACACATACACACACATACACACATATATGTATGCACACACACATATATATGTACACACACACACACACACACACACACACACACACACACACACTAAGGCCCATATCTTAGTAGTATCAACACCAGCCTCAGACCTAAACATATAGATCTTTGTATTTTCTATGATTTTATTATTGGGTAAAGGGTCTGTGAGGAGAGCGGAAAATAAGGAAAAAACCTTGTTTCTACTCATGTGTAAAGTTCAGGGCATGAAAAAGCTCCAATTTCCATCAAGATATATGTTCACATTATTATATGTCCCTGAGATGAGAAAATTCAATTAATTCAGAACCTGTGCATTGGGGCTGACAGACCCAATGATCTTTTTAGGGGATAAATGTTGAAAATGTCAACTTCACAATATTATAAAATGTGATGTTTCTCTATTAAAGGCACCACAAACCATTTATTGATTTTAAGGCAAAAAACAGAGAAAGAAGGAGAAACATGTACCAATTGAATAGGAAGTCAGACAATCCAATTACAGTTATGAAACTGGAACATTGAGTCTGACAGACCCACTGATTACAAACAGCTTCTGGAAAATCCAAGAGAACAGGAACACATTCACAGATATTCATACCCCAAAACATGTCTCTTATCTAAAGTGAATTGTCATGGAAGGCCAAGTATCAGCATTTTATTCCTGATTAAATTTGATTACATTGTGCTGTAATATATATTTGAAAGTTCACTCCTGGATGGTGTCCTTTGAGCGAATATTGTTTCATTTATATTCTACTTTAGTATGATCTGACAATCAGACATCTGTAGATGAGATCTAAATGTATTAATTGTACTTGACTGCTTTTAGCTTGGTGACACAGATTTACTCTTTGTCATACACTAAATCTATCATCGTCCAATATTTATTTGTTGTCTGTCTAAGTGATAAGATGATAAAAATGTTCTATAATCAAAGCTGGGATTGAATCACAGAATACCTTGAGACTTAGAATTAAGAAGGGCAAATTTTTGTTAAACAAATGCCCTAGTAGTAGTAACATCATGAGATAAGAGAAGGATTTTATGAAAGATAAGTGTGACAAAACTGAACAAGAGTGTATTTTCTGTGCCATAAGAAAGATGAGGGAGAATAAGCAAGTGATAGCAATGAGTCTAAGATCAAGATATGAAGCTGAGGACTCCCCTGAATGATGCTCTTTCTGCATGAGGGGGAAACACTGTGAGCACTGGCATCATCCAAAGTTTCTTATACTGAATTGCGGGTGTATAGAAGAGAAATCCTTGGGCTGTTTACTATGTAGGTGGCTGTTACTCCATTCACATACTGTCAAGTAATGCTTGCCTATTTTTTTTTTCAGTTTTAAGATAATCATTACTTAATTTCTCCTTTTTCTTCCCCCCCTCCAAACTCTCCCATATACTCTTCCTTGTTCTCTTTAAAATCCACGCTCTGGTTTTGTTACATTGATTGTTGTTACAGCATATATGCAGTCTATAGGAATGTATTCCTTAGTAAAACTGGATGAGTCTATATTACTTGTATATATGTTGTCAGGGCTGACCACTTGCTATTGGATAACCACTTGTTCCGAACATGCTCCTATTCATGATAGTCTCAAAGAAAATAAAATATATAGGAGTAAACTTAGACAATGAAGTAAAGGATGTCTAGAATGAAAACTAAAAGTGTCTGAAGAAAGAAAGAAACTAGAATTCAGAAAGATATCCCATGCTCATGGATTGGTAGAATACTGTAAAAGTAATAATTTTCCTGTATGATATTTACAGATTGAAAACAATCCCCAGAAAAAGTCAGATGTCATTCAGCACAGAAGTAGGAAAAAAACTATCCTAAACTTCATATGGAACCACAAAAGACTCAAAGTACCCGAAACAATCCTGAACAAAACACTGCTAGAAGGGTTCCAGATCTTATGACAGATTACAGAGACATGCTAATAGAAATTATATGGCCCCACCACAAAAAGATACATGTAGACAAATGGAACAAATCCAAAGATTCAAGCATTACTACATGTAACATCAGCCATGTGTCTACAGTGACATTGATGAAGACATTAAAAACATAAACTAGAGGAACAAAAGCATCTTCAGCAGAGGGTGCTGGGAAGACTGGACATCCATTTTTCTCATTTGTGAAATGTCTCTGATGTGCTATAAAGCTTGAAAAGACTGTGAATATAAACAAATTTAGGTTGACCTTCTAGCCATTATGGTCATTGTTTTCCAGTGAATACAGACAAGATGCTGTTGTCACAGGGTACAAACAGCCCAAAGTTCAGTAAGGCCAATGAGCAAATGTTACTTCTGTGTTTTAGATCTGGCATATCCTGCAAGGTTTATATTTTGAAAGGCTGTTTTTGAATGTAGCAATGTATAGAGGTAAATCTTTGGGGAAAGTGATTGGGTCAAGTTTGTTCTGATCTTATCACTGTGCTCCTCCATTGCTAAACTCAAGAGATGACAAAGGAATTGGAGATAATGGGAAATTTGGAGCTCATGTGTATCACCAACCCCTACTTGGTACTTTCTTTCAGCTTCCTGTTTGCCATGAAGTAATGTGTTCCCTGTCATGCTGTAGAGAGCTGAATAAACAAACATGTATGGACACCTCAAAATCCATAAGTCAACACAGACATTTTCCCACTTAAGCTGAATTTCTTAGATATGTTGACACACTATCACCAATAATATTAAATGAACTCCCTTGCTCTTCATAAAGATGCTGTAGTCATTGTAAGTTCCTTAATCTATAGCCAAAGTATTCAAAGAATTGTGGACTATTAATTCTTTAGTGTCTAATGTTGCCATGTAGGCATCTCAGAAACCTTAAGGAAACTCATATATTATATCACTTACATGTGAGGTTGAAAATAGAGAGAACAAGTGGTAGTTATTTAAGTGTTGGGGACACAGGAGTGAGAGAGTAGACAGGTACAAAGTTATAGTTACATGAAAGGAGTAATTAGCATTGGTGATCTGCATCAAAGGAAGAAGATCATAATCACTAGTAATACAGTGTATATTTCTTTTCTTTTGGGGAGGAAGAGAAGTGCTGGAGATTGAATCAAAGACTTTAGGCATGGCAGGAAAAAATGTTTTGCCATTGAGCTATATACCCATTTTCTTACCACATTTTCTTTTCTTTTTCTTCCTTTTTGAATAAAATTTATTGGTACTAAGAATCAGTGGTGTATGGATAGAGAAGAAACATTTTTAGAGACATCATATGTATGTTTGTCTTCTCGTAAAATTGACATTCCTAAGTATTAGACATTAGTCTTGACTTCCTGACATGTTGATTAATAGGGGGCAGAGGAAAATTACTGCATCCAATGTCTAGGTTCACATAAAAGGTAATATAATTTATTAAATTATTATTAACATCCTAATCACAGTTTCTCCTCCTTCCTTTCCATCTAGATCACACTATCTTCTCTCTACTCTCCTAACGACTTCTCCATTTCTATACAGAAAAGGCAGGCTTCCCAGGGATATCAGTTCAACATGGCATATCAAGTGGCAGTAAGACTAGGTAACTTCCCTCATATTAACGCTTGGCAGGGCAACCCTATATGAGGAGAAGGGTCCCAAAAGATAGCAAATGAGTTAGAGACAGCCTCTGTTGCCTCTGTTAGGAGTCCCACAAGAAGACAAAACTATGCAACTGTGACATATAAGCAGGTATCATAGGTCCCATACAGGCTCCCAGGTTGTTGTTTCAGTCTCTGTGAGCCCCTACAAGTCTAGATTAGTTGATTCTGTGGACTTTCTTGTGGTGACCTTGACCCTTCTGACTCCTTCAATCCTTCCTCCCCACTTCTTTCACAGGATTTTCTGAGTTCTGAATAATGTTTAACTGTGGGCCTCTGTACCTGTTTTCATCAGCTGCTAGATGAAGCTTTTTTGATTGCATTTGGGCTAGGCACCAATCCATGAGGATAACAGAATATTATTAGGAATCTATGGGGTGACCTAACCTAACACTCCTGGAAATGGGAAATACAAAGCCTGAAGTGGCCATCTGTAACCAGGCAGGTAAGACTTCCACCAACTCAGCCATGGAACATTCAACCCACGATTTGTCTTGCCTGAAAGTTGTACTGGGGTAAAGGTGGCACAGAGACCGTGGGAGTGGCCAACCAATGAATGGTCCTGCTGACTGGGTATCATGTCACAGAGGGAGCTCACTCTTGACACCACATGGAGGGTCAGAACCCAGATGCTGGATAGGCCAGAGACCTAGGATAGAACAAAACAAGACTGAGGGAAAAATGGAAAAAAGTTTGTAATGCTAAATATTTGAGGTATGAGATATAGCAATTATACTACCTTGACCATTATATATTATAAAGATGTATTTAAAACACTATACTCCATAACAACATACAATTATTGTCAACTAAAAAATTTTAAATATTCCTTAGAATTTCTAATGACCTGTGTGGTCATATGATGATATATGTTCTTAAACTTAAAATTGTGAACTAAAGGGATGGCATTCGAGAGTTAGCTTATTAAATCCCTCATTCTGGAAGAATCAGTTTCCATAACCATGGCCTTTATTCCTATTCTTGTCCCCATGTTATCTTTTCCTGTCATTCTTAGAATGTCCAGTGCTATAACAACAAATACCATGCAAAAGGTAACAAAATCTTGTCAGCAACTCACAGCAAGAACAGTGATTGCAAGCAAATGTGTTCATCATTTTAAAGATACACAATGACTGGCCAGTTAATTCTAGAGTAAATAAGAAATATCAATTTTCCAATAATTTAAAATACCCATTTTACTTGCTTTATTGGAAAAGGAAG
Source organism: Uromys caudimaculatus (assembly GCA_028551405.1). Lineage (NCBI taxonomy): Eukaryota > Metazoa > Chordata > Mammalia > Rodentia > Muridae > Uromys > Uromys caudimaculatus. The sequence goes on from CM052713.1 coordinate 31,808,523, forward strand.
TAGTAAATAGTACTTCATAAGGTAGTGATCAAAACGAAAATAACTTATAGTTTATGTGATCCAGTGCTACAAGGCGTTGTTTACCACTGAGGTGGCAGTTGACACCACCCAATTTAACCAATATCTTTTTCCCATACTACAGAAGTGAGTAATTGATATTGTATTATTTAAAAAGTCACTGAACCCCTATAAAATATACAACATTATCTATATTTCACATGATATAAATTAACATGCAAAAGAGTAAGTCACAACTGTTTCTTATATGAGGGAACAATCAGATTTTCAATCCAGTTGCCTTGGCTATGAATCCTCACTTCTTTCTTTCTTTTTTATTCATAGTTTCCTTTTCCTCACATGATATATCCTGATTATAGTCTCCCTTCCCTCTACTCCTCCCAGTGGCTCCCCCCTCCCTCCCATCCTGATATACTCCCTTTCTGTCTCTCATTAAAAAATAAACAGGCTTCTAAGGGATAATAATAAAATAAAAAATAACAAGATAAAACAAAAGCTAACATTGGGGACAGAACAAAACAAAGAGAAGGTAAAAGGCCCCAAAGAAGGCACAAGAAAACAGGAAACCACTCATTTGCACACTCTGGAATCCCATAAAAACAATAAACAGGAAGACATAATATGTACTCAAAGGACATGAAGGGTAAAAAAAGAATATATGTATAATTTTTATTTATCATATGTAAAATATATATCCCATATATTATATTCAGTATATCATAAAATAACAATATCTAATATATTCCATATATTATATAGAGTATTAAATATATAAATATTATACATTATATTTTACATATACTAACATAAAAATAATAATGTAAAATTAAGGAAAAAAAGCCCTAACATGACATTGTGAGGCAGGGAACCTCCAAAGATGCTATTTGCATTTATTTTCTGTTGGCCATCTCTTGCTAGGCGTGCTGCTTATCCTTCCTTAACAGTAATTTGTTTCTTCCCTGAGTTTCCCTTGAAGGAAACTCATTGTTTTTCAAGTGAGTACCTATTGAAGCTGCTTCTGGTTTAGGGATGGGGGGAATGTGTCTTCTTTCAGCTCTAGGATCCCATCTGCTGCAGACAGACCCATGTGGTCCCTGAGCGTGTTGCCACATGCTCCGTGAATTCATGTAGCTGATAATCCTGCTGATTCAGAGGGCCGTGCTTGCATGCTGTCCTCCATCCTCTCTGACTCTTACACTCTTTCTACTTCCCTATCCAAGGGGTTTCCTGAGCCCTAAGAGGATAGTTTTCATGGAGACATCCTGTTTAGGGCTGAGTATTCTAAGGTCTCTCACTCATTGGATATTGTCCGCCTGTGGATTTCTGTACCTTTTCCCATCTGCTGCAGGTGGAAAACCTTTCCTAATGACCAAAACCACAGTTCTTGCAGTCTACCTTGCTTAAAGCCAAATAGTTCTGCTATTGACTACTACCCTCTCAGATATACAGCTATTTACCACTGGCTTATATCATTGAAGTTTATGCTAATATTACTTGTCAGTATTTGGAAATTAAAGTTTCTAAGGCAAAAGCCTGTATAGAAGTGCCTATATCATTATTTTGTTTTCCTCCCTGAGTGTCACAGAAGCTGATGAATCAACAGAGATCAAAGAAGCTCCTGTAAAATGACCCTGTTTAAGAATGTTGCAGCATAGGGAAAAGCTTTGGTTGTAGAAATAAGAACAACATAAAGAATCCTCGGACAAAGTGGATTTCTGTTTAGATCTCATCTATTTTGAAGATTACTTTAACTCATTTGATCATAGACTTCTAAGCACATTATACAAACAAGCACACAAGACTGCCCAACCCTCACACCCCTGAGCCTTGCCTTTAATCTAGCCTACTTAGATGTTTACAAAGGAGGCAACTTGGAAACACAAAGAGATGGGAAAAATCACCCAAATAACAGTCAACACGCATTCCTAAATTCATTTCTGTTTATCTTTGGACCATTTACTTGGTCATCAGTTAAACTTCCGGTGCATTTGTTGGGACTGGGGAAATAAAATGAAAGTATTTGTTCTTAGACCTTGAGAACATTGTGTTCTTGTGTAAAGAGCCAAGTCACACTGTGACTTTATGGTTCTAGAAACAAGCATGCTCCAGCATGGCTGAGTCTCACAAGATCTCAGAAGGAATAACTTCTGTATAGAGAATATGGTCACTGTATAGAGAAAGAATTACTGCAAGGTGTGATTTCATCTCTATGTTCCTCTCTTTGTTTACAACAGTTCCTATGTGTCTCCTGAGGTAACTGGACATCTACACAAAATTGTTGAGTGCACCTTAAAGCCCAAACCAAAACAGGCTGTTTTCAAAACCAGCCTCAGCTGATGGTTTTATAGAGCAAATGCTAAACACACACATGGCGTATAGCATATATCAACCTTGAGTAACACAGTAGTACAGTTCCTTGTTTTTCAGACCGGATGACCTGATGCTGAATATGCTGTAATGTTTTGAAAACTTTATTCAGTGCTTGTTATTACTAGACTTACTATGTGCATTTGTATTCTCTGCTGAAAATATAAAAGAAGTAGGCTGTATTCATGAAGTATAAAACATGATTAAAACATTTGATTGCTATTTGTTATATTTTTAGGATTCAGGTAATGGTATTTTAGCTCAGGTCAATGAAATCCTTACAAATAATATCAAAACAACTCTGATAGGGATAGGCTTTCAGGCAAACAGACATTGACAAGGCTGACAAAAATAGTGACAAGGGGGTTTCACATCCAGCATTGTTTCTCGTCGTTTATATACCCAGAAATATGAAACGAAATGTAAGGAGTTCAGATGAAGTTGTCAAATTCAAGCACATGTGTCTAAATTCCATCTCTGCTTTATTTAAAACAAAAAGGATGTGTAGAAAGTATATGTCAGGCTGAATGACGTGGTTGTAAATGGGAAGAGAGAAAAGCAATCACGAACATGGCAAAAGTGGATGTGACTCCCCAAAGAAGTGAAGACTAGACAATAGCAGGTCAACGCTAAAGGAGAATTGCTGGGAAGAGTCTGCCAATCATTTATTCTTGGATTTTTCAACAAATACAAATTTTGTTTAACTGATAGTACCATTGACAATAATGTGACCTTAGAAGCAATAGAGGTTGCCAATTAATACTTGAATTGCCACCTTTAAAAGTCTTAAACTAAAAGAATCTGAAGGACTTCATATTCTTATGTAGAGACACTTTCTTTGCTACAAATTCTTGAAATGTCTACACATGGGGCAACATTCCCCAGCCCCCCAACCCACCCAGGGTTCTGATATTTTCTGGCCTCTGTAGGCACCGGCACTACATGAGCAAGTTACACAGACTTCCATTCAGAGAAAACACACATATATAAAATAAAAATAAAGAAATATAAAATGATTTACAGGATGTAAGATGGAAGTGACAATCATTCAAAGAGGATAAAACACTCTGAAACTAGATTCCCATGTTTTTCTATGCTAACATGTTCATAGGAGATTTATTGCTCTGTCCTATATATAATGGTAAATTTAAGAGAAAAAAATACCTCTTCAAAAAGCGATGGTTAAATTATAGCTATTTGATTTGAGGACTTAAATGAGAGAATTAAAAATGACTGTATGTTTCCAGGAATAATACATTGAAGCCTTGAATTAATCTTGTGCTTTATACATTTAATGTTCCGCTTTCCATTTATCTTCAGAATAACTCCTAGGGATGAAGACGTAAGATGCTTAGCTCAGAGCTTGGCACACTGACACTGTAAAAGCCTCAGAAATAGCTTTAATAAGAACAGTGATGCTGGTGGTATAACTGAATCAGGAGAGCTAAAAAATTAAAGAGTTGTAAACTTTGCATTTATAGACCATGGGCATTCCTAAAGCCTGACTGGAGTCAATCTTCAGAAATCCAGCCTTAAATGTTCACTGTGGGGGAAAGCCATGGGAACCATTAGTCAGGGATGCTGGAGGGAGACGTTTGCACTTCCAGAAGTAGAAATTGTCTGTCCTAACAGAAGCCCAGGCTTCACACTCAGAACCTCCGGAGTGAAGAGAAGAGATTGATTAAATATGTTGCTTCCAACTGCAGCCATCCACAATTTATCATTTCTAGCTACTGTGATTATTTTGCATTCAGCACAAAGATGGCAATCTGGCAGGTTTGTGAGCCTTGAGACTTCAACAGATTGGGGCTGAGTTCTTGCTTGTTTGTCAAGGCAACAGAGCATGCTCCTGTCAGTCAATAGTCCTTTTCTTGCCTTGTCGAAGCCTTTTCCACAGGATGCCACTGTCAGTTGCATCTCCCAGATATGGCTCCGAAATATTGTAACAAAAGTTGCTATTTAATTTGAAGTTGTTTTGGCAGGTGAGGCTCTGCTGTCTTAAATTGCAATTCTCAATCTGTGATTTACAGAGGAACAAGCCCTTGTTGAAATATGAATGCTATTTAACTTTGAAGAAAAAAAAAATAAAAAGCCATGTAGTCAGTCATTTAATCAGTCTGATGACAATGTTTGTGAGTATCCTGCAAACGCTGAAACCATAACTTGTGCTTTTGGAGAAAAACAAAAGGCAAATGTTGGTTCATCTGCCATAAAGTTTTTCCATTTAAAAGGGCAAAATATACACTCAAATGAAAAAAAAAAACAATTTCAGTATTAGCAATTTTAAAAAAAATCATTGAATAACGTACATGGATCAGCACTGAAAGAAAATATCACCATGTGGATGTAGGCCAAAGGCATTGTGTAGTAATAATAGTTTTATTACTGAGCTTCTACATTATAAACCTTAATCTAAGGGTCTCCAAAATAATTAGAGAAAATTGATACAAATTAATGCTTACAATCGAGTAAGCAAATCTGTGTTCCAAGAAGTAACTCCTCTTGAGCACCAATGTTTCCCTTTGAGTAAGCATGTATGTGATTCCTAGGCTGCCTCCCAGACTACACTTGTACTAGGCACCACAAGAGAGTGGAGGCTGTTTTTCAATGCAGATGGTAGGTATAAAGATTCACAATATCATCCTCTTACCTTGCTGGGATAAAGTGGGAGCATTTTCTGCTTATGTTTTATATTTTTCAAGGACACTGTTTTATATGGTGTTGGAGAACACAGGATAGGTCATAGACCAGAATATTTGAGTTCCTCCTGTCTAGGTTGTCCTATGCTGTAGGTTAGAATGATGGCTCCGGGAGGTGACTAACCTTGATTATCAGTATTGCCATATTGATTCTCTAGTGTTGTGGGAAGAAAACAAAAGAAAAGATAGAAAGAAACAGGAATAACTTTGGCCCCAAGAGATAAAGCTGACAACATTGACATCTTTGAGTGATTCTACTCATTGGGATGGGTAGTTTTCAGTCCTGTACACCGTTACACCATTTTCTTCTTTCTCCTTCTTCTTCTTCTCCTTCTTCTTCTTCTTCTTCTTCTTCTTCTTCTTCTTCTTCTTCTTCTTCTTCTTCTTCTTCTTCTTCTTCTTCTTCTTCTTCTTCTTCTTCTTCTTCTTCTTCCGCTTCCGCTTCCTCTCCCCCTCCCTCTCCCCTCCTTTCTCCTTCTCCTTCTCCTTCTCCTCCTCCTCTTCCTCCTCCTCCTCCTCCTCTTCCTCCTCCTCCCCCTCCTCTCCCTCCTCCTCCTCCTCCTCCTCCTCCTTCTTCTTCTTCATCATCATTATTTTACAAACAAATCCCTTTTCTCACTTATGAACGTACATATTTCTTTTCTTATTGTCCCTACTTCTCATCTTCATTCTTCTTCAACCATTTCCATTGAGAGAATCTTGCAGGAATTGATGAGTTTTCTCATCTGATTTTTGAGGACTTAAAATGAATGGCTACCAGGAACAGGTGATTTAAATGTCAGCTGAAAGCAACAGTTGGGGGAATCCTGTCTGACAGGGAGTGAATATTGGCCCTTGTTAAGAAAATGCTACTTCTATGGAGAATATGCAACATGTTGAACAATTAGCATTGAGTATGAAGAAATTTAGTATGAACAATTAGCATTGAGTATGAAGATTTAGTTTAGAAATTTGCCACTAAATGTTAGACTATGAAAATATCTTATGTTCTTGAACACTGTTGGAGTCCTCTACTTCATCATCAGCCTTCCTTTTTAATGCTTGTGTAATGAATTTTGTGTTTAATATTGACAAATTATATTTATATCTATATTTCCAATTTAGAAAGGGCCTATGTACAGTATATACTGTCCTATTGATTCTTGTCATTTTTCCGTGTGGTGACTATTGTAACTATTATGGTGTCTCTATTATTAATAAGGGGAATTAGACCAAGAAAAATGAATGTCTTAATAGGTTCTATTCAGAATCCTTTAAAGCTATTAGTCACCAAGTATAAGTAGTTTACGTACTGGGTCACTGCTGCACTCTATCAACTGTTTTACCTTTTATTATGTTTTATCTCTTATTGTTTATAAGAACCTGGTAGGATAATGCTTTAACTGAAATTGGGCAGATAAAGTTCAGGACATGTAAGCAACTACAGAGAAATATGTAGCTCTTGAGTAATAGAACTAACATGGAAGTCTATATATTATGAAGTCATGTCTATAGCATTTTTTGCTATCATGTCAAACATAGCTCCTATCACCGTATGTGATAACTAGGGCACAGAACCTAAAGATGATAATTATCATTTAGATCCATGTCATAAAATTCTGTTCTCATCTTGTCAGCTATCTAGCATAAAGCATAAACATGGTAATTCTATTAACAATGATGATAAATCTACTGTGTATTAAATGTGGTAAACTCTACATGTACATATAATAATTTTGGAGATTCAATCCTTGATAGCATTGAAATCCTGCCACTGTTTTTATTCTTGCATTTTGTATATCAGAAGAATAAATGAAATATGGCCTGGCTTATGCATATGATTTTTACTCAGCATCATTTCCTCTCCAAGCTATAACACCAAGATGGCTGTCCTTCTGGTCTCAAAAGACACTTTTGTACTTGCTTAAGGCTTGGCCTTGTGTTTCCCAGAAAGCTTCATTATGCAAAAATAATGATTTTGGGTCCCTTGGTGTGTGTGTGTGTGTGTGTGTGTGTGTGTGTGTGTGTGTGTGTGTGTGTGTGTGTGTGTGAGAGTGTGGGTGTGTGTGTGTGTTGTCATCAGTCTTAACATCTGAATGAAATTTTGGCTGGGAACATAATATTTCTGTGAACTACTCAACACATGAATTCATACTAATCCGTTAGGTGAACCACAAAGGTATTGATAACTCTACTTGTTAGAACAGAAGTCTGAATCACTAATGAAAAATATACTTTGTATATACATATTTGTATCTACAGAAAGGAGAAATGGGAAAGGAATTTGATTTTTTTTGCAAATTTAGGAAAATTATTTTAGCCTTCACTGTGAAACAATGACTTGAAATATCATATGATTAATAGTTGAGTTAGATAATGTTTTGTAAAGTTTTATAAGGTCTTTGGTAGTTGTGCTAGAGACAGGTGTAATGAGAATTGATATTTCACAAGTTTCTACCTATTTATAATCAAATTGTGTCCTTCAGATATATAAAAGCTCACCCTCAAAACAGTTTCTACATATTTTCCCTGAAGAGAGAAATTGGAAAATACAATCCTGGCTGAATTTTCACTCCCTGCTGGTTTAGAAAAAGCTTAATTAAAATGTGTTACCTTCCAGACTCCCTCAGCTGAATCTCAGCGAGACTGGAATGTGATTTCCGAGGTCTTTCTTTCCCTTTTCTCTCTTTCCATGTCTTTAGCCTAAGGACTGAGTCAGAACTCTGGACTAAGACATTTGTAGTCGTAACTCCCGTGTGACTGCTTAGTTGACTTCACCATAAATGATAAGATGTATAGATATTAAAATCAGAGACAATTTTACTCATGCCCAAGATCCAGGAATTACTGCAATATATTGGCCCTACTAAGTCAGGAAAATTGGTTATGTGGGATGTAGAGATGATTACTTGGGAGAAATGCCTGTGAGAATTCATGCTAAATTATTAATTGCTACCTACTTCATGATGTTTCCATAGAAAATGATTGTTGATCAGAAACATCATTTAAACGTACATTTATTCTATCATAATATATTAGAGTTTTTTAAACCTAGATTTGCATTGTGGGTAATTTAATCTAAAATAGTAAATGAGTTCAATGGTGGACATTTATTTCTAATTATTTTCTTGCATTAGTTTGTCCCCTTAACCATAAGACAATTGGTCTCTAGGTTACTGATCATTTGGATTGGTTGGATTTATTCCACAAACTCACTTTCCAGTTATCTTATTTTTGTGGGTACTCTTAGCCTACCTAGTGCTGGCAAGTCTCTCTTGGATTCATTTAATCACAAACATGCTCTATACAGGAGATTTTAGTGACATGAGTGGGATCAATAAACAGGCTGTCATTGTGTGCTCTTGGTGTTTGACTGTAGCTGATAAGAGAAGATGGAAGACAAACAGATAGGAAAATCCTTCTTCCTTGGATTTCATCTGAGAAATCTGACAATCAGAGCCTCAGCTTCAAATGAAGTAAAAATGGAGGTGGCCATTTAAGCCATACTGTAGTGTTAAGTAATGCCAATGTGGGGCATTGTGCTGTGTATACAGTGACCTATGAGTACTATTTACTGTACTATTAAGTTTCTCCACATACCCACTGTGGGAGAGCGAACCACTTAACGTGCTGTTGCACACACAGTGATCTACAGAGGACACGATGTAGGAAATGTCCTATAAATAGGCAAAAAGGAGAGAGTAGAATCTTCAGAAATCAAGGAAGCATGAATGAAGAATCTATTTCTGGGGAGACCAGAAAATTTTGAACATAGGTTGTCTATTACACTATTCACAAAATTTTGTATAAAGGGCCACTCACATTGGAGTGTAAAGATAGGTTTATGTCTGTCATACTATATTCTGTTGACCATGTGTCCCCATGTTTCCATTCATCTATTCTTCAGCTCCCTTTGTGAAGATGTGCTATTTGGCTTCATGCTAGGATTCTTGGGTAATCTTTGTCTAACCCTTAAGCATGTCACTTAGTTCCTGTGAACCATAAATTTTTCATCATTAAGTTGAGGATAGTTGTTTTATTTACTTCACAGGACTAATATAAGAATTGGGTGAAATGACAACTTTTATTTTGTTTTGTTTTTAAGATGTCTCCCACCCTACTACTCTAGGCAGCTATAAACTTTCATTCATTCTCCTGTCCCTGTGCATAGGGGATTTTGTCACACCCATTACCCTCCCCTTTGCCTCTCCCACTCACATCCCTCCCTCTGCCTCCTATGACTATTTTTTTTCTACCTTCCTCAATTGGGCCTACCTTCTTGTTTAACTTCTTTGGGTCTGTGGGGTATATCATAGGTATTCTGTTCTTTTTGGCTAATTGCACTTACTAGTAAGAACATACCATGCATGTCCTTTTGGGTCTAGGTCACTTAACTCGGGATGGTATTTTCTAGTTTCATTCTTTTGCCTGCAAAATTCATGATGTCTTTGTTTTTAATAGCTGCATACAATTCCATTTTGTATAAGAACCACATGTTCTGTATCCATTCATCCACTGAGAGACCTGGGTTGTTTTCAGTTTCTGGCTATTACGAATAAAGCTGATATGAACAAAGTAGAGCACATGTCCTTGTGGTATGGTGGAGCATCTTTTGAGTATATGCCCAGGAATGGAATAGCTGGTTCTTCAAGTAGAAAGAACTATTTCAAGTTTTCTGAGAAATTGCCAGATTGATTTCCAGAATGGCTGTATCAGTTTGCAATTCCACCAGCAATGGAGGAGTATTCCTTTTTCTCCACATCCTCACCAGCATGTGCTCCCACTTGCAATTTTAATCTTAGCTACTCTGATTGAGGTAAGGTGAAATCTTATGCTTGCTGTGCTTTGCATTTTCCTGATGTCTAAGTATGTTAATCATTTCTTTAAATGCTTCTTGACCATTCAAGATTCTTCTTGTTGAGAATTCTCTGTTTAGCTCTATATCCTTTTTTTAAATGGGTTATTTGCTTTCTTAGAGTCTACCTTCTTGAGTTCTTTATATATTTTGGATATTAGCCCTCTGCTGGATGTATCGTTAGTGAAGATCTTTACCCAGTCCATAGGCTGCCATTTTGTCCTATTGACAAGAGATAATTCTTTGAGATTGGAACATATTTAGATATTATTAATGTTCTGTAATAATGGTCACTAGTAGTGGAATCTACTTCTTTTGGTGGATGGTAACTTCTGATTGGTTTCATTTTCTTGGTATATTCTTTGATGGTATCGAGGACATTGTTAGAAATAATCACATTGATAGTATCTCTTTTATCAAATGAAAGTAAGCAACAAACTTCTTTCTTATTTTCCTGACCTATGATAAAGTGGAAACTGTACTGGAACATAGGCTCAAATGTCACAGACATAATGAAAGGGCAAATAAATCTAAAGCAGCTTGCTTTAACCTAAAGCAAAATGTACCTTTTTTTTTTTTTTTTTTTTTTTTTTTTTTTTTTTTTTTATAAATTTGTAGCTGCATTAATTAAAACAAAATGTAATGAGCTGCATAGGGCTTTGTACCCTGTGGGAATTAACACTAAACAACTCATCCTAATGCTAGTAGTACTTAGAATGTCCCAAATTTTAAAATTATTATCAAACATTGGTAAGTTTTAAATGCACCATGCAGATACTTAGCTTTCCAAAAAGTATAAAGTTAAATGAGAAAAGGAAAGAAAGATGCTTATTCCCATGCCCATATCAGAAAAACAATGAAAACATATGCATAAATAATATTTTTGAACCTTAGGTTTTAAAGTGCTCTGGATACAAAGCATAACTCTTACCTCATCATTAAGAGACAGTTTGTTCTTGAACCACAAATGAGTGAGCATGGTCTAGGAACACTGATATGGGTTATCTCAAATAACATATTCCAAAGTGGATACAGTTTTATAAAGTCTTTATATCTACAAAATAAAATGAAGTTGTTTATCAAAGAAGTTTTAGAAATACCGTGTTAGAACATCAGGAAGTCAGTCTCAGTAACATATGAGAGTGCTGTGGGCTCAGATGTAGCTTAATGGATGTCTTAGGTTTGGGTTGGTGAATGTGAGCAGTCTGTTAATATATTCCTAAAAGGTTAACCTCGTAGTCATAAAGATGTTAATGAGATATGGACAGAGGTGGACAGCAGATGTAGAATAAGGGCACTGAAGGTGGCCTGTGATAATTTGGCTCTGGACTTATAATAGTCCAATTTCTCTACAACCACAAAGTTCTTAGTTGTTCAGCTTTGTAGCATCTCTGACAAAGTATCCTAGTTTTTTTTCCTTTTTCTTTTTATATTTTTAATTGAAATCATAGTTTACATTGTGATAGTTTTTTTTTTTTTTTTTTTTTTTTGCTTTGAGAGAGTCTAGCATCTGAATCCCAAAGTAAACAAAAAGAATAAATATGTCATGCATTTATTTAAGCTCACACAAAAAATGGATAGATGTAAGTTTTAAGGAATATTGTAGGGAGGGGCCAAAAATATACTTCACGAACAGCAGGCGTGTGTGAGCGTCTCAGAAGACATCTGAAAGGAAAAGTTCCCTGAAGGCATCGGCTTATTTCCTTCATGTGCCTTGAGCAGCAAGTAGCTGGCTTTGCAAGAAGGTGGAGCTATCAAGTTCCACAACTGAGTGTTGGGATTCTCCCTTTCTAGCATTTAGGGAAGTGTTATAATCCCTATGATGAGACATTTTCAATACTAGTAGCTTCATTTTTTTTAACTAGCATTAGCAATAACCTTAACATAATAGGAGTATAGTTTTCCAGAAAGTTCCAAATTGTTTACTCCGGAAGATGATCAGACTTATGTCTGATGACCTATACATCTAAACAGACCAGAAAAAGCCCGGCTTTTAAACTACCTAGCCTTCCTTCTGATTGGGGGTTTAGGAACCGAAAGGAGTCAGTTCTGCTAAAGGTCCCATGAGACTTTCGCACTAAAGTAGCAAAGTCAATACAATAACCATTGTCGCTTTGTAGCATTAGCACACCTGCATGGCCCTGTACCTGGAATCACTGTACAATTTCATTTTTAGTATTATTGTTTCTATTTGAGGCATATGGTACCTGCAGTCAATGTTGTAAATAAAAGCATTTTAAAGCAATATGTGCTTATCTCTGAATTTCACTTTGTGCCGTATCTCAGTAGATTCTAGACATTTGTTTGTAGCATGTATACATTTTTCTGTTTTGCTCTTTATTAAAATGCATTGGATTTATGCTTTTAATATCTTGTTTTCAGAAAACAAGTGGATCATATTAAATTGAATTTTTCTTATAGAAACAGAACAAGTTATTACAAATTTCTATTTTAAAGTGTATGAAAATAAAATGCTGTGAAAATATATGCTTGGACTGCTACTAATTAATCAAGTGAGAAAACCTTCACCAAATCCGATATCCTACGTTTTCATTCTTCCTATGTTTTTTTCCTTTGATTGTTTTGGAGGTGGGTAATATCTTTTGTTTTTCTAGATATGGTTTCTCTTTGTAACTATGGATGACCTGGAACTTGCTCTTTAGACCAGGCTGGCTTTGAACTCAGAGATGTACCTACCTCTGCTTCCTGAGTGCTGAGATTAAAGGTGTGCACTAACACTGCTCAGGTTTTTGTTTAATTTTTAAAGTTAAATAAGATAGTGTGTGTGTGTTTGTACGCGCGCACTAGGATTTGAAACTAGAATGTCACATATGTTAGTAAGCAACTTTCTAAAGTATTATTTCCAATCTAGATGTTTTTCTTTTGGAATCAGTTGGGGTGGTACAGAAGAGCAGTAAGCCAATTTTGGTGAAAAATAAATCTTGGTTTCTCTTCAGACAGCTGTTAACATGGTGGAATAGTAACAGTGCATATTAACATCTAATGACTTAGACTAAAAGTCCCTCTAGTCTGCTGCTCTCCCTGTAACCATGATCTGGGCTGAAGCCCACCAGAGAGATGACACACTTGAAAATGACTAAATCCCCTTTTACCTATCTGTGATCATTTTCCCCACTTATAAAACTGGTGTGTGAACAGATAGGCAGGAATCGGAGACACAGCTGGCCTCCACTGAAAGAGGCTTCTGCCTGATGTATATCAGAGTGGTTTCATGCCATTGAATGTGTGGGTTTCTTTCATACCACACAAATTGTCGGTCTTCTTTTGACATGGGGCTTCATTAAGTACCTGATTTCCTCTGCATGGACTAAGAATAGATAAGTGATCTCTTAAAGGATATAGTCTTAACTCTGACTTGATGAGATAACTAGGTTCTCTATCTTAAACAACTAACTCATCAAAATACATGGTACTGGAGAATCAGGTTTGCTTTTTACGGTTACTTAGTCTTGTCGATAAAATAATTTATAAATGAACTTGGAATGAAACTCAGACATATTAATGTTTGAGAAAAGAAAAAAGGAACAAAAACAAACAAGCAAAAAAACCCCTCAAAAACAAAAACAGCAGCAGCAACAACAACAACAATAAGAAAAAACAAAATAGACAAGTTGAAATTCCTTGGAGGCTGTTGGAGGAGAGGAGAGAGCCATGGCTTTTGATAGAGGGTTAGCAATGGATTATCTTCAGTTTGCTGTATGGAGCAGAGGTCTCTAGAAAACTAATGAGAAAGCCCAGAGTATCAGGGTAGCATTCTTAAGATGTAGAGTATCCAAAAAAGACAAAAAGGTGGAAAAGGAAACTTACACTTTTTGACTTAGAAGTCAGAAATCTGGAAGCTATTCCCTGAAGGAAGGAGCTCCTGGAATATAGATGCACCTTATCTCATTAAGTTGATTATTAATCTGCCCATCTCCTTAGTTTATCTTAGCTAGCCAGGTAAATAAGCTTTCCTGAGGGGTGTCTCCTATCCAGGAAATTTGCAGGACCAGTTAGATTAACTCTTAAGTGGGCTGAGGGGAGGACGGTGCATTCTGTTAAATCTTTGAAGCAGATTTGAATGCCATGTCTCCAACCAAAACCAAAAATACGACTCAGATCCAGGATTGCCTTTTGTCACTTATTGGGCCTCAGGAAAGCTCTTATATGTCTATGTTTTCACATGGTAGATGGGAGACAAATTCACAGCTGATCCTGAAAAGCAGAATCCATTCTTAATGCTCCCTGAGCATGCTAATGCTTATCTAACCAGCTATCCATTACAACTCTTACATAGAGAGTCAAGAATGCAGGAAGGCTAGAGCCCAATTTCCCTTCCCGACTCACATTTCAACTTCCATCTGTTCTGGCCTTGGCCTCTTAGAGGTATGTCCTTTTCCTGCACATGGGGTTCAGAAGGTTATTTTTGCTGAGTAACTGTTATAGCTTGTTCAGTGCCCAGTCTGTATTAATATGACTATTGAGAACTTTAAGACCTGGTCATCCTTATAAGCCTATGACAACACAAACTAACTCCCACAATCACCACAACAAGGGAAACATTCACCCACCACCCCTTCTTTTGCAGCACTAAGAGAATATTGAGTTACTACATGTACAACCCCCCCAAGTTCTAAGCTGTAGAAGAAAATGTTCAAGTCAAAGTGATAAATGTTCTGGCAAAGCAGTTATTTTTCACCCTCATATGAAAACAGCAACACCTACATTTAATTATTTTTCAAACTGCTGTCCTAAAAGCCATTAATTCACCTGTCAGGGCAAGTCTTGATCAAAAATTAGTTCACAGGGAGGCAGGTGTGCATGTCATAAAATGTTAAAGATGGAACTCAGGAACCTTCATCCCTCTCTTCAAATTGAGCAAGTAAAGCAGAAGAGCAGCCCAGAAACTACTTGGTGTATTTTTGTCTGTTTGTTTCATTTGCTCCATGGCTTAGGTAACTCCCAGTAGAGGTCAGGGCTACCTACTAGTCTTTCTTCACTCTCTTCTCCCAGAACATCCTCCCTTTTCCCACAGCAAGGCGCGTCACCAACACATTCTATCCTGCCTCTTCGAATTTACAGTAAAAGTTGTGGCTATAAGCGAAGAGGGCAAAGAACATAAATGATACCTACA
This sequence comes from Uromys caudimaculatus, assembly GCA_028551405.1. Lineage (NCBI taxonomy): Eukaryota > Metazoa > Chordata > Mammalia > Rodentia > Muridae > Uromys > Uromys caudimaculatus. Next base: position 31,823,575 of record CM052713.1, read on the forward strand.
GGTAATAGCTTTGAAATTGCTGTGTTCCTAGGTAACTGAATATAATTACAAGTACCCTGGAATCCATAAAGCTAGAGTACAATTATCACTCTAATTTTCAGAATAAAAGGAAAAGATTACACCAATATTGTTACAATTCGGTAACTGGAGAAAAGGAACTTGCTAGAAAGATAGTACTGGCTCTGCATATTTTTCTTAATAGGTGTTTCACATTGGAGATTTGGGTACAAATCTCAAAGCTCACAAATCTAAGCTTAAACCCTTATATCTTACAATACATCACCATTATGATAAGGTTACTGCAGGCTCCCTAAGTAAGTAAAAGGGTAGTAGGTAGAGGCAATGAGGGGTATCATTGCATTGTAACACTGGGCAGGTTACTGTGTCTTCTGGAATTAATTAAAGATGATCCAGTGATGCTTCCCAGACTAATGAGTGAGTCTGCCTCTGCCTCACAGCAGGGAGGCCACTGTGTGTTATGGTCCCTTCCTTGGTGTTTACTGGGGTAATGAGTGTTATTGCTGAGGTGTAACAGCAGGGTGCACTGCTCACTGTGTTTCCCAGAGAGCTCAGCCATAATTAGAAGGCAAATGTGATTGCTGTTTTGCAAGACACCAATCATGATATGTTCCTGTATTGTTCCATTGTAATTACCAAATGACATAGTGCAATCTCCCAGGGTGTTTACTTTGGACAAACAAAGAATTTTTCTAAATTAAATTAATTAATTTTTTTCCCTGCCATTGAGACTTAATGATATTGTTTCTAATTTGGTTATAGCATGTATAATTGCAAAATTGTTATTGACTTGTACTCACTGACTGATCGGCCATCTTTGCTGCTGTTTTCCCATGGGCTGTGGCAGTGGGCTTAATATTGCATTGACTGTGCTTTTGAAGTTTTACGGCTCAGGATTGATGGAGGAGGTGGAAGAAAGGACACCACAGGTTGGCCCACATAGTCATTCTTGAAAATTTACTTAAATCGTTTTATTTGGATATTCTTCATCTTATGATCATCCTGTGTTTCTGAGAACAGGGACAATGTATCAATCAAAAAGACGGAGTCAGCAGAACAAAGCTTCAGATTGACCTGTAGTTTCATTTTGTTTTATGTGTTATGAGTACAGAATGCTGTCTTGGCTTCAAATAGTTTGATTTACTGTCTGCACCATGACTAAAGGAGCCCATTAATTTTGATATTTTCACTTGGCATCCCAGTGCTGTCTTTCCTTTTGATTTTAATCTAGGAGAATATGATTCATGAAAGTAAAGGAGAGGTGGCAGAGCTGGTGGAGAGTGGGTCTGGATCTCACTCTCCCCTGTAGCCCCACATCTTTAAAGGTTTTCCTTGCTGTACAGAGTTGTGGTACAGGATATCATTGCCCCAGAGTCAGGCTGGCCAGATCCAAACCCCAACTTTCTTCTTACAAGCATGAATCCATGGACAAATTTCTTGATATCTCTTAAATTCAGTTCTTTTGTTAGAGGAAGGTCATAGCTGTATTCCACCTGTAGATACTTAATATAATTTCATGAAGGAATGTATATTGAATGCAGAGCAAAAGGCATGGACAGAGAGTATTTGAGCTAATTATCATTATGGTTTCTATTCTATCTGTTGCTCCTCCTAAGAAAGTGTCATTACTCTCTGTTTAATGAAGGGAATATACTTTTTATTCAGTGCCTTCTGTCTCTCAAGTCTTGGATTAAGTGATAATTTATATTTGATTCGGTGTCAAAAAAAAGTACACCCACATACATGTATTTACGGCCACTTTCCATTTCTGAATTGAAGTGTCTTATTTACTGAGTTTTCATTTTTTATGGGATATAAACTCCATATTTGAATCCCAACTGTGGAAGAACAAAAAAGGAAGAATGTCAGACTTTTCAAACAGGAAGAAAAAAAATCCTTCCAGCAATCACACTGGCATTTAGATCCCTGCATGATGAACTGTGCTCTGCAGTGTCAGGCAGGGTGGAATAATGTCATTATGACTTATCATTGAGGTGTAGGAATCTTCCACCTCTAAGACTGTATAAAAGGTGCTGAGGCTCCCATCCTTTCTCAAGCTCTTAGGAAAGGAATTTAAGTCATGTAACACTCATCATATCCATTTCTATTTGTACACTAGTTAGTTATCTTTATGTTTTCACTTGAAATTCTTTTATTCCATCAGTGATCCTGAGACTGAGGGATCTCCCTTGTGACTGAACAGAACTGAGAGAACTAGAAAATGAAATTCTCATAAAATGTTGAGCTAGGCCTCCTGTCAGTTCTTGGGAATGTACTCCTTTAATGACTAGGGAGAGAAGTAAAACAAGGGGAATAGTCTTTTTATTCAATGCTGAATGCCAGGTGTTTTATGGGAACTGCATACTTGGGTAGAGTTAGGACATTTGAGTGATCTTGATTTCCTAAGTCAGTGCTAACATTATTGATAGAAAAGGCAAGAAAAGTAACCATCAGTACAGAAATCAGTATTCCCAAGACATCTTCCCATGACATGAACTGGATGGATGGGAAATTTAAGAAAAAATAATAGAGATTCTCCCCAAGAATGCCATCAACCTCCTACTATATAGTGACCTATATGTGCATGCTGTATATCGCTAATGACATGTGCATTAATTATTCAGTAAAATAGATGCATTCTTATGTCCAGAGAGTGAATTGCTAAAACATTAATTAGCCCTTACTGTCTTTGTAATCCCTAAATGTAGGAGTAAATCAAACTTAGACCAAGATTGTGGACACGGATTCCTTTACTGAGAAATCAGGCCTGGTGGGTGGTACTCCTGCAAAAAAGATTCTCCACATGGCCAATTTTACTCCAAGTAGGCTAGAGAGCATATGTGGTCCTGGAAATCTATTCCTCGCAAGTGATGGGTTCTCCATCATTTCTCTACGGCATGCCCTCCATCTTTGTGAGCACAATTTTTTATTAATCAGCGAAACGTTTGGGCCTTTGAAATTGAAATGGATTTCAGTCTTCTTTATATATTAATTATTGATAAATGGAACCTAAGAGACAAGGAAAAAGTCTGACATGATTGAAGACAGATAGTTTATAATTTTATGTCTCTTGCAGTGACAGAGAAATTTAGTTTAATAGGAGTAATTTTTCAAAGGTGATTCGATCATGAAGGAGGATGCATAGAAAATGAGCAGAGTGGACAGAGTGTAAGAATAGGTAGGAGGCTCTCATCTCTTTCTCTTCCTCTCTCTTACATCTCTTCTCTCTTACCTCTCCCCATTCCCTTCCCCCCTCTCTCCATGTGGTCATGGCCGGTCTCCATCTCTCTACATCTCTACTCTCTTCCTCTCTCTGCCTTTCTCTGCCTCTATCACCCTCTTAACTACCCTTCCCCATGCCCTAAATAAACTCTATTTCTATTATATATATTTAATATATATAAAGAATAGGTAGGGGGTACAGGGTGATTTCAGAATTACCTAAACTTTTCCTGGAAGGCATTTTCAAGAGGATGGGCTCAAAGACTTTTGGAAATCTCATCTTTGCTTAGCTAAGAATTATGATCTTAGAATTAGACTCATAAGTAACAGATTTTTTCAAATAGTTAAGATGTCTAAGACAATTTCATATCCTTTACATGATTTCTGGATCTCTAAAATTTAAAAAAAAAAAAACAATCTCAAGTAATCATAATTATACCAGTGCTCTCTATATAATACAAAGGACAAGGGCCATAGTTTAAAAAAATAAAATAAAACAAACAAACAAAAAAACTATTAGGCAAATAGGATTTCTGAGGTCCAAAAAGGTTCCTCCATTTATTAGTTTGCTTTGGGGAATCATTTCACTTTTTAAACTCTTAGTTTCTTCAAATGGAAATAGAGATATTATCCCTTATACAAGAGCCATAGATAGTTTTTGAAGAATAAAGAAATTACTTTGAAAGTTTTCTATGGGTTTTCTATCTTAAAAAAAAAGAACTTTTGATAAAAATGAAACAAAATTTCATAAAAACAGGTAGAGCCAGCATGAGCCCATCAGCTACCAATGACCCCATACCAATATATTTCTTTTTTATATCTCTAAGTATATGACAAGTTTTGTTCAATACTACAAATCATTTAATCCCCAAGGTGTCCAGGGTCTGTTCTGTTATGGAACCCAGGGATTTCGTGTTGTGGCATTGGAGACTGAAGGCTTCTATAGCCAAAGGACCCCACAGCTCTCGCTCCACATTGGAGAATAATGAATTATTATGGGCTCCTACAGAACTGGCTGGATGCCTCCTCCTACATCCACGTTAATAGAAGTCTTCATGTGCTATGTCTTGAAGAGTCAGCTAGGAAGGGAAAGAATGGAGGTGGAGAACACAGGAAGAATGTAGGAGGTGAAAGAATATTGGCTTCTATGTAGCAGTGTGAGCAGGGCTCTGGGCTGAGGCTGTGCTTAAGACTGCAGACTTTAAATTTGGCTCTGTAATTGACAGAAAAAATATCCCTAGATACAACCTTTCCTTGCCCATTTTAGTGATTATCTCTAACCTGGCTTTCTGTATTAATCTTCTTAAAACCTTTTCATTATGTTCTTAAACTTCTCAAAGGCCTCAATGACTCTCACTGGCACCATGATAAATCCATTTTTTCCATTCTTTATTTTTTTCTCCTTTCAATCTCTTTGCCTCTTCAATTTATTTTATGTTTGGATGTACCTCATAGCTGCTCGATAATACTGCAGTTTTCTTAGAGTGTGAAGCCCATCTCACTCAATTATTCCCCTGTTCCTTGCTTACAGAAGGGAATCGATAACTGTTTCTGGATTGATTGTAACCATGAAATCGATTACTTGGCTTTACCATTTCATATATCTTTATAATTTGTGTGTGCATAACTATTTTCACACAGGATTATAATTAAAATAATAATAATGGCCTGAAACTTTTTATGCACTTGAAGTAGATATCAGTACTGAAATGTATGTTTATTAACTAACCAATATTATTATTTATTTTTTCTTGATAATAAACATATTTTTCCTTAGTGAAGTTTCATACAGCATTATTATATGACTAAGTAGATGCCCTTTCTTTCTTTTAGCATTATATATGTATACACACACATTCACACAAACACAACCAGAAATAATTCTATTGTTAGAGCTGCATATTTTAATAGCATTACAGCTCTGGACACCAAGTCCAGAATCCACAGTGCACAGATGATTTTGTATAAAAATAGCTGGAAGTATTCATACTGTATGATATCAATAAATGCAAATGTCTCCAATTTATGGTGATTCTACTGACAATGATACAAAAGCAATGGACTTTCAACAGCAACTATACCAAACCACTTGATTTCTTCTCTCTTAGTCCTGTCGAGACAACACACAGCAGTTGATCATAATACTGGCAGTTTAAGCAGCAGCTATCAATAGCACCTCATCTGCCACAGTAATGACTCCAGGAGGGCCAAACACTGATATCTATAGTGGTCTGTATTGCCAAGGTGGATGATAGGCTGAATATACTGAATATAAGTTTACTTTATGTTATTTTTAATGACAATGGATTAATGAAGCCATAGGTTCATTGTAAGTCAAGGAGCCTTGTGTAGATGTTGAGAAAAGACTAGTTATACATATGTAATACAAAGTGGAGGTGTCAACCAATACAACAAGCTTACCCCTGGTGAGTGCCAAGGCCATAAAAGAACCAGGAGATACAATAATGAAGATGGGCTTATTTACCTGCAGCAAGAAAGGGGAACACTGAAAAATGCTCTCAGACCAAGGTCTCTCCTTGAACAAAGAGAGCAATGGAGCAATGCAGAGCCCGGCTTACTCATATGGGAATGCATCCCTCAAAATTTGTAGAGCCATTACTAATGATTTAAAGGGGCAACATTCTCCTCTCTCCACACGTAAGCATTGCCATTCCTTCTAAAATACCAGAGGAGTAGCTAACAAGGCAGCTTATCATACACATGGATCGTTCATTAAGCTAACTAGAGACAGTGCTGCTATCTCATGCAAAATGAACACATGGATAACAGTCCTTTTCTTTCTTCCTTGGTCCTTCTTATTATTTTGGTTCTGCCTATCTTTGGCATAACCCAAGTTCTTCTTATCCCCTGCTATGTGAGCTAGGGTGGAGGTAGGGTCTCTGAGTTTACAACTATAATTAGAATATCCTGATCTTTATCACTGTTTGTTGATGAGGCTTTTCTTCCTTCCAAGGAGCTTTACATGATGTTGGCTATCAGACTTACTCCTAAGGCTTTGAAATGCTGGGCTGTGCTCCAGTTATTTCTTCCCCCCTACTATTAAGATTGCATGCCAGCCATCAATGACTAGGTTCTACCTCCTTTTTTGCATTTATTTTCCCTTAAGTTTGGATCAGGTTTATTGAACAATGAAATGAAAATACATTCTCCCCTTTGACAAGAAGATAAAGCCTACTTGTTACATAACTGAAAGCCCTCAGCTTCCAGTTGACCCTGTGAAGGACAGTGATGGAGGAATCCATTTGGCTTATGATATCGGTTGCACATGTAACAGAAATGAGACCCTTCCAAATGACAAAGTTGATTTGTAAGAACCATCAGATGTTGAAGATAGCAAAGGTTTTCCCACTACCTCTGATGCAAACACTGAGGTTTAATAAAGAAGCAAGGAGGGGGGGGAAATCCAAGGACAGAACAAGAAAGGAGGGTATTTGGCTCATTGATAGTTATAGATTCCAGATACAAATAAAAGATACTCTAGATTCAAAATAGTATAATTTGTACTAAACCACACTAACAACTAGAAACTGTATCACTCGCTAGCATGTTAACATTTACATAATATAGCCTTTGTATGAAGAAAGACTGGTTCTGAGTCAGAGATTTCACACGCAATTAGCCTCTTTCAATCTTGAATTATCCTCACCAATTTCAAGATTAACCTCAACTTTAAATTATGTAGGTTTCCCCTTTCAGATTTGTTTTACAATTGTGGGCTTATCTAAATGCTAGATGGTAAGGGTTTGCCATCTTGCTTTGCTTTTCTCTTTGCTGAATGGTGATATTTGTTCTCAGTTATTATTGTCATAATAACCTTGCCCAAACTAATAATATTAGAGATTTTGAGGGTCTCCTGCCAGGCTATTGGCAACCCCCCCACTTGACATAGCTGGTTTGCTTGACCAGAAATCATATCTCACCATAATTGGCTACAGTGACTTAAATGACTGCAAAAGAAAGAAAGAGAATCCAGCAGGTCTGATAGAAAGGTTATAGTGTTCATATCTCAATGGTTTCCAATTATACCATTTTGCTTCTAATGACATAGGATTAGAAAGGAAATATAATTGAGGTTTTATCAGATGTTTAAATAAATGGTTTGTCCAACAATCCTCTCAGAACACCACTTGCTAAATTATATAGATATAAAAGAAATGAAGCTTAAAGATTAAGAAAGGCACAGTTAGCAGAAGGCGGTATGTCTATTTTTTGGTCTTTTTCAGTATTCTCTGCTCATAGAATAATTAACATTTTTGAAAAGTTCCTCGACCCATGCTCAGTAAGCAATTTTCTCGATGATTCAGTGTTTTTAAGTTACAATCATTTTGGCACAGACACACAGACACAGAGAGAGAGAGAGAGAGAGAGAGAGAGAGAGAGAGAGAGAGAGAGGCAGGGAGGGAGGGAGGAAGAGAGAGAGAGAGAGAGAGAGAGAGAGAGAGAGAGAGAGAGAGAGAGAGAGAATAAGAAACTAGAGAGAGTTTGAAACTAGAGAGAGTTTGAAAGAGAGAGTTCTCAAAAGCCCAAAAGTTTCCCAGGGTGCCTCAGTATTGTTTGTACATAAAGTGATTTTGAGTGGGACATGTGTGCTGCATGGACTATTGTGACATCTTTTCAAGGATATGAACATAAGTTCTTCTTTGGCTTTTCCTCACTTGACAAACTATTAACCCCTTATCTCTAAAAATCCCCTTTGAAATATCCATAATTTATTTTCTCTTTATTGTATCTAGTTCCAAAACCACTCAGATGTTTGGTTTAAACTTGTTGATTTTCAAGATCTAAATGTGATTTCTCCTAGTACTCATCCCTATTCACACAGCGACCATATCAATACTTGCATAACTCTCAGATCCAGTACAAATTCACACGATAAATTATATACCTGTCTTGCTCTATTTGATATCTCCATTTACATCAATTTCAACACACACTTATATTTCTGTCCTAATCCTTAGCATTCTATTATTGGTGGCCAACATATAATAGGCCTTCAAGAAATAATTGTTTAACCAGGGAATTGAGATAATTTATGAACTGCTAGATCTGTTCCTTGCTGGGTGCTCATGAACACATTTTATTGACAGTCCTTTCCTCCCCTGAGCTTAGAATATGGAACAAGTATTCATGAAAGTGCATAAATTGAGGAAATGGTCATGCTTTTAATTTTTTTCTAATTGGTAAGGTGGTCAATGTGTTCTTGTACATTGTACATTTCTTTTTCTTTCTTAGCATGTAATCTTGCTATTTATTTATAAATCATAGCCATTAAGTTTAATTTGTTCATACATAAGTACAAAAAAGTCAATGACAATTTCAAGGAACGTACTGGCATCTTTACACTAGTGTGTGCTGTTAAAACAGTTTTATTCCATGTACGTACAATAGTACAATATTGCAATGTACATATAGAGTACATGCAATAGTATTCACTATGTGTTTGAGATTATCCTGATTATCCCAGACTTTACACTTTCAGAAACCCTGACCAATTCTGAAGAATCATGATATGAATTAGTAACCTTTGCATCATGATAAGAAACACTTAAGAGAGGGGAAAAAGTTATGAAAAATAAAGTTTTATTTTGGCCCAAAGTTTCAAACATTTAATTCCATTGTTAGTTGGATATATTGCTTTTAGGTCTACAACAAAGCAGAACAATACAGTGGGGATATGAAGCTATCCCCGCTTATGGTAGCCAAAAACCAAGTTAAAGGTAGAAGAAGAGTTGTAGTCTCAACATCCTTTAAGGATAGAATCTCAAAGAAACAAATTCCTTCCATTGAGCCCCATCTCAGAAATATCAGGCTGATGACCAAGCCTTCAGTATATGACCATTTATAAATGTTCAAGATAGAAGGTATATCTGAACAAAAGCCCTAGAATAATTCTTTATTCACAAAACACAATCTCCTGAGTGAAAAAACAAGCAAACAAAAAACCATGAGGCTTTGGACAAACCATTTAACCTTCTTAATACCACTTTACTTTTTTGAAATAGCACAAGCATTAATGACTCCAGAAAATTGTGGGTGCAATTATAAGGTAAGAAGCCTAATTTTATGTGATATATACTATCAACAATTGTGGCAATATGAAGACTTCTATAGATTGCACAAAGATAACTTCTTGTGAAATGAAGAAGTAAAAACCAGACACTAAATATTTGGCAAATGATTTGCTGTGCCAGACACTATGTAAATATGAGATCAACTTACAATTGTATGGGTGATACAACTTTTCTGGGACATTAGAACCTGTTAAAGATTAGATTGTCAATGATTCTACATGAATGTCAACCTCTTATAAACTTTCAGCCTTGGATGCTATGTTTTCTATTAATATTTAAACAAAATATTAGAGGATCCCATCATAATTACTAATCACTGACTAAGTACGTGGCTATGCCTCAACACTCCTCTAAATTTTAAGACTCTTGATATCAATTTCATGAAATCCTCATTTCTTTGCAATGTGCAGGGAAGCATAGTTAGATATTTTAAATGAGATTGTTGTAATTCATTCCACTGAGACAGTGATTTCTACACACTGATTGGATAGAGATGGGGCTAATCAAAGGGGTGACATCATATTCCAAAGAAAGACACTTCAAGCTTAGGGCATGACAATAACATGGAAATGGATTGGCCCTACCCTCCCACCTCCTTTCTGTGTAGCTAGTGCTCTTTTCTATATCAGTTTATAAGTAGTAGAAGTATACGTACATTAGCAGCTGGAGAAGAGAAAAGGGAGCCAAACATTTCTCCTATAAGGGGCTTTAGGAAAATTATCTCATGGTAATGCTTGGTTTTCTTTCTCTCCATTGGGCCTCTGACATCTATAACCCTGAATCACTGTCTATGTAGGGCTTTGGCCATTTTAGATGATACTCATCACTACATAGATGGGGTTTCAACATGGAATAAAGAAAAAAAAATGTAAAGTGGAAATTCAAAATACAAATAAAGCAAGGAATTTTTAACCTAGAACATTTTATTTTGTCAAAAAAAATATTTCTCAAAGAAGAACAATATAAACCAAATGAGCTAATTTCATGTAAAGCATATATTTCTTGGCATTTAGTTTAGCATTTGATATCAATAAATATCCCATTCTGAGTTGCTTTGAGTATCTGATAGTATTAGATCAAAGAAAAAAAATTGATCATTCTCTTTGTATATAAACATATATACATATATTAATTATGTATAAATATATATTGTATGTGTCTGAGGTGCTTTGCTAGACTCTGGAATTTAGGATACTAAATTAAATATGCCTCTTCCATCATAATTAAAATTTAGCAGTTCTTGCTTCATTTGCATAAAAGCCATTGCCATGTCCAAAGAGTGGATGTCTGAACAAAAGAGAAATGTGAAAAAAGCAGCAGGTAGAGACCAGAACCCTGGGGTCAGTCCACCTTTAAAATGCATAATGAGGAGACAATCTACTGAAAGAAATAGATTAAAAATAGCCAGGATGACATGAAGGGAATCAAAAACTTTACAGTGGCACTGATTTCATGAAAAGAAAGGACAGAAGGGTGAAAACAGTTCATGATTGTCCAAGAGAATCAAGACAGAGTGAAGTCCACTGCATTTATCTTGTGATAAGATGCTAGTGTTTTTGAGAAAAGTGCTCCTAAATGTCCTTATAATGTGCTAAGAAGTGCATAATTGAAGAAAATATTTGGTGGGGAAATATACATTGTTAATAGATACTCTTGGAATTAAGGTATGAAAACAGAAACAGCAAGACAAACAGGAATCACCTCTGTTCCATCAGCACCTAGCTGGAAATCAGTATTAGCATGGACATTGCCCTCATAGGTTATAGATATCAAAACAACAGATGTTAATTAAAGTACAATAGGAAGGAAAGAGATTGTCCTGCCAGGAACTACTTCTTATCCTTTTCAAAGTTCTATTCATCTCACAGTAACTCCATACCAGGCACTGAGCTGTACACCAATGTTAAAAACTATTACTGTGATGTGACTTCTGATTTAGAGAATAAAAAATACACTGGGGATTAACATAGATTCAATTCTGTCTACACATACAAAACTGGCCCATGTCATAGGCTCGTGTTCTAGGTGTTGAAGATACTAGTTCCTAGTGATTTTTAAGAAGTTGGATTGTTAAAAAGTTTGTGGATAGCTCAGTGATAGAACATGTTCTTCATTTGCATGAGAGCTTGAATTTAATCCTTAGCACAGCTAAAACAGTATGTAATTGTTAAGCTTAAATTTAAGACATCAATGGAAAACGGAGAGCAGAGAAAAAAAGACTAACTTTGGAAAACTCAGAATATCTGAGTTTTGAGTTTCATAAAAGAGTTTAAATAAAAAAAGGGAAGACATTAAAGGGAGATGATTTCAGAAATCCAGATAGGTAGAGAGGGAAAGTAAGACAGGAAATGAAAAGTGAGGTTGAATTCCTGAGAGTGTCAGGGATATGATAGCAAGTATGCATTAAGATCTGGTTATTACCAGCAAATCCTAGGACCCTCTTTAGGTTCTTATTGTAGTTAAAGAGCAGAGGTTAAGAAAGGATTCAAAAGGAGATGCTAGGACAGTTTTCTTAGAGTTTTAGAGAAAATCCTCCAAAGGAGATAAGCTAAGGCTGTAAATTGAGACCACTGCTTAAGGGAGGGAGATAGACAAGGAATAGGGAAGCCACCTCATTAGAGTTAGTCATGGAAGTTAGTCACGTGGTAGACGAGTAGCTACATGTCAACAAAGGAAGAGGAGTAACTTTAGAGAAAAAGTAAGGAAGCCGACACATTAGGGAAAGTTGGTCAGGACAGAGATAGACATGAGAAAAGGCAAATTATATTATTTGGAATAATTCTGAAAATCAGGTAGACTTATAAAGCTATGGGGTAGAGGTTCTGAGACGGAAAAGTTTTTATCTAAAAGAGATAGTTACTCCTATGTCTTTAGCATGGCTTAAAGTGAACTTGCCTTCTTGAAGTTGGTCCCTTGGCTAGGTGGTTGACTAACTTAACTGCATTTATTCTTTTATATTTTGGGTAGTTTGAAAAGTTGGGCCTCTGCTCATGAATTAGGGAAATTGCTTTCCCTAATCGATCTTCACAGTGACCTGATCAAGATGACTGTAATGTTACCACAGCATGATGTCCTTTGGGAGAGGGGAAGAACTGAATCCAAATGAAATCAGAGGGACACGAAATTCTGAGCAGAAACAACAAAGCACTGAAAACTCAATGGGGGAAAATGGTTCTGTGTGTGTGTAATTTGACCTGTGTGGATGGAAGGGTCTAGAGACAGAAGCATTGACAGAAGAAAGTCTTAAAGTTTACAAGGCTGAGATTTCTCCTCAGGAAGTGGATGGCAAGGAGCCATTAGTGGCATGAGAAGGGGTGTCATGTCTCTGGACATCTAGGCTTCTTCTGTGTGTCTCATGGGCAGTGGAGACACACACAAAGCCAGGCAGGAGCCTGACTGGTGCCAGTAGAAACTAGATATCATATACAGTTCCAGCTCTGTGCTTAATTAGTCCCCTAAGGCAAGCCCAAATAAACCCTGAGACTGACACTGTTCTTTAAATAACATTAACACTGGCTTGTGTCGATTAATTAGGGAATTAATGAGCAATGGAAGTACCCACTCTTAAGCAATTGGTCACTTGTGATGATTAGTATGCTGTGCACTGTGATGGACCAAAATACTTAATTTTGTGCACTAAAATGTAAAAAAACTGAGGATAGGAGAAGCCAATGAGAAAGAATTTTCTATCATAAAATTATCAATTGGAAAAAGTATGTTTTGACTTCTGCACTAATTACTACCAACTTTTTTCATACCAGCATGAAAATAAACCCACTATGACTGGCCTAGTCTACCTAAGGATTGAACTACTCTGCAGATAAAAAAGAAACATATTGTATTATGTGCCTTTAAAATACTAAGGAAGGGCAACATGGTCTTCCTACACATCTGTCATCTAAAACAAATATATGAGCCAATAAGTAAAGAAATATTTTCCCCAAAGCTGAGGTAACATTTAAACAACCATTGCCTTTATGAATCAGATTACACAAACACAAAAGTAAATAAATACCCTCATTTGTATGAACTGAAATGGAAGTCGCTACCCATGGCTCTGAGTTAGGCTTCCGCTTATGAGCTAGCCATTTCCCAGCAGGTGATGCACTTGCTGACAGAAAAACTGCTTGATGCTGTCAGTAATACAATGTCTCTTAGCATTTTACACTGAGAACAAAGTGTCATTGGTTAGCAGTCCCATAGTGAGATAATCACAGGAATAGAACTGGCATAGGGCACTGCCATGTCACTCACTGGCAATCATGGTACCCAGTGCTAAGCAAGTGCTGTTTAGTAAAACCAGATTTCTGTCTTCACTCTTTAGGTTAGGGAGGCGGAGGGCTTACCCTGCATACTGATCATAGAAGACAGTCATGGTTTATGCTTGTTTAAAAAAATTAATAAAGAACAAGACACTGAAATACTTTTAAAGGCATTTGTAAGAACTGGTGTTATACAAAGTATACACGATGAAAAACGTCTCTCCATGTATTTGAAATGATTTAATTAGTATTTCAAAGTCCTAGATACTACCCCACTCCTGTGACACGCTTAAACATAGAGCATACTGTGGTTACTTGCGCTTCAGCTGTACATTAGTATATGTATACATCATTTGAAGGAATAGAAGGCTGTGTGGCCACCCAATATTTTTTAACACACTCAACTCCAGTTGAAGGAGTGATGCACGGAAGAAGACATTTTATCATCATTTATCAGTACTATATTAATAGGCGCTGCTGTGAAGCAGCCACACCATTTAGAGTTATGCTCAATTTATAGAAAAGAGAAACATTTTTTATATTTCTGCCTTTATTTTCTATTCATTGCTCATTTGATTTCATAAAAGGACAGAGAGGCTAGGATGACATTACAAACAGGAGAGAATAGAGATGCAATATGAGCATAACGAATGACAACATAATCTTAGGTTGACTTTCTGCAAATGATAGGACAGAGGAGAGAATCAGTAGCAACTGTGCAGTAGGCAAGGGGTTCCTAGAAATATTTAGAAGGAAAACTTCCACAAACTGGCCATGTATCCTACTCTGTCTTAAGAGTTGAAAGACATTATTTTGTTCCCTGCATCCATTTTAAGGGAAGTGAGTATCTTCCCTCTGTCACTGGGAAGATGCTACCAAGATGTAGTTGCAGGCAGAGCAAGAACTTCTAGGGGGGCAGCACCAAGCTTCTATTAGTATAACTCCAATCTTGGTTTTTTGGAAAGCATTTGGTAATATTGATAACCCTGACAATGTGCAGTGCCTCAGTATGTTCAAGGTCATGAATGTGAAACTGTTTATATTTTATATATCTCAGAGACTAAGAGATAATAAATTAAAACACTAACATTACCAACTCATGTCTCCTCAAGCCTGTTTTGTGTCCTGGATGAAAAATGTGTAGAAATGTGTAAAGAAACCTGTGTAAAGAGGGACAACAAGGTAGATGAGTGCAACTTAATTGAATTCCTGTAGATGTTTCTGATGGTTACACACAGCATAGTTATAAGATGCTAGAAACTTCTAGAAGGGTCTACAATGTGTTTAGGATTCCATCCTGATGCGACAGGAAATACTTGTTTCTACATTGATACTTACAAATTATACCTTCCTCTTAGAAGTTACACAAAGTCTCAATTTCAACTTTACTGAGGGTTTGTGCAAATATGGACATCTTTTTTAATGCATGCTACATGACATAACATTCCTTAGGTATTTTCTTCTTGTATTGGATAAAGGTGGAAAGAGCTAAGAGATCTTTGTTTTTATTCCATCCTCTTATTTGCTGCAATGTAGATGCGATGCACCAACATATTCTTATATTAGAGAATAAATGAAAAGTATCCATGAATACCTGTTAATTTTGTATGTTTTTTAGTAGACATACAAAATAATGAGTTTCTTTTTTAATAGAACTAAAATCCTTTTTTAAAATTAGTTGTATTAACCTTTTCTTTTTTCTCTCTTCCAGGTAAGTTCTGCCACTTTAAACATCCCCAGAATGTTCTTTAGAAAAGTGGTAAGTTTTTCCTGTGTTGTGCTTTACATTGTCCAAGTCACAGAGACATTATAATGATTTTTTAAGTCACATTTGGTATCAGATAATTTATTGTCTTTAAGTTACTTAAAAGGAAAAAAAAATCTTGGCCATAAATTAGTGAGGCAAATCTGTTTGATCCTTTGATGATCTTTGATGCTTTTGGTTCCACTGATAAAGCAGGTCCACTGCTATATGCATGGGAGACTCTCCCAAGCTTCTTCTTGGCAATGAACTTTATGGTCTGGGATTACAATTGGCACATGGTGGGAATTTAAAGAAGATTACATTTCTAAGCATCGAATTTTAGAACCCTGAAGGTAATTCCCATGAGAATAAAACCTTGGAAACATACATTCACAAAAAAATACAAATCAAATCTCCATTCTATGGTAAAACTCTCAAAGGAAATGTAAAAAAGAGGTAGTGAAATTTAGAAATAAAGTTCACAGAACGTGTCTGTTTTGATTAGCACTTCACAGAAAGGATGTTCACACAGTTGTCTTCATCTGCTAGAATTAGTTTCAGTTCCCTTAAAAGAAGCATAATTTAGCTCTGGATACCTCAGTCCTCATAACCAGGACGTTGCAAGTTGCAAGGGCTTTTGATTCATCTTCCTTAAGATGAGAGTGTACATAACAAGCTGAAATTATGATTTCTTTGTATTGTCAGCTTTTTCAGTGTGTGTCTTTGGTTTCATTGCTCTGTTGTACATAATTATCCTTCTACCAGCTCCATTCTCAGCTGTTTCTAAAGACCATTTGAGATGCTTCTCCCATGAAGCTGAACATTCATTTTATGACATCAAAACAAAATAACAAGCAGAAGGGAGCCACAAAAAAAAGGGCTTTCATTCTTAAACTTTAGCTTGACTATTATGTGAAAAAGAACGAAAAACAACTTTGCATTAGGTGTCTCTAGTCTCCTGTGTTTTGTACTACTGTAACAGACACCAGTGTCTGAATTAGAGAAAGTCACCTGACAGATAAACTCCTCTACATGAAACTACATGTAAGTTATATGGCCAACTCAAGAAAAAATTCAGTTATCTGTTACACCCTTTCCGTCTCATGAATTTTTAAATAATTTTTGATTTATATTCATCATAAGAGCTAAAGACCCTTTTCATAGCATTACCATTGGAATTTTGTCATTAACTTGTCTCAAAAGATACACAACTGACTGACTCAATCTGTTGTTGATTATACTGGTACCCACAGAGAGCAGGAAGAGTTCACCTAAATTAAGCAATGTTTTTAAAAAGGAGATTTTCTATGTTGTTTTTGTCTGAGTGAATAGATGAGGATAAAATAAAAATAAAAAGGATATATATATATACACACACACACACACACACACACACACACACACACACACACACACACACACACACACACCTCTTTTCCTCCTTGAAATGGTGTAATGTATGTGGCCAGATCTGAGTTGTCAAGATTGTTCACATTTATAAACTGACACTTGCATTTGCATGCACGATGGGCTTATGGCTCCTGATAACATTTCTTCTATTAGAGTCATGATTAGTTGTGTCAACAAATCAGCCACAAGAGCTGTTAAGGCATTCTGTTACTCTCATTTTTGCGTTTCATGTCTGCTCTTCTTGGTGTGTTTTGTACATCTCTTCAGTATTATGTAGAACAGTCCTGACACTTGTGCTTTCTAATATTCTCTGCATTAAAGGAAAAGAGGGAAAGAACTTAGGTGGAAATTTCAAAGGCTAGATATGGAAGCACACAGCCATAATCCCTGCATTCTAGAGATGTGAGCATCATGTGTCAGAGGCCAGCTGTCTCAACAAACAAATAAATGACTCTCTAAAAGGATAGCTTTCTTCGGAACATGCAAGAGACATTAGCCTGAGTGTTTGCCTCCAATTACTGTAAATAATCCCTGTCCTCTGTTTGAATTGATTAAATATAGGTTGAAAGAAATATTATTTTTTTCTAAAGTGAAGGACAAATTCAGTAAACTTTTTAATATCATGAGGTTTACAGAATGTATTTCCTGTCTTATGTATAAATTCTTTACAAATATTTTAGACTCAATAATCAGGATCCTTAAGGTCTTAATTCCAGATTGTTTAAAGTTTCCATGAAAAAATTAAAAAAAAAATGTTTTTGACTCCTTTGAAAAGATAAACTGTCACTGCTTAAGGGACTAAACCAAGGAAGTTCTTGAAGATGTTAGCAGGCTCTTTAGTGAGCAGTCACTTAAGATTCTTAAAGTCTCATTGGCTGAAATTAGACACTTTAAACATCATATTTGATTATCATTATCCAAATGGAGCCAAGTTGTACAGTTCACTGAGTCCCTTTCAGAGGCAGCAGAGGACTTTCTGAAAGACCATTAATGTATTTAAATCTAGACATTCAGTTTTTCTTTAGTATTTGCTTTCAGTTTCAAATTGTCAGTGTTTCAGTTGGAATATGCACCAAGTATCCCAAGTATAATAGAAGCTTCAGGTTAAATTGATTAGCTGCATAATATTTTGTACTTATATGAACATAGTCATATGTAGAAATAAGTTGATTAAAATATCATTGTTTTTGGATATATACATTCTACATATTGGACTTACTCCCCCTCATATACCCTAGTCTCGTTTTCTCCCCTGTTGTTGAAGGATAGCAGTGCTTTGGTGGACACATATTGCCTGCCTGTTATTGATTGTGTATTTATGCTGGTGTCTAGGCATCTGGATTTGGAATAATTATAAGTCTAGATGTGATTTCTGGATTTATTTATTGATTTATTTATTTATTTTTGATAGGATGGGTGGTTTATTCCTTAGTTTCTGTTTCCCCTCTGGATTTTTGGTTGCTTGTGTGTTGCCTATTTTTCTGGCTTTCTCAGCTGGTGCATTCACAGGTAATGCCTGCTGAGGTACAGGGATTAGTTGGGGGCAGGAAGATTGGAGAATGGCCTTTGTGATCTCTCAGAAATGGGTTGAGAAATCAAAAAGTGACCACAGCAGGTTTCCTCCTGCAGAGCTGAGGAAAAGACTGGGGAGATTTGGTCTCAGGAGCAGTATAAGTGTAGGTCCACCTTTAGTCTATCTTTCCCTCTGGGAGAAGCAGCTCTTGTTTTAGCAGGATGTGCCTGTTGATGTTGGGTGCTGGGGCAAAGCAATAGGAGATGGGAGGAAGGTTAAACATGGAACAACTGTGGACCACACAGGAGATGAATAGGGCAGGAAATATTGTCACAGGTGTTTTGTTGCCTAGCTGGGCATGAGACTGGGAGACTGATTCTAGGGAACAAATATAGAACAGAAAGTTTATGGACAGCCCACCTGGTTTTCTGATAGGTGTTGATTTTATTCTTCTCTATGGCTGAAAACTATTCCATTGTACAGGTAGCACAATTTCTTTGTTCATCTTTCTGCTGTTGGATACCTAGGTTGGCTCCAGAACCATACTACATTGTTTAAAAGAAACATAAATTTATATCTCTTTATATCTCATAAATAGGTTTCACATTCTTACATTATAGATAAAATTTCTTTTGTTTAAATTTATTATATGTATTTCTCTGTATGTGGGTATGTGCATCTATATGGATTTCAGAGGACAATGTAGTGGATTTGATCCTGTCTTTCTACCATTGTAGAACCCAAGATTGAAATTAGATTGTTACAATTCTCAGTAAGCACCCTTACCCATTGAACAATCTTGCCAGCCCTGGAAACCATTCTTGAAGGAAAAAAAATCCCGTATAAAGCTTGAAAGCTATTCATATTTCTATTTCCCAGAAAAGCCTTAATCATACTTTGTATATACTAAGTACTAGACTGGTGAAAAAATTAAATGAATGAGTAAATATCTATATACTAAAATATATATTGTCTTATGTGATCCAAATGCAAACTGCAACAGAAATTTAAAACCTGATTGATATAAAATACTTTTGCATGTGTTTGGATCATAAAGCTATAAATACTCAAATGGTGAGAATCAGCAATAATCATTTTTTCAAAAAAATTCATTGAAAAATAGCAGAAAGAGTAGCAGGATAACTATAAAACAGGAAAAAAGTTGGGCATGGAAACACGTCTTTAATCTGTACAATTGGCAATTAAAAGAAGGAACATTAAGAGTTCAAAGTCACCCTGAGGTACATGCTGAGTTCAAAGACAGCTTGGACCACATGAGATCCTATATCAAACACAAGCGAATAAATAAATAAATGAATAAATAAATGAATGAATGAATGAATAAATAAATAAATAAATAAATAAATAAATAAATAAATAAATAGAATTGGAGGTTAGAGAAGTGGCTTAGAGCTTAAAAGCATATACTTCTCTTGCAGAGCACCTAAGTTTAAGTAATTGCATCTATTTTACAAATACCTACAATTCCTCTGAAGGCAGTACACACATTAGGTCTGTGATGGTTATCCCTGGTTGTCAAATTGGCTACATGTGGAATGAGCTACAATTCAGATGGAGGACACACCTGTGATCCAGATCTTGAAGTTGGAAGACACAGGCTTCTGACCCTGATCCTGACATGGGATGACATGCAATTTTGATCTGGATCTTAAGGAATAGTGGCCAAGAAGAGCTTGGACCCAGGGGTGGTGGTCCATACATTTAATCCCAGGAGACAAAGGCAGATCTCTGAATTCAAGGTTAGCCAGGGGCAGAGGAAATTCTAGGTGAATAAAAGCTTAAATCCAGGTATGATGGCACATGCCTTTAATACCAGCATTCAGGAGACAAAGCCATGCAAATCTCTGCACTCAAGATCTGTCTACAGAGAAATTTCCAAGACAATTAAGCTTAGGCAGTAAAGGCATTGGAAACCAGAAAGCTGGCAATAATGTAATATAACAAGGGGCCATGCTCCAGCTCCAATAAGCAGCAGGACTTAGCAGCTTCAGTCATGTGGCTCTGGCTTTAGAGTCAAGAATAGAATGGACTACTGGGACAATTGATGCTGGTTAACTGGAGATAAGAAATTAGTGGTGATTAACAAAAGACCAGCATCACGAGGTCAAATCTTCTGTGAAGTGCTTTCTGAGAGCACAAAGGAGCCATGTTCCAGAGATAGCAAAGGTTGTACCTCATGCTGCTGCTTGTCATGTGTAAGAGTCACTCAGGTGGTACTGGTTTTGTAGGCATGAAGGAATCATGGAGAACAGCTGAAGCTTGGGACTGTGAGAGGCCAGGAAAGGCCATTGGTGAAGGTACAGCCTCAGGTGCAGTTGATGGTCCAGGACTGAAGGGGTCATGCAATGATGTTGAGGCTTAGCACCATGAAGTGAGCCTATGTGAGGCTATTGAAGAAGCCTAAAATTACCCAGTGTGTGGGGATGACAGTACCATGGGATACCCACCAAGAACAGCAGCAGCAATAGAGTAGAATCAGCTAGCTAAGTGGAGTGCTACAATAGGCAGAGCTGGAGAAGTGATGCCAGTCCTTTGGAGGAGTCCTGAATATCATGTGTGGATTCCATACATTGGAACAAGAGGCTGTGACATTGAAGTTGACTTGGAGAGCCCAAGATGTTTGAGATTCCAAAACTGTGTGATAACTGCTGAGCATGTTGCTAACAGGGAGTGGAACCATCCAAAGAGAAAGAATTATGCTACAGTCAACAAAGCAGAAAAGAGTTGGAGATCTAAAGATCATTTTGACATCAGACACGGAGTTGTAGTGTTTGTTGTTTGCCCTACTGCTATTCTGTCTTGCTTTGGTCCAGTATTTCCTTACTATGACATTTTGGAATGGTAATGTATATCCTGCATGATGTTGGAGGTATGTGATTTGCTTTTTCTTTTTGATTTCTTAAGGGATTACAATGAATCAATCGCATGAATCTCAGAAGAGACTTTGAACTTTAAACTTTTAACATTGCTGTGAGAGAGACTTTTGAAGTTGGACTAAATGTATTTCTCATTATGCTATGTCTAGGTATGACCCCATAGAATCATGTGTTTGAACATGTTTCTGGAGGCCAGGGAGTAGAATTTGGTGGTTTGAATATTTGTAGTCTTGTTGAGTGGGTGTGGCCCTGTTGGAGGAAGTGTGTCACTGTGGGGGTGGGCTTTGTGATCATCCTCCTAGTTGTCTGGAAACTAGTCTTTTTCCTCCATTTACCTTGGAAAAAGAGTTAGAACTCTCAGCTCCTTCTCCAACATCATGTCTGCCTGGATTATTTTTATTCTTCCCATCTTTATGATAATGGACTGAACCTCTGAAGCTGTAAGTCAGCCCAAATTAAATGTCTTTTATAAGAGTTGCCTTGGTCATGGTGTCTTTTCACAGCAATGGAAACTTGAATTAAGACAATGTCCATATATATATGAATAAACACACACATACACAATAAACAACAATAATTCTCTAAATCCAAACAAAAGCAAAGAGTTATTTGACCAGAGGCCTAAAGCCTCTCTTAGAAGAATGCTAAAATCTAATGTACCAATTTTTTATTCTTGTCCACTTGGTTAGCAAAAATCCTGCAATGATAAAATCCCTGAAGGGTCTAGAACAGTGGGAACATATCTCAAATTATAAAGCTATATATGTAAACCTATAGCTTCCATTAAACTTAATGGGGGGAAACTAAAAACATTTCCACTAAATTCAAGAACAAGAGAAGGATGTCCACTTTCTTGATGTGTATTCAATACAGTACTTAAATTCCTAGTTATAATAGTAAAATTAAAAGGACATAAGAGGCGTATAAATAGGAAAAAGTCAATGTATTCTATTTATAGATGATTTTATACATAAGCTTTTAAATGTGATAAACACTAACAAAATGAGATTTTTTTAAAAGCAATATTTTAGGTATCAATAAGCAAATATCCCATGGAACTAACAAAATTTCTAATTAAATTCAAATGAAACTTTCTAAGTATGAACTCATGTATGGTACTGTGAACTGGGTCAAGAAGCCATGGCTGGGTAGATTATAGACCCCAGGAGAAACCCTAATAATAATTTATTACTGAGTTGACATAATATCCAACTGTTCTCTAAATATTTATCTTTATGCCTATATATTAGTGCAGCTAAACCTTCACCACAAAAGCTATTCTTTTCAGTGGAAAACAATTAGTACAGACTCAAACTAATTACAATATAGAGATTAAAAATCTTTGCAATTCTCAGCCCTAAATGAAGTGTCTGTATCACAACCCTTTTCCCATGGCATAGGGTTCATGTCAAGAGAAGAAAGACTAAGTTTATAAGAGTCAGAGGTAGTAGAAGACACATGAACTCACAACAACTATGATTCCATGAAAAAGAACCACACTTGGCCAAGCCAGCCTAAATACCAACATGGATCAGGGAGGGAGACAGCAATGTCCACTTGCAACTGAGGAATTATAAGCAGTTAATGGATACGGGGGATGGTAGAGTACCAGTTTTCTTCTGGAATACCCCCCCTGATGTCTGTGTTCCACTGAATGATCGTACATACATGCACAAACTGGCAACACTACTGGACTTGGTGGGTTTAACTATAGCAGATGGAATTGGGATGGAAAATTCTGGTAGACAGTGCTGAGGAGTTGGAAGTGAATTAGATCAAAACTCATTATTTGCGAATTTTTTAAAAATTAATTTAAAATATAGAGAAAAAGAAAACCAACATAAAAGCATACCTACCATAGGATCCTGTTGCACCACATCTGGGGATTGCTTAGAAGGGCTCTAGCTTAATATAATGGAGTGTTTGTAAAAGTATTATTTATGATTGGTAAATAGTAAAGCCAACTTAGATGTCTAGTAACACAGTAATTAATGAAGGGATTGTTATATATAAACAATACAATATCTTTTTTCAGCCATAAAGCAGGATGAAGCTACATCACTTGCTGTAAAATGGATGCAACTGGAGATAATTATATTAAGTGAATTAATCATTCACATAAAGGCAAACATCATATATTTTCCCTCATTAGTCATTCTTAATTTTATAGACACATAATATCATGTAACTAAAATTATTAAGTAAAAGTTATCTGAAGAAAGAGAAACAACATGAGGGAGAAGGAAAATGGAAGGATTAGGATATTTCTATTGTTTTTTCTAAAAATGGCCATGTGTAACACAGAACTTGGCACAATGAGTATGCATAGGGGAAAACTGAGAAAGAATTTAAAGGAGCAAAACATTCTAAAACCACAGCTGTGTTTGGTTTGTTGTGTGTGTGTATGGTTCATCCAGCCTTAATATAAGGGGATGTGCCTAGTCTTATTGTAACTTTATATGCCATGTTGAGTTGATATTCCTGGGCGGCTTGCCATTTTCTGAAAGAATATGGAGAAGGAGCAAATACTGGGGAGAGGAGAGATGGTAGAGAGAAACCTAAAAGAGAGGAGGGGGGAAACTGGGTTTGGGATGTAATATATGAGAGAATAATAAGAAAAAAAAAAGAACTCTCAATATTTAACAAGAAAACATCTCAATTTAAAAACAGCTAAATGGGCTAGAGATGGCTCACCATCATGGGTTAAGAATACTTGCCCAGAACCTATCCTGGGCTACGTACAGGTTGTTTTTGTAATTCCAGGTACAGGGATTTCAATTCCTTCTACTGGATTTTGCAGATACCCATGTATTATGTGGAAGTACATATGAGTGCATCAGCACACACACAGACAGCCACACCCAAATCTTGGAAAACATCATAACTAATAGCTCACTAAATAAGATAGACTTGAAATAATGTGAAAGGGGCTGTATTTGTTACATTTCTGTATCTGTGATAAAAGACCATGAATAAAGCAACTTATAGAAGAAATAGGTTATTTTGGCTTAAGTCTGCAAAGTGTTACACTCCAAAATGATGGGAAGAACATGGCAACTGGTAGCCAGAGCAGTTTACTGAGCATTGATATCTTGAGCTGCAAATACAATTGAGAGAGCAGGCTGAAAACAGGTGAGACTACAAATTCTTAAGGATTGAATCACTTCATGTCTACTGAGCATCCCTAATCAGGGCCACCAACTGAGGATCATGTACTCAAATATCTGAGCCTATGGAGGACATTCTCATCCGGAACACTGCAGTGTTCAAAAAATGTGTATTTAAAAGCTGCAGAATTTAAATAATGAGACTCCAGAACAAGGCCACTCAAGTGGCTATTCTATGAAAACTGACAGTGCCACTAGCTGTGTAAGATGTGGGGCAACAGGTGACCAGACACAGTAGGCAAATTTATTAATTTACAGCCATAGTGTCTGTGGAAGAGATAGCTCCCTTTTTTTTTTTTAAACTTAAATAAACGTATTCATGCCAGATATCACAACTCCCCCATTTCTTTCCCAAACTTATTTGAATATTAGGTTCATATGTTTATTGCAGCTTTATACATAATTGTTAAAATCTGAAGTCAAATATTTAAAGGTAAATGGTAAACTGTGATGTTTCTATACACTGGGATAGTAGTTAGTGATTAAAATCAATGAGTTATCAGACTACAGAAATTCTGGCACATCCTAAAAACAAACTGCTAAGTGAAGAAACAGATCTAAAATGTCTGAAGGCTGTGTGATTTCAGCTTTATTACTGTCCTTATGACAATTGTCAACCCAACAGAGGTTATGCAGAGGAATTTATGCTGTGTTGGGGGGTTGAAGCAGATGGAATATGTGAGGCACAGGAGAGTTCTTACAATTTATAAGGATTTATACTGGAAATAATGAACGCTACTTTTTAAAGTTTATGCAGACATTAGTTAGAAAGTTGGGAATTCTCAAAGTTAAATGCAGAATATAAGAACATAATCTTAACACATTATAAAGACATGACACAAACTCAGATGGAATTTACAAAGGACAATAGCATCATATCCGTGGGGTAATGGGTATGAGGTGCACATAGCAATGAGAACTCAGTTGAGCTCCGGGTAAACACATAACATCTACACATAAGTGAGCAGATGTATTTCAAACACAACTTCATGGCAAAGCATTCATCTAAGAAATTTAAGACAAAAGCCACGGTGAGCTGTTCACCTACCTGGCAATCTGAGCAAAGCAAGCAAAAAACATGAAAAAGTACAAGTCCTGCTAGGTTACTGCACTCTCTACAGTACAAACCTCTTGAATGAGAAATTTAACTGAAATGATATACATGGATTTTCAAATGAAGGTACACCTCAAACCTGTTACTGCTTTTGCTCTATAAGGATAAAGAACATATTTAAATTTATTGATAAAATTTAGTAAGAATTATTCATAGAGATGACTGCACATTCCAAAGGTAGGTTATCCCATCTGCCTGAGAATGCATGGTCAGAATCCTGGAGCAGATTGAATTAACTATTAGAAGTTCTGGAAGAGGCTAAAAATCAAACATAACTGATTGCCAGAGAGCTCAAAAGGTAAAGTTACTGTCTGTACTCTTTGGGGATCAAAGTGTTCTTATAATGAACATGTCTTACTTCCACCAGAGAGGGCACTTGTTATGTGGTCTGTTTTAGCAGTCCATTCCAACAGGGGACTACAGAGACAAAGGCATCTCATGGGAAGGGCTCTTTATAAATATCTGCACCGGTATTGGTCTCCTAATTTCTTTCTGTTTAGAGTTGACTTCTGAAGTGACAAGGGCAGAAGGTTATAAGGGTACTAATTAAAATGGGGTACTCCTGATGATAACGTGCTCAGAAGAAGATTGTTCTAAGAGGTGAAATCCTGACAAATGAAATTTTTTGTAACGTCTAAAAATGGACACATGCCCGAATGTTGGTAGGTAAATTTTAGTAATGCTCAGTAATGACATATGCTTTTGTTTGAGTCCTTAGCGTTATGGAAAGCTGTTTCCAGACTCCTAGACACCACATCACTTAACTTTTAGGAACTCTCAAGCATATTCACAAAGAGTGTATCAATCTCAACTCCTTAATGAAGTACATGAGAGTGTAAAACACACTGCTGTTTTTGTCTTGATTTTATCATGTTTGAAACCATGAATCTCACAATCATGTATTATAATCAAGGCTCTACTATTTAGTAATGTTTTCAAATGTTTCCAGAGTATATTAAACATGTGTCTTTGAATATCCCAATAGGAGACTTTTAAGCCAATAATGAATATTATGTGTCTTTTTGTTTTATAATTTCCAGCAAAAATGTGGTAAGCTAAATCTTTATTTTAATGCCCAGAAATTCCAAATTTAAATTATTCTAGAAGAGTAAGTTTAAAGTGAATCTCCATGTCTTCTAGATAAGCTTGGGTAAATATCCAAGCTTCCTATAAATGGATGTGATGCTGATGAAGGCAGTGCATTGTAAATTCACAATATTAAGAAAAGTTACATTTCAATTTCTTGGGTGAAGTACTTTTCTATTCCACTTGAAAAGAACAACTTTGTGTTGCTTAACTGAAAACAGAGATGATTTTCCTGCTTGAGAATTTAATAGAAAGAAGTAAAACATGGTGTTTGACAGCTATAATTCTACCATTAAAAGCTGAGGCAGGAGAATAGCTAAATTCTAAGCAAGTCAGCACGGCATAGACAGGTCACAAATACTCTTAATAATTTCATAAATTCATCAACTTTGCCAAATTCATGATGGTAAATGATAGGTGATATCTGAATGGATTTAAACTGAAGGGAACCAGGAAATTGTTTCCTAAATTTTGAGAAACCAGTGGACAGCATCCCCTGCAGGTTATTTTTATAGAACTTTTGAAAAGCCCTTGGGCTAAGCTCCCACTGTGGTTGACAGACAATGTTTTCTCTTCCACTTAGCTAAGTACTTTAACTTGCACATAGAGTCCTCTGCATTGCTAAGCACCCACTGGTTTGAGGAATAGAGATTTGAAGTCCCTTATTGAGTTTCCTTTGTGCTTTATCCTTTAAAGTAAACCATCATAGCATATTTATTTCACACAGATTATAAATAGCCTTAAAGGATATCTGAATTATCTTTTGAAAAAAAATTTGACAAAAAAAAGGCTGACAAAATTTTTTCTAAGGGCATTTTCAGGAAAGGAAGGGGTATAGTTAGGGTCAATTAAGTGGTAAGTCATTAACTTTCTGGTCCATCTACAGCCCTAATGACTAATATTAACATGGAAGAGTGAGTAACATCTCTGACCTCAATTATTTTCACCCATGTCTCTGTGCTTTCCTATATTACCTTTTGGGACATGATTTCTGTCTGAAATAGATTTGAGGTGGGGGCTGCCCAATTTGAATGCAGAGGATGTGATTTTTGATACAGGGGAGTATTCATGGGGTGATGGGATGCAGAATACGAAGGACACTTAGCTGGAGCTCTGTGCATGTCATCCTTTTCTCCCTTCCAACCTCTCTCATTTCTCTCTTGTCACCCTTTGTCTCTGTTAAAATAATTATTTTTTTTCTCTGTGTGAGATTCTGTCATTAGATGAAAGGTCATGGTTATAATCTGAATCCCGGATAATAAATACAGTGCAAAATGGATTGAAACTCATAGAGCAAAAAGACTTTTTCAATTAAAAAACAGTTTGCCAAGCCTGTGCCAGAAAAACAACCATATAGACTCCGAATTCTTTTCACTTATAATTAGCTGCTACTGAAAGTTAATTACTTTCAGGATCAAAGGAAACACAACTAGATATAAAATGCAAGAATTCCTTTTAGATTTACAGCTTAAATAAATGTTTGCCTTCAGAGCAGATGGTATGCTGCAGCCTTCCTAGAAGCTAATGAACTCAGGGTTCTTCAATACATAGACGCCAACTTTAAAGTTCACTTTGGTGGGCAAAGAAATAAGGTAGATTTTATTTCCTTTGGGAATGTCTTCTGGGAGACTATGTAAGGCAGAAGTAAAGACTTTTTGCATCTCCTTGTTTTGGTTATCAAAGGAACTAGGAATTATTGACCCCTTTGAAAATTTAAACTTCATCTACTTTCTTGTAGAAAATTTCATTTGAAATTCTGATTTGATTTCTGATTTATGAGCAACAAATATGTGATATTATCTATTTATTGTTATTTTATGTATATTGGTGTTTTGCCTGCATTAATGTCTGTATAAGGGTGTCAGGTACCTGGAACAAGAGTTACAGTTAACTGTAAGTTGCCATGTGGGTCCTGGGAATTGAACATGGGTCCTCTGGAAGACCAACCAGTGCTCTTAACCACTGAGCCGTCTCTCCAGCCCACCAGGTGCATGTTATTAAGAAGCTTAATTTTGAGCAGGTGACTATTGTATTTGTTTTCACCCTCTGTCTAGCCAGTGCTTTTGAGGGTACTCTTGCTCTCTTAAACTTAACACACTTCAAATATCTCTGCACAAATGATTTTAAAATGTCAAATACAGAACTTATGGAATTTCTATCATATAGTTTCAATTTCTTTCTAGTAATAAACTATGATCTTTGAGCAATATATTTTGGGATCAATGATCAGGTTGTGTGATATTCATGAAAGACTTAAGTTGGTGTAATGGCTAAGTTAGATCAGAACCTTGGACAGAGAAGCAAGGATGACTTGGAAAGGAGTGACTACAGACAAAGATGTTCATAGTAAGATATGGACTCAACAATAATGTAGATGTAACTAGCCTTCAACTGCTCGTTGACTCTGTAACCATAGAAAAGTTTTCAGTTTTCACTCTGCATCTTTTAGGAGATTTTCTCCTTATCTATTGACAGTATCAAACAATATATTGACATAGTCTTTCCCAAGTACTTAGTACTGTACTAAATGACTTAGATTGTCTGATAAGTGCAGAAGAGAGGAACAGTTTTAATCTCTTCTATACTTGAAAGGAGGCCTGGATCAGAGGGTCAGTGGCTTTCTGAATTCATGTAGAATTATGAAACTGCCTGCCCGTGTGGTCTGTCAGAACCAAAAATCTATGTCTATAATCCCTATGGTAATATTCACTTCCTCTCATTTTAATGCTGAAAAAAATGACCTAAAATGTTCACCATGGTAGTCATCATTAAGAATATAGCTTGGTTATGTTAATCAGATACATAATATTGTATGATAAATAAATATAGCTATTTTATCCTAAAAATTGAAACTCAATACACCTTAAAAACAACAACTTTCTACTTGCATTTTATTTTCTGTTTCTATAAATTTAACTTGGATATACATCTTTGTACTTGTTAGTTTTGTCACCTAACACAAAATAGAGTCACTTGGGTGGGTAACCTCCAAGGAGGAACTTTATTGATCAGATTGGCCTGTGGCATGGCTCTGGAGAATTCCCTTAATTAATGATTGGTTTGGAAGGGTCTAGATCATTGTAGATGATGCTTGCTATTCCTTGGAAAGTGGCTGAGCAAGGCTTGGTAGATGAGCCAATCAGTTGTTTTATTTCAGTTCCTGGCTCCAGTTTTGCCTTTAGTTCCTGCCTTGGTTTTGCTTAGATGAACTGTAACATGTAGACTAAATAAATCCCTTGGTCTTTCTACGTTGTTTTTGGTCAGTGATTTAGTATAGTAACAGAAGAGTAAAGTAGGATAATTATATCAGAATGATCAATTAGCTTTTGGTTTTCCATGATGTTCAAATCCATCCATGTTTTGCCATATGACAGGATTTCCTTTTCCTTTTCCTTTTTTTATTTGTGAACAGAATGCCACAATGTAGCTTTCTTAGTTATAGTTATTTTCATTGCTGTAATACACCACCATGACAAAAGCAACTTGAGGAAAGAAGGGTTTTATTTTGGCTTACAGTTTCACATCACAGTCCAGCACAGAAGAAAGTCAGGGTAGGAACTCAAAGCAGGAACCTGGAGTCAGCAACTGAAGCAAAAGCCACAGAGGAGTGTTGCCTACTGGGTTAAATCTCACGGTTGCTCTTCTGGCTTTCTTTTACCACACAGGACCACCTGCCCAGGGTTGTGTAACCTGCAATGTGCTGAGCCTCCCACATAAATTATTAATCAGGAAAATTTTCAACAGGCTTATATAAAAACTAATATTATGGAGGTATTTTTATCAATTAAAATGTCTTCTTCTAGAAAGTTATAGCTTTCTCTCAAGTTGATTAAAAAAAAAACAACCAAAATAATAACAATACGGGGCTTAAAGTCAGAATCTTCCTACTTCACGCTATAAAGTGAAAGAGTTTCCACTCTCTGCTACGATGGGAGAATCTTTTTTCTTTTTAAAGGTGGAATAATATAGTATAGTTACATAATGTTTCTCTTTCTAGCAAATTTGTTAGGTATGTTTATTAGGTCCATATTTTGCCTATTGAGAATGTGATGTATTAAATATTGGTTGTGCCCAAATATCTCTTTCAGATGTATATGTGTGTATGTGTGTATGCATGTGTGTGTGTGTGTGTGTGTGTGTGTGTGTGTGTGTGTGTGCGTGTGTGTGTGTGTGTGTGTGTGTGAGAGAGAGAGAGAGAGAGAGAGAGAGAGAGAGAGAGAGAGAGAGAGGAGACGACAGACCAACAAAAAGAGAAAAACTAGACATTAGTGTATATCCAGTTAATTTTTTGAGAAATCTCCATAAGGCTTGCATAGTATCAGAGCCCTTTTATTTTATTTTATTTTATTTTTAGTTTTGATACTTTATTTATATTTAAAATGTTTTCCCCTTTCCAGGTCTCCCCTTTGGAAAACCCCTATCCCATTCCCCTTCCCCCTGCCTCTATGAGGGTATTCTCCCACCTACCACCCACTCCCGTCTTCCCTCTCTGGCATTCCCCTATACTGGGGCATCTAACACTCTCAGACCCAAGGGCCTTTCCTCCCAGTGATGGCCAACAAGGCCCTCCTCTGCCACATATTTGACCAGCACCATAGGTCCCTCCATATGCATTCTTTGGTTGGTGGTCCACTCTCTGGGAGCACAGAGCCATTTTATTTACCAAAAGAAAACAGGGATATTTATTCTTTGAACACATTAAATTCACAACTTTTCTTGTTGCTGACCACATTAAAGCAAGCAAGCTTATATTTCAGTCTCTTAAGTTATTTATTTCCCAGAGATTTGTTCAGCAATATTTTATCCAGTTGTTGACTATTCATATATCTTTATTTGATCTCTACATAAGTAAGCCCTTTACTCAGATTTAATTGCATTATTTTACTATGTTGCAATTTATTTACTTTTACTCTATTAATTGTGTTTTATCATATATAGAAGTTTAATGTTATATTGTTATGTTGCAATTTTGAGAGTAATTTATTGGTGCCATATCTAATAAACCATTGTAAAATTGAATATCATAAAGATTTCATCTATGATTTTCTTTGATTTTCATAGTTTTGTGTCTTGTACATCAATTTCAAATTTTGGTATAGAATGTTGCAATATTGATTATTGAAAAGTCTGTTTCTTGGTGTGTCTTGTTGATACCTTGGTAGATCAGTTGGCCCCAAATGCATATTTGTGTTCTTGGTGTTGACTTTATCCATCTGTTTGATGGTTCTTACTGCTTTGTTCTTGTGTCTTTCCTGTGTATTTGACATCAGAATTGTGGGCTTCTAATTTTTCTTTTTTTTTTTTTTTTTTTTATCAATATTGCTTTATATATGTAGGGTTTCTCAACATCCCATGCATAGTCTGCAAAAACTTGCAGTAATTTTCTAATAGAAAGTTCATAAAGCCCCGTTGCTCTGTAGAGGGACATTTCATGAAAACTAAGTTCTTTCATCCATGATCCAAGGAGGAATTCTTCATATTTATTTGCGTCTTTCAAAAAATGCTTTCAACATTTCTGTAGGTCACTATACTAACTTCTCACTTACTTGATTTACTTTTTTGCCCTAAGTTGTTTGCAACACTACTGTAAATAAAATTGTTTTCATAATTGCATTTTCAGATTACTCATTATTTAATTAGAGATGCAAGATTGATCTTTGTATGTTAATTTTATGTCATGAGACTTGGATGAATTCATTGATTACCTTAAATAGGAGTGTTTGTGTGTGTGTGTGTGTGTGTGTGTGTGTGTGTGTGTGTGTGTGTATGAGCAAGTGTGCAATGTGTGCATGTGTGCATACATCTACTATTTAGGTATTCACATACACACACCCATATTGATATTATCGTTAAGCAAAAGTAATTTTGCATTGTTCTTGCATTTTGGGTAACTTTTATTTCTATTTTATGTCTAATTTTATTGCTAGGATTCCAACTATTACAAAACTGTGGGAATCCTTTATTGTTCCATATCGTAGATGGAAAGCTTTTATTTTTTTACTATTGAGTACAATGTTCACTCTGGCTTTTACATTTTTATTTTTTACATGTTGAAATACTTTCTTCCACTTTTAATTTAATGTTATTATAAACATCCCTTTTTAAAGATACTCTTGTTTTGTGCCACTTGATGTTACCATATAGTTTTGATTCTTCATTTAAATTATAGTATACTAGTATAATAAATTATATTCCATTTATTTTTCAATCTGAAATCATCCTTTTACCCCAGGGTATATTGTACTTAGTCTTAGTATGCCTCTTAGTATGCTGTTGAATTTGACTTGCTACTATTTAGATGAGGATTTTATATCAATGTTTAATGATTTTAGCCTACAGTTGACTTGTATGGAATCTTTGAATTTTTGTATCAGGAAAGTGCTGGCTTCAAATGACTGTGACTGTGTTCTATCTTCCTTCATTTTTAGGAGAACTTCTGAAGAATTGATGCAATGTAAAGTAATAAAATTTAATTGGAAAAATCCCTCACTGAAGTACTATTGACTTCTCTTTTTCTTCTTGGGAAGCATTTTGGTTTCTGGTTGGTAGTTAGTTCTATATGCTCATTGTGATATATTGGGAATTCTTTATTATTTATGATTCTCCTGTTCCAATTACTATTTTGAGAAATTTCTTTATTTCTTCTAGATCATCTGCTTTATTAGCATATAATTTTAGACTATTCTTTCATAATCTTTAACTTTGTCACCAGCAATTATATTACTTTTTATTCTGTAACTTTATTATTTTAATTATGACATGAAAATTTTTTAAAAATTTTCTGAATTTTAACAAAATTTATAGTTTCATTAAATTTTTTAATTATATATATTTTGTCTCAAATTTTAAATTTCTTTGATGGGCCTTTTAAGGGAGTCCCTCAGCTTCCTCTTGATTTAGTGTAATCTTTTTCCAGTGATTTAGGGCATGAGTTAAATTTTTGATTTGAAATTTTTCTTCTTTTACAGTGGGCATTAACACCAAACATTTGTCACTTAGCACTTCTTGTTATATCCTATATTCTGACAAGTTTGCCTTGTTCTTATACTACAATCTTACTGACAGCAGTCTCCTTTTCTATAACAATTTTGGTATCATAGGCATGCTCTATGACACAAAACCTATCTGATCAAAACGTAGTCCTCTCTGATCACAATTATATAAAGTGTGAACTGAATGTTTTTAAAAAAGCAACAAAAAGCAAAAAGAGACAGGAGGTTTTCCAATGACAAGGCAAAGACTTAGATAATCATATTTACAGCTTGATATGATAAACAAATAGTTCATTTTAAATATTCAATTCATCTTGAAAATCCTAAATACCCAGGATAAGACATACTAAAGTTTTATTTTGATAAATATTTATGCTTACAAAAGACATAATGCTTTTGCAAATGTCTAAGTACACACTGAATGATTTCTAGGCCCTTTATGGGTTTCATAGCTCTTTTTCATTGGACAGAGTTTATGAAAAAAATTCTTACATATGCTTCAGTTATTTATAAAAAAGGAACATATGAACAATACATTGGAAAGTCACCAAACATTTAGTAGATATAATAGCCCCAAGGGTCTTGCTATTACTACTGCTAAAACTAAAAGCATAAATAACAGAGAAAAGAACAGAACAATGACAGAGCTCATATTAATAGTTATGTTGAAGTTCTGTTCCCTCCCCACACCTTTGTCTAACCTCTGTGACATTTTAACTCCCAAGGTCCACTGGGACTCAGATAATGCTTCCAACATATCCAAGTAGTTCCAAAGTTAGCGCCCTTTTTACTATGGTATGACCCAGGGTTAAATTGTTTGAAGAAAGTTTTTCAACAATGATAGCAGTTTTAACCCCTTTAAACCCAGTCATTTTATTTTATTATTCTTGTCCTTTATTTAACTTTTGTTTGCATTTTATTAGAATTTATCAAGTCAATGTCCTGAACTAGGGTTAGAATTTTATGCAAACTTAAACAAAATGAAAGACATAAGAAAAATAAAGAAGGCTAAAATAAATACTTGTAAAGTAGTAAAATATCATGTAAAAAATAGCATTAAACCACATTCTCCCAACCGTCTAGTGGCTTTTTCACATTACCCAGCTTAGCCTAATATGTGAATTTTCTATATGATTAGTAAGACTACATGGGACAACAAATTTTACAGTGGTGTTAACACCAAAATTCTTTCTTTTTAAAATTTAATTTAAGTTTTTTATTTCTCTTTATTTTATTATTGATCATTCCATTCATTTACATCTCAAATGATTTCCCACTTCCCAGTTATCCCTCTACAACTCCTCCATCGCACATCTGCCCTCTCCCCTCCCCTTTACCTCTATGAGGGTGCTCTCCCACCCACCCATCTCTCCCACCCCACTGCTTTAGCATCCCCCTATGCTGGGGCATCAAACCTACACAGGATCAAGGGCGTCCCTTCCCATTGATGTCAGCCAAGGCCATGCTCTGCTCCATGTCTATATGGAGCCATGGATAGATACCTCCCTGTACACTCCTTCGTTGGTGTTCCAGTCCCTGGAAGTACTGGGTCGTCTGGCCAGCTGACATTGTTCTTCCTATGGGGTTGCAATCCCCGTCTACTCCTCCAGTCCTTCTGACAGTTTCCCCCATGGGGTCTGTGAGCTCAGTCTGATATTATCTATTCTCTTTACATCCTATTCACTGCCCCTCTCCTAATCACCCCTCCCTACAACCCTTCCCCATCCCTCTCCCTTTCTCATTGGAACTGAAATATATATATTTTAAATATATAGATATAGATAGATAGATAGATAGATAGATAGATAGATAGATAGATAGATAGATTAAAAAGTACTCAAGGACCTTCAGAAAATATTATCTTTGAATGATCTGCTCTAAATATACTTTCTACTTCAGAGTAAGTAATTCATGGGGGCACGGACATTTCCTCTCTCAAACTTGCCCTCCATTTGGTGTTATCTCTTAATGTTCCTTTCCTCTATAACTGTAATTATCACTACTAAATCGAGAGAGATCACCCTTCCTATCATTTTAAAGGGAAACTGTCGTAAATCCTACTACTCTAACCATATTCAGAAGCCAATAGGAATGAATCGCATAAGTATACTTTAGAGAGTTTTCAAGTATTTATATCTGAAGGGGAGAAAGGCTATTTGTACATAGTAGTGAGATACAGGGTAAAGATGTGTTGGCATATTTTTTTTTGTACAATATCCCAAGATAATTCTTACTAATGAGGTTACTCTCATTTTGTTAGAAGTAGTGGAATTCCAGGAGATCTGCTAAATGGTCTAGGATCCAACAGGTAAAGTGGCCATACCAGAGTATAGAATCTGAACTGTAAAAGAGTATGGCCATTCTATTTCAACATTTTTATAATTTCATCTTACTTTAATAATATTAGAGTACTGTAGATCATTTAATGTGAAAAACTTATCAACGTTATGCCATGAATACCATGGTGACTGATAATAGTGTGTTTCATGTGTAAAAATTTAAAAATCACATTATTTAGGAGGAAATATAACAGGGGCAATGCCAGTTTTATGCGTTTTTTCTAGTGTGCTATTATGTATTTCAAAACATATTAGAACCTGAAACCTTAGGGAAATACAAATTACCTTAAAACAATGATGCAGTCACTATTATAGCAGTAAAAATCATCTAATAAATGAATTCGCAATCAAGAAAAGCTTTTGGAAATGGTTTCCTTGCAAGATAGTTCAAAGGACACACTGGATCTCTCATCTCTATGACATTATGTTTTTGGATTCATGTTATGACATAGTCATCCAGGTCTATGAAAAGTTAATGGCGAGTGGAAAGAAATTATAGGATTTATTGGATGAGAGAAGGAGCCATGAAGAACAGGAAGCACTATAGGTGTTTTGATGGTGGCGAGGAGTACAAAGAAAAGTATTTCTTTAAAGTAGAGATTAAACTGGGATTGTTTAAACAGGCAAACTTGAATCCTATATGTGGTTCTAGATAACTGCAAAATAATATTTTAAAAATATAAAACTCAAATTCACCAATTAAACATGGTCACCATGATACAAACCAGAATAAATATATA
The DNA here is from genome assembly GCA_028551405.1 of Uromys caudimaculatus. Taxonomy (NCBI): domain Eukaryota; kingdom Metazoa; phylum Chordata; class Mammalia; order Rodentia; family Muridae; genus Uromys; species Uromys caudimaculatus. The sequence continues at coordinate 31,860,171 of CM052713.1, forward strand.
CAAGTATATACAAGTCACTCAGAAGGAACGAAATTATCTCAGTAAGAATATAGTACTATTTACACTTTAAATAATATGGGCATGACTTCACTATTGAAGGTTTATTCATATCAATGTCAAATAGTATAGAGGACTAAAGAATTGAAAGAATTAAGAAAAATTTAACTGTTGTGGAGTCATATTTTTAATAACATTTAAAGGCAATACAGCAAGTCCTTAATAGTTATATATATGTTATTATTTTTGGAAGACAAAAATTATACATACTCTTTTCTTATAAAAATGTTTATTATGATTTTTCAAAGCAAATTATACTAAAGTGTATCACACCAAGGTCAAGTCTTTTTTTTTTTTTTTTTAATTTTTATTTTTGATACTTTATTTACATTTCCGATGTTTCCCCTTTTCTGGGTCTCCTCTTTGGAAACCCCGTATCCCCTCCCCCTCCCCGCCTCTGTGAGGGAATTCCTCCTCCCATCTACCCGCCCACCCATTCCCATATTCCCACCTTGACATTCCCCTTTACTGGGGCCTCTAGCACCCTCAGGCCCAAAGTCCTCTCCTTTCTCCCTGATGGCCATCGAGGTGATTTTTCTGCCTCATATGTAGTCCAAACCATGGGTCAATAGATGTGTATTCTTTGGTTAGTGGTCTGAACTCCAGGCCGACCAGGGGGA